>CM064484.1:34016486-34347472 GCA_032716605.1 Paralithodes platypus | reverse complement strand
CCACTATTAACTTACTCTACTCTTAGTTGAGTTGGATTCGTAGCCTCGCTTTTTCACACCGGTACGCACGAAAGCCCCCTCCACACCATACCTTAAATTCCTAGTATTCCCCTTGACTCCCCAGGCCTAGCTGATTTCCAGAATCTTTGTAAGGCCTTATTGCTTTTATTGTTTAACCACCTCACCTCGTCTCCTCTCTCTTCTCTGTTTTCTGTGATTTTGCCAAGTTCAGGTTCATTTAGTATGGTCGACCTTCACCCCTTTTTCCCCCCTCCCCCCCCCCCCCCCCCCCCCGCCTCTTTCTTTCTTTCTTTCTCTCACCTCCCTTCTTTCTCCCTTTTCTTTTTTCGCCACTCTCTCTGTTCTCTCCCACCTCTCTCTCTCCTCTCTTTCTCTCTCCCCCCTCCTCTTCTCTCCCTCTCCTCCTCCCTCCTCGCTCCCCCCCTCCCTCCTCTCCCCTCATCTCCCCCCTCTCTTCCCTCTCCCCTCCTCGTTCTCCTCCTCTCCAGCCTCATTCTCACTTCCTCCTCCCCATCCCACTCCTCTTTCCCCCCCCTCCGCTTCCCCTCTCCCTTTCTCCCCTCCCTCTCCCCTCTTCTTCCGTTTTCCCTTCCCCTCTCTCTACCCCCTCCCTCCTTTCTCTTCTTCACCTCCCTTCCTCGACTCCTCTCAGCCTCTATCCTCCTTCACTCCCCCCCCTCCCTCCCCTCCCCCTCACCCCTCCCCTCATCATCCCTTCCTCCCTCCCCCCCCTCTTTTGACCCCTTCCCCCTCCCCTCCCCCCCTCCCCTCCCTCTCCCCTCCCCTCTCCTCCCTCCCCCCCTCCCCTCCTTACCCCCCCTCCCCTTTTTTCCCACCCCTCTCCCCCCCCTCCTCCCCCCCCCCCTCCCCCCCTCCCCCCCCCTCACTACCCCCCCCCCTCTCCCTCTCCCCCTCCCTCCCCTCCCCCCCCCCTCCCTCCCTCCCCCCCCCCCCCCTCCCCCCCCCCCCCCTCCCCTCCCCTCCCCCCCCCTCCCCCCCCTCTTCTCCCCTCCCCCCCCCTCCCTTCCCCCCCCCCCTCTCCCTCCTCCCCCCCCCCCCCCCCCTTCCCCCCCCCCTCCCCTCTTCTCCCCCCCCCCTCCCCCCCCTCCTCCCCACCCTCCCCCCTCCCCTCCCCTTCCCCCCTCCCCCCCTCTCCCTCTCCCCCCCCCTCTCCCCCTCCCCCCCCCCCACCCCCCCTCCCCTACCCCCCCTCCCCCCCCCCCCCCCCCCCCTCCCCCCCCCCCCCTTCCCCCCTCCCCCCCTCACCCCCCCCCCCTCTCTCTCCCCCCCCTTCCCCCCCCCACTACCCTGCTCTCCCTCCCTCACCCCCCCCCCTCCCTCTCTCCCCCCTACCCTCCCTCTCTCGCTCACTACCCCCCCCCCCCCTCTCGCTCTACCCCCCTCCCCCTCTCGCTCTTCCCCCCTCCCCTCTCGCTCACTACCCTCCCCCCCCTCTCTCTCTCTCCCCTCCCCCTCCCCCCCCCTCCCTCTCTCGCTCACTACCCCCCTCCCCCTCTCGCTCACTACCCCCCTCCCCCTCTCGCTCACTACCCACCCCCCTCCCCCTCTCGCTCACTACCCCCTCCCTCTCTCGCTCACTACCCCCCCCCCTCCCCCTCTCGCTCACTACCCCCCTCCCCCTCTCGCTCACTATCCCCCTCCCCCTCTCGCTCACTACTCCCCCTCCCCTCGCTCACTACCCCCCTTCCCCTCTCGCTCACTACCCCCCTTCCCCTCTCGCTCACTACCCCCCTTCCCCTCTCGCTCACTACCCCCCTCCCCCTCTCGCTCACTACCCCCTCCCCCTCTCGCTCACTACCCCCTCCCCCTCTCGCTCACTACCCCCTCCCCCTCTCGCTCACTACCCCCCTCCCCCTCTCGCTCACTACCCCCCTCCCCTCTCGCTCACTACCCCCCTCCCCCTCTCGCTCCTCTACCCCCTCCCCCTCTCGCTCTCTACCCCCCTCCCCCTCTCGCTCACTACCCCCCTCCCCCTCTCTGACTGACAGGGTTTAACCAAACCTGTGCCGAGCTGCATATATCGCATTGGGCTGCCCGAAGCCTTAGTACGGTGTTACGGAACGTGTTTTGGCTTGGCAAGCACTCCGTTCATGATTTCCGCCGTAAGTGGTGTTTAGTAAGCGCTCATGGTGCACATCCAGGGTTCTGTATGCCTACTGACAAATGTTCGTGAGGTCTTGCGGCGATTTCCTTTACGCATATACAGTAGGCTATACAGTATATATATATATCGGTATATATATATATATATATATATATATATATATATATATATATATATATATATATATATATATATATATATATACTGTATATATTCATCAATGTTTAGATCAAATGAGCTATATATTAATACATCCATATTATGTATTTATACCGGTATATAACTTTTGATCCGAACATCAACATAAATGGATATATTTGCATAAAGAAAATCACAAAAGCTAACGAACATTTGTCAGTAGCTGTACAAGGGCTGTGAGCTAGAGGGGCCAATGTTAATATTCAATACAAGAGGGACAAATTATTTCCTTGGTTCTTCCACACATACCGTAGGCCTATAATAGGAATTAATGCCTTTGCTTTGGAATATTTACTTGGTTTTGCACACGTACTGACGTGATGCTAGTGGCTTTATATCACCATTATTTAATTGGTGGGTTTGTGAATAAGTATGAAAAAGGAACAGACTATTTCTAGTACATTGATTCAGTGTCTTATAAGAGCCATTTTAAGACATTTACCCTTGTTTTCAGCCGTAATATATGGTGGCCAGGCTCGATATCGCTCGCCAGGAAAAAAAAATCGACACCTAAATGGCACGAAAGGTCTTAAAATTTACATAAATAGGCGAAATGTCTTTAATTTGCCAAAATAACGTGGCAAACGTCTTAAAATTTCAAACTAGGCTAAGCATGAGGGAGGAGGAGGTTTGAAAAAATATATATCCCTTTAAGTGAAAATCTCTCCATACAGAAAACTGACCTATTATTCCCTTTAGTAGAGCGACACCTTTCTTCCTTTCATTTTGGTTATTTCTGCCTTGGTGGTGTAATGGTTAGTGTTTAAGATTTGTATATGGCAACCTAGGTTCGAATCCCGGTAGGAACGCATGCTTTCATATATTTCATTGGGTGCTGTTTGGTGTTGGGAGTGAAATGAATAAATTTACTGATCAACAGGTACTTTTATTCACTTTAGGAAGGCCAAGTAAGAATTAGAAGGTTAATGGGAGATACTCACTGACTTTCGAAGGACCTACCCAAACTGAATACGATCGTGTAATAAAAGCGTCACGGTATACTGAAAGGGTTAACCCCGGCGACGTGTTATATATTATATTCTAGCTATAATTAGACGATTTTGTGCAGTTTAAGAAGGACCTGTGGTAGTAAGGAGGGTTATGTGTGACAGTTCGAAGCCTTTTAATTGCTGGAGGCCCTTGTTAACCTGAATAAAATCGTCTAATGATAGGTAGAATAAAATTAAAAACCGTCGCCGGTACAGAAGGGGTTAAGGGGGTACTGTTTATTTTGTGGTCTAAGTTTTCATTTATTTATTTATTTTTTATTTAAGACCTTTCGTGCCAGGTAGGTGTCGATTATATCCTGGCGAGCGATAGCGAGCCTGCAATTTTAAGAGGAACCGGCCTTTTTTCTACCGAAAAATGTACAAATTTACCTTGAATCAGTGGATCCGATACAATACGTCACAAAATATGCTTGTGTAACATTAGATTTATAGAGGGTAAACTGAATATTATCCATAACATTAAGTAAGGGTCGTAAATGATGACGTTCGAAAACCTTATTCAATGTTACGGTATCGTAACTGTATTATACCTACACATTACGGTAAAATAGAAACTAGTAATGTTCATGGTTATATATGCTTGTGGCCGTTAAGGGGCTAGTTGCTTTTTTTTGTATTATTTGTTTTTTCCTCGCTAGACTTCCAGCAAGCTTAAAGAAACACCCCCTAGTAACCCCCTCCTCCAAGATAAAATTGTACTTTTTCGGTAGAAATTTTGTCCAGCCAAAGGCCGGTTACTCTTAAAATTACAGGCTCACTATTGCTCGCCAGGATAAAATCGACACCTAAATGGCACGAACAGTCTTAAAATTGACAACGAAATGGGGCGAAAGGTATTAAAATCGCCAAACTAATGGGCCGAACGTCATAAAATCTGAAAACTAATGGGGCTAAGCATGAGGAAGAAGGGGGACCAGATAAACGGCCCATGTCTCCTTAAAATTACGGCATTGTGTTGATAATACTGCGGCGTGTCAGGTGACCATAAACACATTATATTTTTTACCGAGCGTAGGATAGATTTTCACGGACACTTGGCAAGGAATTGACCCATGGATGATATTTTTCTATTTGCTTCTAGCTTAGGAAGGAGATGTGGTAGTTGCAGGGTTAAACTTACACTTATAGAATTTCAAAGTTGATTTACCTAATAAACTTTGCCTAATGTCGGTTAACTTTTGGTACAACATTTGGTTGTACAGAATTTATGGAATCTTCATGTTCATTTTCATTAAATATATGGAGGATCTAATTTAGATAAAAAGAAGCACATTAAATAGATGGAGGGATCTCATTTAGATGAAAAGCAGCAAGTCTATAAACGTGGAGGGATATGCACCGAGGAGTAGCCTAGATCTAGAAAGACGTGGGATCATGTCATAGAATATGATGAATAGTAGGCTATTAACCCGTGGAGCCCCGGCTAGTTTTGTATTGTTTGTTCACCAGAACCCGGCCGGTTTTCAAAAAATGGTTTTATTCCAGAAACAATAGCGAATGGGTTAGGAATGAAGGAAAAACCACGAAAAACCGCTCAAAAAGCTTAAAGAATGGTCCTACAGAGCCCCCGAAAACGTATTTTACAAGAGTAAAAAATTGAAGGCAATTACCTCAAAAAACCAGGTTATTGCGCGCTCACGTGGACTTTGAGAGTTTTCAACCATCGGCACGGTTGCGTGGGATACGTACACAGTTCCCATACAAATCTGAGCCCTCTCGAGTGGCTACACCTGAGGTTACGGTCGGAGCAATTAGGGTGACTCGTCAGACGCGTCGCTGGGGCTGTGCGTTACATACATCGCCGACGCGCCAGACGCGTCGCTGGGGCTGTACGGGTTAACCCTTAATTGGCGGCGCGCAACTTATGTCGTGTGAAATAAATTTGGACTAAGTGGCGGTTCACAACTTATGTCGTGCGCCATTTTCAGCACGTAATGTTGCTGAGAGAGAGAGCTGAGCGGTGTGAGGAGCCTAGCAACTCTATGACCACTCACGACCACCGCGGTGGACCAACTGAGGTGACTCCTACCCTTCCCTCTCCTCTCTCACTCGCTACACAGGAAATTATGTAGGGAAATTACCTAATTACAGGGTTTTTGCACTCGTGTTGCACGATCGTTGCAAGAGAACCAGCGGTCGTACAAGGATGGTTCGGGTGTCATTGGAAAGCTCTGTTTATGCCCTTTCAGGGATAGATACTTTTTTTACGCTCTGGGTCTTATTTAGGCATGAAAATGATCACGTAAACAACCCTATTTAGGGTAAAAACACCCCGCTGGGCGCTACGGTCCGCTAGACCGCCTAGCCCGCCAATAAGGTGTTAATACAAGTGAGGCAGCCCAGGACAGGGCTGCCTGAATGCCGCCATATGACTCGAGATTGAAATCGCGCCCCATATGGATAAATCGTTCTTTAGATTATATATGTATAAATTTAATTTACTATATATAATTTAATTATAAATATTAACTTATGACCTTTTGTGACTCCAAGTACATTAAATTCCAGTATTTGGACTGCACATGTCACACTTTTGAAAGTTGACACTGATGATGTAAACAAAAGCAATAGTTTTCAGATTATTCAAGTACATTGGGGTTTATGATGGATGATTAATTGGGAACGGGGTGTTACTTAATACTATTTTTAGATTTGAGTCCCTAAATAAAGTAATATGATTAAGCCTAATAATCCATTTTCATAAATATCTTGTAAATAATCACATGAAGTGCATATATATTGTCTGTAGGCTATATCTGTTTTGCTTAGCTGTGTATTTTAATCACGTGAAGTGCATATATATTGTCTGTAGGCTATATCTGTTTTGCTTAGCTGTGTATTTTAATCACGTGAAGTGCATACCGTATATTTCGTCTGTAGGCTATGTCCGTTTTGCTTAGCTGTGAATTTGTTTAATAATTTTCGTTGTATAAAAATTAGTATTATTATGTTTTCACCAACCAACTTTACTTCTAAACTCAATTAATGCAATATATAAATACATGTAGCACTCCAAGGACTCGAACCTAGGATAGTCACATCGAAATTCCGCGCATTTATGCATTACGTTATCAAGACAGTTATATTATTTCCAGGGTTATCTATCGAAATTCCGCGCATTTATGCATTACGTTATCAAGACAGTTATATTATTTCCAGGGTTATCTCTGTGATAACATTTATTTTAGTATGGAATAAACTATTGGGCCAATTACTATATTTAAAGGATCAATGATAGAAGACCTCTTCAGGTAGGACCACGCACTCACACTCGTACACTCACTCAAAAACAAACATAGGATCGGTACACTATAATGTTTGCTTATATTTTATCTACATACATAAGGTGGTGAACATTTGGAGAGCCTCGAGTGTTTTAGAATATAGATTTATTTGCAGGTAAATAAAATACGATAATAATGATCAAACGGACAGGCTGGCACTCCAACACACGTGTGGCTGCCAATAGGGGTTTCTCGGCCAAGTTTGGTTTGTTGATTCCTTGCACGTTTATCATATTCTAATTTTAGTTTTAACAGAATTGGGGTACGGTGGAGACTGGAGATGGATAGAATCTTAATTCGAGTCGTAAATACCATATATATAACTATATGTATGGTATTTTACATTTATCGTGAATAACTAAATTTGAATATCCAAGTTTATACTAGATTGTGGCTGGTTGTTTTGCCTGCATCGAAGGTCGCCTATGAGTGACTGACGCATTGTTCTTGTTCCTGTTGTTTTTGTGATCAGAGATGGGACCATTTTCATTTATGCCCGTATATTTAGATACTGAACCTTGAGTACGACTAAACATTGACCCATATCTTATTCTTGGAATTTCATAATATTTACTAAACTGTCTTGGTGGTGTAATGGTTAGTGTTTAAGATCTGTATATGGTAACCCAGGTTCGAATCCCGGTTGGATCACATGCTTTCAATAATTTAATTGGGAGGTGTTTGGTGTTGGGAATGAAATGAATAAATTAGGTAAGTCGATTATAGTACAGAAAGATAAAAGGGGCCTCTTATACGTCTTAATTATATAATCATCCCAGAAAATGAAAAGGAAGAAACTTAAAATGCGTAGTGAGTACTAGAGGTCATTCCTAAAGGTGACTTAAATTATAGTCATGTGGTAGAAAACTATGTAATACCGGTACCAATGTTTGTTATATAATCTGCATAGGCACAATTTAATTACGTTAGATAAGATGTCAATTTGATATTTCCCACCAAATATTAGCTGACGAAATGTGTAGAGAGAGAGAGAGAGAGAGCTGAGCGTAAGGTAGAATTTACCAAGTGTGCAGATAATTGATTGTGGTGGCGGTGGTCTTGAAGGGGTTATGATGGTGGTTGTGGTGAGAGATGTTTGTGGTGGTGGTGGTAGTCAGATATTTGTGTTGTTCTTGTTATGGTGGTGGTGGTGGTAGTCAGATGTGTGTGTTGTGGTGGTGGTGGTGATAGTCAGATGTGTGTGTGGTGGTGGTGGTGATAGTCAGATGTTTGTGTTGTGGTGGTGGTGGTGATAGTCAGATGTTGTTTGTATTGTGGTGGTGATAGTCAGATGTTTGTGTTGTTCTTGTGGTGGTGGTGATAGTCAGATGTTTGTGTTGTGGTGGTGGTGGTGATAGTCAGATGTTTGTGTTGCTGTGGTGGTGGTGATAGTCATGTTTGTGTTGTGGTGGTGGTGATAGTCAGATGTTTGTGTTCTTGTGGTGGTGATAGTCAGATGTTTGTGTTGGTGTACAAAGGAAATCAAGCAACAACAGATCTAGTGACCCTTCTAGGCTGCTTGTCCTCCAAAACACTGAGGATCAAGTGTCCAAATAGTGGTTTAGAGTGGGTAAGGGAACATTGGAAAGGGAACTACTGCCCTGGAACTAATGTCCGTGGCAGGACTAGGAAGTTAGTAGGGGACATATGGGTTAGTAACTGAGGGGAGGATAAAATAAAGTTATTCATTTACAAACGCAGTCAGTCGCGGGTTTGATGCGAGATATTTGTCTAAGCGGAGTTTAACGGTTCTGCAGTCTATAACGTCTCGGAGAAGCCCATTCCACAAGTTGACAACTCGATTGAAGAAGAAATTCTTAGATTCGTGTGAGTTAAAAGATTTACCAATAATTTTGCAACCGTTTCCCCACGTGTAATTAGATTGGTCGATAGTGAAGTACTTACTACAGTTCATATTGTCGATGCCTTTGATGATTTTGAACACTTGAATTAAGTCACCTCTTAATCTGCGCTGGGTTAAAGGAAATAGATTTAATTCTCTAAGACGCTCTTCGTATGGTTTGTTCTTTAGGCTAGGTATCATTTTGGTAACTCTACGTTGAACTCGTTCTAGCTTGTTTATGTCTTTTTGGTAATAAGGGCACCAGCATTGAACACAGTATTCCGGAAGGGGGCGGACTAAGGAATTGTAAAGGATTAGGATAACCCTGATGTCAGATGTTTGTGTTTTTGTGGTGGTGGTGATAGTCAGATGTTTGTGTTGTTGTGGTGGTGGTGGTGATAGTCAGATGTTTGTGTTGGTGTGGTGGTGATAGTCAGATGTTTGTATTGTGGTGGTGGTGATAGTCAGATGTTTGTGTTGTTGTGGTGGTGGTAGACATGTTTGTGTTGTGGTGGTGGTGGTCAGATGTTTGTGTTGTGGTGGTGGTGATAGTCAGATGTTTGTGTTGTTGTTAAAGATATCCAGCCTGTAATTTTAATAGGAACCGGCCCTCGGCCGGGAATTTCTTTTTTATCGAAAATGATCATGATGGATATAGGTTATGGTAAACTGGATGATAATATTAGTGATGGTGGTTGTAATAGTGATGGTCAGATGTTAGTACGGGGTAAAGCTATTAGTGGTGTTGGGGATAAGATTATACTGGGGGTGATAGATAATGGTAAAAGGGTGATGTTAACCCCTTCAGCACGATGACTTACATCTATTCATATTCTAGTTACTGTTAGACAATATTGTTTTTAGCTGATAATCAACCTCTAGGACTGAACGGGGTAAATACGATCTCTATAGCGTAGGTTCTTAAACTGCATAAAATGTCTAATTTTAGCCTGCATCAAAGGTAGCCTAAAGATGCGTAATCGTGCTGTAGGGGTTAACCCATTAAGTACTGGTAACATTATTTTCATTATATTCTGGCAACTAGTAGACGATTTTATTCGGCTTAGGAAGGGCATCTACCAATGTATAGGCTACAGACCATCTCCGTTAATCTTTTTGCCTACCTCGTATGATCATATCCTTCATAAGCTTAATATAACCTAAATGTAGTTGAAATCAAATAGAAAATACGTCATCGTGCTGAAGGGATTAATGGTAACTAGCAGGGGTACCCGGCCTTGCCCGGGTTTAAATTCTACTACCATAATCACCATCATCAATCACTACTACCATAATCATCACAATACTACTACTACTACCATAATCACCGGCCTCGACCTCCCTGTGCCTCATTAAACGGCGACCTCGATTTCGGCCGCTAAATGACCTCCGATTTTGAATCTGACCTCATCCGTACCCCCATTTTGGGGGGCTGCGAACAACTTTCGTTCCATACACCTTTTCGATCGGAGGCCTCCTGCCCCAAACGGCCATTTTTTTTTTCATTTTTTTTTTTTTTTTAAATTTCGGCCTCGAAACGACCTCCGATCGTGGCCTCGCCCCCTCTATGACCTGACCCAGGTCAATTGACACCCACATGCAAAGTTTCAGCTCCCCAGGTCCTATTAAGAACACACAGACAGACAAACAGACATACGAACTGATTTAATAATATAGATGATAGTGATCGTATTACGCTAGTGGTGATTGATGTGGAGAGGCCTAACACAGGTGGTTGTGGTGGAGGGGTAATGGTGGTGTTGGTGGAGAGGGCTGATATGTGGTGGTAGTGTTGGTAAGAATGTTGTTGACTTGAGGTAGCTGTTATTTGGTTGTGGTAGTGGAGAGGGTTTTTATGTGGTTGTGGTATTGAAGAGGGTTGTTATGTGGTTGTGGTATTGGAGAGGGTTGTTATGTGGTTGTGGTAGTGTTGGTAAAGAATGTTGTTGACTTGTTGCTGCTTGGCGTGGTCTGTTGGACACGTGATTGGCTCTTATCTCAGTGTGTGAGGTTGGCTACTACCCTGTTATATAGACCGCATGATGGACTATGATTATATTGATAATATGACTAGTTTATAGGTGTGTGTGTGTGGTTGGCTGCTACCCTGTTATATAGACTGCATGATGGAATATGATTGCATTGAAAATATGACTAGTTTATAGATTATAGGTGTGTGTGTGGTTTGTTGGATGTTATTGTATGTGTGATGGGCTGATATTGCAACGGTATGACTAGTTCAAATGTGTGTGTGTGTTATTGAGGGGTGGGATTGCATGATGGGTAGGTATTACAGTTATATAAATAGTTCCAAGGTATTTATGACGGTGTGTGAGTACGGTACTCGTGATCTCATTGCATCTCATCTTTATAGTATGCATCATGGGCTGATATTACAGGTAAATGTGTAATTTGTTTGTAGGTTGATGGGTGGCTCTGTTTACAGTTTAGTGTTATAAAACAACAATAGGAAATTATTCCATCCCCATGAGGCTTTTCATAACCCTAGCTGCACTGGCGGACATTATAGGTGCGGTATACCAGTGTTGTATGTAGCCTACACATGCATATGCTAGCATCTGATCAGAATTACCAAGCTTATTATAGTGGTTACAGGCCACACCCACAGCCATTCCAACAGTACAAAAATATTCCACATGCACCCTCACACACACACCAATGGGCGGTCGAGCTTTAGCGACTCTCCCCCATGAACGGAATGAGTTGCCTTGGTACAGGGAAGCATATGAAAGCGATTCATTCACGTCCACCCCTTCTAGGGGATTGCGGCGGCTGGCAATAGATAAATATATATACCTGTCCTTTGGTGAGATTCTAAGTCTCGTGTTGATGGGAGTTGAATCTTTCACACCACAGGCTATTTTGGTGCCGTTTTATCGTTACGTACCGTAAGAAATAGAAACGAAGTTTGTATGCATGTTACAATCATGAATGTATTACAATGTACTACAAATAGGAAAAAATTAACATCATAAACTTTTATGAGTGACTACAAGCGCCTACAGTGAAAGGTGGTACACATATTGAACATTTCTGACACACTAATCATTCCTTAAACACATATTCGAGTCCGTGTTTTCTGCAATTCAGTGAAAAACCCAGTAGGTTGCCAGTTACTATAGTGTAGGCGATTGTACAGTATCGTATACATGTTAGACATTTTGGTTTCGTAACAGTATTTAGCATTACGAATGATCTGTATGAGCCATATCCTATTCCGTTATTCAGTTATTCCTGTCGATGGTGAGAGTCGAGAACTATGTGTGGTTTCGTAACAGTATTTAGCATTACGATTGATCTGTATGAGCCATATCCTGTCCCGTTTTGCAGTTATTCCTGTCGATGGTGAGAGTCTAGAATTATGTGTGGTCATATTTATAGTCCCCCCCCCCCCCCCCAACCCTTGTGCACGTGAAGTCCTCATGTCAGATACTTTCCCCCAAAAAAACCCATCCCCCACCCTACCCGTGCAACCCGGGTATCTTACCACACTAGTTCTGTCTCATCAGTCCCTCTCCCCCCTTCTTGTCCCACTCCCTTCCCATTCATTTTTTATTCTATTCTACAGTATATGCTCAGGCCCAATCCCCACTTTTCCTATTTTTTATTTTATTTTCCTTTATTTTATTTTATATGCCTTTATTTTATTTTATTTTATTTTTATTTTTATTTTTATTTTATTTTTCTTGGGGGTGGCCGACTCAAGACAGAGCAAGAACAGGAAAACACAAAACACAAGACAAAACAACGAAGCCATTTTAGATTTCCTGAAGATCGACCATTACTTGCATTACTGTACATTACTGTATGTCAGGGTGTCAAATGAAAGCCAAGTCCATTCATTTTAGTCTTTATTATTATCTATGCAAAGATAAAATTATGGTTTAAAGTTCAAATTACAGTATATATGTCTTTGGGAGGGATAAAATAGCCAATACAATGCTAGTTCATGTTTGGAATTCCTTATCATATTCATTAAAGTCTTCCAACAACATTGCTCCAGTTTGACACCCTGCTGTATGTCTCCTCCTCTCCTTTCCTCTTCCTCCTCCTTGCCTTTCTCTACCCCCTCCTCGCCTTCTCTACCTCCCCCTTCCTTATTATTTCTCTTCTGCCTCTTAATTTTCTCTCCTCCCTCTTCTCTCCCGCCATTCTCTACCTCTTCCTTTTCATATTTATCTTCTTCCTCTTCGTTTTCTATCCTGTCTTCCTTTGCCTGTCTTCCCTCTTTCTATTTGTTCACCCTTTTCCTCTCCCCACCCTTCTCTTTCCTCCCCTTTTTCTTCCTTCTCCCCTCCCCTTCTCTCCCTTCCTTCTCCTACCCTCTCCCAACCCCTATTCTCACTTTTTCTTCACCCTCTGCTCTCCTCCCTTCCCTCTGTCTCCTCTTCTCCACTTCCCCTCTCCTATCCCCCTTTTCCTCTTCTTCCCCTCCTTTTCCCCTTTTCTCCCCCTTTTCCTCTTCTTACCTTCTTCTCTCTTCTTCTTCCCTTCTTCTCTTGCCCTCTCTTCTTCTTCCCTTCTTCTCTTGCCCTCTCTTCTTCTTCCCTTCTTCTCTAACCCCCTCCCTTCTTCTATCTCGCCTCTCCTCTTCTCTCGCCCCTCTCCTTTACTCTCGCCCCTCTCCTCTTCTCTCGCCCCTCTCCTCTTCTCTCGTCCCTCTCCTCTTCTCTCGTCCCTCTCCTCTTCTCTCGTCCCTCTCTTCTCTCGTCCCTCTCCTCTTCTCTCGCCCCTCTCCTCTTCTCTCGCCCCTCTCCTCTTCTCTCGCCCCTCTCCTCTTCTCTCGCCCCTCTCCTCTTCTCTCTCCCCTCTCCTCTTCTCTCTCCCCTCTCCTCTTCTCTCTCCCCTCTCCTCTTCTCTCTCCCCTCTCCTCTTCTCTCTCCCCTCTCCTCTTCTCTCTCCTCTTCACTCTCCCCTCTCCTCTTCACTCTCCCCTCTCCTCTTCACTCTCCCCTCTCCTCTTCACTCTCCCCCCTCCTCTTCACTCTCCCCCCTCTCCTCTTCACTCTCCCCCCTCTCCTCTTCACTCTCCCCTCTCCTCTTCACTCTCCCCTCTCTCCTCTTCACTCTCCCCTCTCTCCTCTTCACTTTCCCCACTTCTCTTCTCTCTCCCCTCTCCCCTCTCTCTCTCTCCTCTTCTCTCTCCCCTTCTCATCTCCTCTCTCCCCTCTCATCTTTTCTCCCCCCTCTCATCTTTCTCTCTCCCCCCTCCTCTCTTTTCTCTCCCCCCTCTCATCTTTTCTCTCCCCCTCTCATCTTTTCTCTCTCTCCCCTCTCTCTTTTTTCTCTCCCCCTCTCATCTTTTCTCTCCCCCTCTCATCTTTTCTCTCTCCCCCTCTCATCTTTTCTCTCCCCCCTCTCATCTTTTTCTCTCCCCCTCTCATCTTTTCTCTCCCCCTCATCTTTTCTCCCCCCCTCTCTTTTTTTCTCTTCCCTCTCTCTTTTCTCTCCCCCTCTCATCTTTTCTCTCCCCCTCTCATCTTTTCTCTCCCCCTCTTATCTTTTCTCCCCCTCTCTCATCTTTTCTCTCCCCCTCCATCTTTTCTCTCCCCCTCTCATCTTTTCTCTCCCCCTCTCCTCTTTTTTCTCTCTCCTCTCTCATCTTTTCTCTCCCACTCTCATCTTTTCTCTCCCCCTCTCATCTTTTCTCTCCCCCTCTCATCTTTTCTCTCCCCCTCTCATCTTTTCTCTCTCCCCCTCTCATCTTTTCTCTCCCCCCCTCAGCTCTTCTCCCCCTCTCAGCTCTTCTCTCCCCTCTCAGCTCTTCTCTCCCCTCTCACTTTTCACTCCCCCTCTCATCTTTTCTCTCCCCCTCTCATCTTTTCTCTCCCCCTCTCATCTTTTCTCTCCCCCTCTCATCTTTTCTCTCCCCCTCTCAGCTCTTCTCTCCCCCTCTCAGCTCTTCTCTCCCCCTCTCAGCTCTTCTCTCCCCCTCTCAGCTCTTCTCTCCCCTCTCAGCTCTTCTCCCCTTCTCATCTTTCTCTCCCCCTCTCATCTTTTCTCTCCCCCTCTCATCTTTTCTCTCCCCCTCTCATCTTTTCTCTCCCCCTCTCATCTTTTCTCTCCCCCTCTCATCTTTTCTCTCCCCCTCTCATCTTTTCTCCCCCCCTGTCATGTTTTCACTCAGCCTCTCATCTTTTCTCTGTCGCTCTCATCTTTTCTCTCCCCCTCTCATCTTTTCTCTCCCCCTCTCCTCTTTTCTCCTCCTCCCCCTCTCATCTTTTTCTCTCCCCCTCTCAGCTCTTCTCCCACTCTCAGCTCTTCTCTCCCCTCTCAGCTCTTCTCTCCCCTCTCAGCTCTTCTCTCCCCTCTCAGCTCTTCTCTCCCCCTCTCAGCTCTTCTCTCCCCCTCTCATCTTTCTCTCCCCCTCTCATCTCTCTCTCCCCCTCTCATCTTCTCTCTCCCCCCCTCATCTTTTCTCTCCCCCTCTCATCTTCTCTCTCCCCCTCTCATCTTCTCTCTCCCCCTCTCATCTTCTCTCTCCCCCTCTCCTCTCCTCCCCCCTCTTATCTGTCTCACAGTTTACGTAAGCCAATGAACCTCCTTGAAACCATAATAATCATCAGAAGCGACCTGCCGCACTGGACATTGTCGACACACTGTCTAGCTTAGTGAATAATGATTCGGGAGTTTTTCTTTGTTCCCCACGGCTTGATAAGAAGGGAAAGTTGTCTAAATAGTAAATATTATAGAAGTTAGTTTGTTATTGTTTATGGTGTACTTACACTAGTTGTATTTGCGGGAGTGAGCATGCTCGTTAATTCCCGCCTCCTAAGATATGTTTGTCATACCGTGCTTTGAAACTATGCACTGATGGTGCAGACACTACTTCGGCTGGCAATTTGTTCCACCCACTAATCGAGTTGGTAGGAAAATTTTTACTTTTCAGATCAGATTTACTATTAGGCACTTTCAGTTTGTAGCTGTGACCTCTTGTTCTCTCACCTCCATCCCTCTCTATGAAGTTTTCTTGGTCGATTTTGTCAATACCTCTAACACGTTTGTATATCTGAATTTGCTGTCCTCGTTTCCTTCTCTGTTCCAGTGTAGGTAGATTCAATCTCTCGAGCCTCTCTTGGTACCCCAAATTTTCCAAACCTGGGATCATCCTCGTAGCTGCTCTCTGTACCCTCTCAATTTTGTGGATATGTTTCTTCATGTGATGGGACCACACTACAGATGCATATTCCATCCTGGGTCTTATTATTGCCGTTATTATTTGTTTCATGTTGTGTTCATTAAGATAATTGAAAGATATCCTGATATTTGCCAATAGTGCTAGTGATTCTCTCACTATCTTATTTACGTGGCTTTCCGGAGACATGTTATCCTTAAATTCTATCCCCAAGTCTTTTTTTTTTCTGCTTTGGGAATCACTTAGTTTCCTAGTTTATAATCTTTTCTAGGTCTGTACTTGCTTTTACCCATTTCTAGAGTCTTACATTTTCCTGCATTGAACTCCATATTCCATTTGATGCTCCATTCATGGATGTTTTGCAAATCTGATTGGAGTTCAAGGCAATCCTCCTGGGTTCTGATCGTTTTAAGCAGCTTAGCATCGTCCGCAAACATGCTCATGTAGCTTGTTAGTCCCTCAGGTAAGTAATTTACAAATATTAAAAACATGATTGGGGCTAGGACAGATCCTTGTGGTACTCCACTCGTAATTTGAGTCCAGTTTGACGATTTCCCCCTTACTGTTGTTCTCATCTGTCTTTCGTCTCCATCCATTTCAGCAGTTTGTCTCCTACTTTTCCCTCATGTTTTAATTTCTACAGCAATCTCTTGTGTGGAACTTTGTCAAATGCCTTTTTAAAGTCTAGGTAGGCACAGTCTACCCAACCTTCCCTCTGGTCCACTGTGTTTATTACTCTAGAGTAAACACTCAGCAAGTTGCTTACACATTATCTGCCTCCTCTGAATCCAAATTGTCGGTCAGTAATTAATCTTTTGGATTCCAGGTAGTTCACCCATTTGTCCCTTATTAATCCTTCCAGAATCTTCATGAGGATGCTCAATAGTGATACAGGTCTATAATTCAGTGGTTTATCTCTGCTTCCTCCCTTAAATATAGGAATAATGTTTGCTCTTTTCCATTCTGTAGGTACTATCCCTGTGTCCAATGATTTGGTCATTATATCATATATTGGTATACTCAGTTCCTTGGCATTTTCTTTAATAATCCAGCCTGATACTCCGTCCGGTCCGGCGGCTTTGTTTGGATCCACCTTACTCATTTTGTCTATGAGCTCTTCTCTGTTAATTGTGACTTCCGGCATTTCCTCTATACCTATCTCATTGGTTTCTGGTGCAATGAATTCTCCTTCCTTTGTAAATACTGATGCAAAATTTCTATTTAGTTCTTCTGCAATTTCTGTATCATCTTCTATGATTCGGTTTCCACTTTTAATTTTTAGGATTGTGGCTTTTATCTTCCTTTTGCCGTTTACAAACTTGAAAAACATTTTTGGATTCTTTTCATAGTTCTCCACTATCCCTTTCTCATGGTTTGCCTCTGACCTCCTCATTTCTGTGTATTTGTTTCTCTCTTCTTTATACCTCTTTTGCCTGTTTTCTTCTGAATCCCAGTTTCTCATCTTTTTCCAGGCTTTGTTTTTTGCTTCCTGTGCTTGCCTACATTCGCGATTAAACCATTCTTTGCGATTTCCTTTTTTTCTGTTATTAATGTACTTTGGGACAAAAGTGTTTATACCAGTATCATAGATCTCCATGAATGCCTTGAGTTTTTTGTCTACCTCACTTTCAGATAACACTTGATCCCAATTTTGTGACTTGAAAAAATCCCGTAGTCCTGCGAAGTCGGTTCTGGCATACATCCAGTGATTTTCCTTGTGCTTTTTCCCTTTCCTTGGGTAGTTTGGGTAGTTTATGCTTCAATAGTAGGGCTATGTCGAGAACTGCATGGTCGCTTTTTCCTAGTGGGCATAGGTACTGAATACTTTGAACCTCTTCCTCCCTTCTTGTGAAGAGAAGGTCCAATCTAGCTGGTTGATCACTTCCCCTTATTCTTGTTGTCTCTTTTACATGTTGGTATATAGAATTTTCCATGGCCATACTTAAAAATTCATAGCCCCAACTTTCCTCTCCTGTTCCGGGTTCAAGTTCTTCCCAATTTACTTCCTTGCAGTTAAAGTCCCCACACATGACTATTTCATCCTTTGAAGCTAAGATATTTTCTAGCACACTAATTGTTTCCTTACGCATTAGGCTATGCTCCTCCTTACTCCATGTCTTCGTCTTGGGAGGTACATACGCTACTATCACTACTATTTTTTCGTTTCCACCAATTTCTAGTGCTAAAACTTCTGCTGTTGAAGTTTCTAGTTTTATCTTAGACACAATCAAATCTTTCCTAGTAAGGATGCACACCCACCTCCATGTCGAAGTTTTCTGTCCCTCCTCCAAATCTTGTATTCAGACCATCCTAGCAGATTTATATCAAGTTCCTCTCTTAGTTTTGTCTCAGTGAGACGTACTATTTCTGGTTTCTTAGTATTGAGTAAGTCTGATAGTTCTAATTTCTTAGAGATTAGCCCATCGACATTGCTATATAGAATCCTTATACTTTCCAGTCCCCCTTTTCATGATTCAAGTGCCTTATCTGCGGCAGTCTGTACCCTACCCTCTTTTTCTTTTAGTTTCTCTTTACCGGAAGTTTCATAATCTTCCCTTTTCTCACTCCGTAAAAAAAAATTATTCTTTTCTTGTTCTGTCCTCTTGCTATTTTCCTCTTTGGCAGTTTTCCTTAGTTCAGCCTCCTTCTTTCTCTCTTCTTCTGGTATGTCACGCCTGATGTAGATTTTGTCCATACCATCTAACTCTTTTAGCCTAGCTGCTACTGCCATGATTTCATCACATGTCCTTCTTGACTTAAATTCGATTTTTACCAGTCTATTGTATTCCTTTGTGTATTTTCCCAGCCTAAACTTGTCTGATATTTCCTCCTTCCAGTTGTCCTCGTCATCCTTAATAGATTCCAGAATCTTGTTGATGCGACCTTCTCTCTTCTTTTTGTCCAGTCTAGTTCCTCCTTTTCTTCCACCCCTGATATTATGAGGCAGTTAGCCCTACTACTTTCTTCCTGTATGGCCTGAGAGTTTTTGTGGATGCCTTGCTTAACCATTCTTTTTACCTGGTCCTTTATCCTAACATCTTGCTGTTTCTGTTCATCCATTATCTTCCTGAATTCGTCACTGTTTGCCGTCCTTACACTGTCTAAATCTTTTACCACTTGGTCTCTAGTCATGCCCCAAGCATTTTTACCTTCCGAGATACTGGTGTCTAGCCTAGTCATTATCTCTGCCTTTTCTCTCTCCTCTAACTCCAACCTGTTCTTCAACTCACCATTCTCTGTAACAATTTCCTTCTTAACTGTCTCCAAGCCGGTCACTCGGTCCTCCAAGTTCTTGATTTTGTTCAATAGCATGTAGCAAAATTTTCCAGTTTCCTCTGCCGTCCATGTTTTCTGGAAACCGGGAAAATCCGGATCTCCCTCCGATTCGTCACTCCCGCCTTTATCACCCCTCTCTTCCTCAGCCCCCTCGTCAGCTTCATTAACCATCTTCCCCACCTATTTCCTCTTGTAGCTGGATCCAAATATCTTGCCTCTTGTGTGGGTAATACACTTACATGTACTTACTCTAGTTCTTACTCTAGTTGTATTGCGGGAGTGAGCATGCTCGTTATTTCCCGCCTCCTATATGTGTAGGTGTTATATGTATCGTTGGAATGGCTGTGGATGTGTGTGTAGTCTGTATTTTTAGCCAATTGGCGACATCGGAAACGAAGGCTTAGGGTGGATCTGTATGGTACCATTCTCACTATAGACGGTACCGTCTCGCCCGAAGGCTTAGGCAGCCATCAGCTTAGGTGAACCATATGATACCCATCTCGCCTTGTACCATTTTTGCCAACCCCAGATGGGACGTCACAACGTCGTCCACTTATTCCAGGTACCTATTTACAGCTAGGTGAACTTAGGCTAACACATTAAAGGAGACAAGCCCAATTTGTGTGTGTGTGTGTACTCACCTAATTGTAGTATACAGGATTTGAGCCTAAGCTCGTGTTGTCCTGTCTCTCTCTCTACATTTATCCAATTTTGCTTTAAAAGTTTGGATATTTCTTGCTCCCACCACCTCCCCATCCAACTTATTCCAACACTCAATGCTTCTATACGGGAAGCTGAACTTTCTTACATCAGACTTACATAACTTTCCTCAACTTACAATCATGACCCCTGGTTCTTCCCTCGTCCCTCACCACAAAATCTCCCTTGTCGATCTTCTCAAAACCTTTCACACACTTAAACATCATGATCATGTCACCTCTCTCTCTCCTCTCCCTCAGCGTTGGCAGCTTTAGCCTCTCCAATCTCTCCTCATAAGGCAGGTCTCTAAGGCTAGCTATCATCTTAGTGGCAACTCTCTGAACTCTTTCCAGTTTTTTATTATGTTTTATAAGGTGTGGAGACCACACCACTGCTGCATACTCCAGTCTTGGTTTTATTATTGTCCCTATTATTTTTGCTAACATCTCTTCATCTAAATAATTCAGTGCTATTCTCATGTTAGTCAACACTGCATAGGTTTCACCAGTTATTTTATTTATATGCTGTTCAGGTGACAAGCTGTCTGCCACAACTACCCCTAGGTCTTTTGCTTTCACAGCTTTACTAATTATTTCATCTCCTATTTTATATCCCCAAGAAGGTCTATATTTACTTTTTCCCAGCTCAAGAACCTGACACTTACTCGTGTTGAATTCCATTTTCCAAGTTTGACTCCACTCATATAACTTATCTAGGTCTCTCTGTAATTCTTCACAACTACTCCTACTTGTAATATGCTTCATTAATTTTGCATCATCAGCAAACATAGATATATGAGCCTATTCCCATTTGAAGGTCGTTGATGAAAACCAAAAACATGATTGGGGCCAACACCGATCCTTGAGGCACTCCGCTTTTTACCCTTTTCCACGAGGAGAACTTTCCTTTTATTACTGTTCGCATTTCCCTCCCAATTAAATAGTTTTCCATCCACTTTAATAATACTCCCTCAACCCGCCCCACAGTCCTGAGCTTCCACAACAATCTCTTATGAGGCACCTTATCAAATGCCTTCTTGAAATCCAAGTAAATACAATCTACCCACCCCTCCCTCCCTTGTACAATGTCAATTACCCTATCATAGTAACTCAACAAATTTGTGGTACACGAATAACCTTTTCTGAACCCGAACTGCTTGCTTGAAATTATTTCCCTCTCCTCCAACATACCCACCCATCTTTTTCTAATAATCTTTTCACAAATCTTGCATATAACACTCGTTAAGGATACCGGTCGATAATTTAGCGGGTCTTCTTTATTTCCACTTTTATATATTGGAGTTATATTTGCTTGTTTCCATTCTAAGGGAAGTTCCCCCTTGTTTAATGAGTGTTGAACAATATTAAAATAGGTCTCACTAGTTGTTCAGAACATTCTCTTAATACCCATCCAACAATGTTATCTGGGCCCATAGATTTTCTCACGTCCAATTCTTCCAACAATGATTTTAGTTCATCCTTGTTGACTTCTATCGACTCTAGTCCCTGTATCTCGTTCAATTCCACCACAGGTTCTACATAGTCATCCTCCTCCACAAACACGGATGTTAATGTATCATTCATAATTTCACACATACCCACTGTGTCTTCATATAATTGACCCTCTACCCTAAGCTTTGTTATTTTGTCCTTTATTTTTGTTTTGCCGTTGATATAGCTATAGAACAGTTTGGGTTCTTTATTACATTTGTTTACTATATCTTTTTCAAAGTTCTTTTTCTCCTCTCTTATAGTCTTGACATAGTTGTTTCTAGCATTCTTATACTCATTCCATTTTTCCTCAGTGTATCTCCTTCTCACTTTATTCCATGCAGAGTCCTTTTTGTTCTGGGCAATGTGACATCGCATGTTAAACCACTCTTTCTCCTTAGCCAGCTTTCTATCCTTAAATGTTGGTACATATTTATCTACCCCCTCCCTGTAAATGTCTAGTAACATGGTGTATTTTACCTGAATATTCTGTTCTTGCTCAATAAATGACCAATCTATATTTGCAAAGTATCCTCGTAATGATTCATAATCCGCCTTACTATAATTTAATCTATATTCCCTATGTTCCTCCTCTCTGCCTTCCAGAAATTCCACTGTCAATTCAAATTCAATCACAGCATGATCGCTTTTTCCCATGGGACTCAAATATGTTAGGTTCTTTATTTCTTGGGGGTCTTTGGTGAATAATAAGTCAAGTCTTGATGGTTCATCACCTCCTGTGTGTGTGTGTTTGTCAGTCTGTCAGTCAGTCAGTCAGTCAGTCAGTCAGTCAGTCAGTCATTTCTATATAGCTAAAGCTATACAAATAATTATTCCAGTCCCTGAATGTTTATATATAATCTATTCCCTCCAATAAAGAATGAGAGTGGTGAGAT
Organism: Paralithodes platypus; assembly: GCA_032716605.1. Classification (NCBI taxonomy): domain Eukaryota; kingdom Metazoa; phylum Arthropoda; class Malacostraca; order Decapoda; family Lithodidae; genus Paralithodes; species Paralithodes platypus. The sequence continues at coordinate 34,325,474 of CM064484.1, read as the reverse complement.
GGATACGTGGGGTCAAACTGCAAGATAGGATATCTAGTGAAGAGCTGAGGCGACGGTTAGGTAACAAGTGTATCAGTGATGAGATGCGTATCCTACTAGTAGGCTTGGATGGTTTGGGCATGTGGAGAGGATGGGTGAACTAAGCTGAGTGAAAAGATGCAAGTCCATGAACACGTGGGGAGCTGACCAAGTAAGACGTGGGATCAAACCTTAAGTCTGAACTCGAGTAAAAAATCTGACAAGTGAGGCAGCTCTGAACAGGGCTGCCTGGAGCGCCGCCATTAGGACATGAGACCGGAACCGCACTTCATGTGGAGCACTCGGTCTTTATGTATGTATGTAGTGGCTATGTACAGTATGTGTAAGTGCTCAAGCTCTGAATGAAGGCTAGGCTAAGAACATATATTTTTAAAGTACACTACCTGTACAGTAGTCTATAAACTGTTCGTGTATAAGCCTACTCAAACTACAGTAATCCCGGTTTGGTGGTCATCATAGTATTTTTATTTTGTTTTATTCCCTCAATAATCCTTCACAAAAAGTATCACTAAATTATTATTCTGCTTACAGATATTTGTCTGGGGTTGTGGGCATTTCCTTTATAACTTTTCTCTGTGTATTCCTATCTAGTTGGCTAGAATCTGGTGCTAATTTGTCTAGGTTCAAATCATGTTGAGTTTGTTGATTATTTTTCATTGGTTATCATACCGTGAGAAGGTATGGGTTCACATACCACCTGCCTTAATTTTTGGCTATTATACCCTAGGTTCAGGTCCCTACCTTAGTGTGAAGGATCAGGCAACAAATGTCTCCCCCCTCAACATTCCCCTTCCTTCCCCTCCCTCCCTCTGTTGCTGCATTACCTCCTTCCCCTCACCTCCCCCACTTCCATACCTCTGTTGCTGCATTTTCTCTACACCCCCCCCCCCCCTTTCCCTGACTCTGTTGTTGCACTATCTCTCCGTTTATTACATACATAATATATAACTCAAAATATAATTCTTGTAATAATTCCCCTCTTTCTCCCTCTGCCCACAGGAACGTTTCCAATCGACACGACCAAGACTCGGCTACAGATCCAAGGCGGGCGATGTAATGCCGGGGAGGTTGTCGGCCAGAGGTACCGGGGGATGTTCCATGCCCTCCTCCGGATATCTCACGAAGAGGGCATCAGGGCACTTTATTTTGGGTCAGTCACAACTTTATTTATTTGCTTATTTGTAGATATTTGTATAATTATATTAGTTTCCTCCCTATACCTCCATCAACCTTTAAAAAACACCCTCCCAAGACCCTTCTTCAAGATAGATTTGTATATTTTTCAATAAAAAACAAATTTCAGGCCAAAGGCCAACTGGTTCCTCTTAAATTACTGGCTCACTATCGCTCGCCAGGAAAAAATAGACACCTAAATGACAAAGTCTTACTATCGACAAAGAAATGGGGCGAAAGGTCTTAAAATCGCCAAACTAATGAGGCAAAGGTCATAAAATCTGAAAACTAATGAGGCTAAACACGAGGAAGAAGGGGGATAAAAAAAAACATCTTAAATTGTTAATATAGGTACGGTAGCAGATTATTATTTAACAGCTGTGTACATTACCTCACTTCCTTTTACATACAGTACACTAAAGTACTAACTCATGAATTTGTTACGTAATGTGAAATAAGCAAGGTACCTTCTCTTTATTAAATATTCCAATAAAAACACATGAATATTTGTTATCTTTAATAGTTTGATCATTATACTGTATTTGAACAGTTGTTGTTGTTGTTGTTCCCCAGGCTGCCTGGCCGAACAGCCCCAAGGTCCCGAGCAAGGCCAAGGCCATAAAGCGCCCCCACAAAACCCTCCCTGCTTACCACTAACAAAACCCAGGTGACCGAAGCCACTCTAAGGCAGGGAGCTGAGGAGGGCGCGGAAATGCCCGAGAAACCAAAGCCCCACCCAAGGCCCTGTGCCCCTCAGCAATTATGAAGGGAAAGTTGAGGGGCAAGGGAAAAATGTGACGCTTTGGCTCCCAATCTGCCAACTTTTAGGTTGGCAGTAGGGAGGTCGATCCACGGAAAAGACGCCGTCACTTGAGATCTAGAAGATATATAAGTAAAAGGAACAGTCAGAGTAAGCTATGGGTATGGCAGAGATCGCTCAGCTCTCACTCTGATAGACCAGCCCATCACCACATGACTAGAACCCAATCCTCTCAGCATCAGCTAGGAAAGGCCCTAGAAAGCCGCCTTTGGCGGGGGGATAGCTCCCCTACTTCAACTCCTTTCGGAGTTGGGCACCCGCCATTTGAACAGTAATTGGTAGTTGTTTAAGAATATGGAATAAATACGCTCCTGGTATCAATAGAATGGAACGGAATGAGAAGAGAATGTCGAGATGGATATGCGGGATTAACCTCAGGGATGGGGTACCGAGCGAGGAATTAAAAAGGCGTCTGGGCAATGGGCGTTAGGAGTGTCAGTGAAGTGATGCGCATGAGCCAACTTGGTTGGTTTGGACACGCGGAGAGAATGGATGATTAGAACTGGGTGAAGAAATGCTGGACTGAACGTGGGGGAGCTGCGTGTAGGGCTAGACCTAGAATTACGTGGGATCAGGTACTCCTGTCCGATCTCAAAATAAAGAACTTGACAATAGAGGCAGCCCTTGACAGGGCCGTCTGGAAAGCCGCCATTTAGGATGTGAGACTGTAACCACATTCTCTGTGGACAAAACGGTCTTTAAACTTGTATGACTGTATGTATGTAGTTCCTAGATATTCAATACAGCTGTATTACCATAGACACATTAATATTATACTGTATATGACATGTTCAAATTATCATTAGGTGAATGTGGTAATCAATAGTATAGATTAACTAATGCATGAATGTTGTTGTTGTTGTTCCCTAAGCTGCCTGGCCGAACAGCCCCGAGTCCCTGAGAAAGGCCATGGCCACGATCGGGCTTTCCCACAGAGCTCTCATTGAGTGTAGATTGTGTTGTTGGCGTAAGTGGTTGTGTGAAATGCAGTCTTCTATGATGTGTTTAATGGTATGGGGTGCTGTGTTACATCCCGGGCAGGCGTCGACAACGGAGTCATCCAGTCTCTTCTGATAGCTCAGGAGAGCTGGATGGTGTCTGCATCTCAGCCTGGCATGATGTTATGCATGAATGTTAAAGATAAAAGCTATGGTGTATGGTATAATTGAGCAGTGGATATTCAAAATAATATTTTTTTGTTTTTTCTCTCAAATTTAGTATACAAGAAATCTAGCAAACAATACAGGAAATAGTTCAATCAACTGTTTTAATTATAGAAAAGTTTCTTGGAACAGTATACAGTATAATATACAGTACGTACTGTATACATACAGTATACATACAGTATAAAGAAATAAATAATGAAAAACCTACATTACCTAATCATTTTTGTCGATAGTTTGTATTGACTTTGGTGTTGGTCCCCCAGGATTGCCCCAGCGGTGCTGCGACAAGCTACCTATGGCACCATCAAGTTTGGCCTCTACTACTCTCTCAAGAAGACCCTCGTGCCAACCGGGGAGGAGCGACTTGGTATCAATGTATTCTGTGCCGTCACTGCTGGTAAGGCAACAATAGATGTACAGTTGCAGTTGTTAATATCTCAACACTCACAATCTAAACAAGATCATGAACATTGACTAGTGAAACTTGGTTGTTCCATCTTTGTGTATCAGTTTTCCATTAAAATGTACAGTACTGTATTAGTATTTCAAAATTGTTCATCCATATACTGTACTATACTTGACAGCTATTTGTGCCTATGATTGTAAAGTTCAATTCAATAATTTACTAATAATCTTAAAACATAATAATGTAGAGATATATGCATCTAGTTGACAACCCTGTGGGGAAATATATAGATGGGCATTCAATGGCTAATTAGAAACATCTATTTCATCTAGGAATCAGCTATTAAGTTTTTAGTAAAACATTGGTAATTGATGTTGATAAACCTGCTACAGGTACTACAGATCTAATTACTTTCCCCCAGGCGTGGTGTCCAGCGCTATAGCCAACCCGACAGACGTGCTGAAGGTGCGGCTCCAGAGTGGCCGCAAGGAGTTTAAGGAGAAGAGTCTGCTACAGGCCTTCCTCACTATTTATAATAATGAAGGCATCCAAGGGCTATGGAGGGTATGTGCACTATTGTTTATTATAATTCTTAATTATAATACAGGTATAATTGTAATTTATAGTGTATATTCATGGTCAGGAATACTTGGAACACCTAATGATAAAATAAAGACGGTGAACATTAATTAGTTAATCAGATCAAAATATACTTATAAAAATTTACAAAATTAATATAAACACCATGTGAGGAGAGTTCCGTATGGGGCTCAGTGGTCTGGTTAATCTGCTCTACATAACTAACTAACCATGTGAGGAGGAACACTTTATTGACAACATGTTGCATATAGCTTCATCGGGCCATTGGTGTATGTCATTGACCTGATGTAGTTAATCAGAGTTACTTGACCTTTGTGGCTCAATCAGATATCAAATCCTTTTTAACAGAGTGTGTCATTTTAACTTTAAAGATAAGAAAAGTACAGGAACATTATTGTAAATTACAAGATTAATTGATAGTTATTTATATTGCCTAGATATTCTTGTACACCCGAGGACAAAAGCAGTATTCCAACTTCATAACTCCAGCTTAATTTTCCTCTGTTGGTTTAATACAAAAATAATCCTGAACAAACTGAATATCAAGACATTGCATATGTCTGTTAAGGATATTTTTTCACTTCCAACTAGAGATTACCAGAGGTGAAATTGTGGAGCCAGGTTACGACTTTGTACAAGTGAAGTCACTTCAGTGCTTATTGTCAGACTTTACTGGCAACCATAATCACCAAAGTTGTGAGCCATAGTATAGTCAGTAGAGCGTCGGCTGCTAAAATAATCACCAAAACACTTACGGAACATACCGAAATCTAACGACGTGTATTTTTTCAGGGTGTATTTCCTACAGCCCAGAGAGCGGGTGTTATAGTGGGCGTGGAGCTGCCCATATATGACATATGTAAACACTATTTTATTACGATGAACGTCCTGCCTGACAATGCCTACAATCATTTCCTGTAAGTTGTCGGGTTCAAGTGCTGTTTTTGCAGGTTTTTTTTTAGCAGTTTGATTTTACCCCATCATGTACAGTAATAGTGTGTCAAGTAACCATGTGTGAAGAGTTAGAACAGTTTGTTTTGTGGGACGTTTGTTTCCCGATTAATTAAAAGATTTTGTACTTGGAAGTCGGCATTGGGATATCATTTTGTTTACAATTGACCACTTGCAAGTTTCAGGCCATAAGGAAGTTAGAGCTGTAGACATATATTTTACGGAATACCAGCTAAACTAAACTTGTAGACTTCACCTACTAGACGAGACAGAGAAAGGGGCGAGGGAATGCGAAAGTGGTCCCGGACCCAAGAATTGGAACTTGAAATTTTGCTTCTGTTTGGTCTCTGTTTTGAGTCGGCCACCTCCAGCTATGGGGTATGTGCCCGAGTATATACATACAATATACATGCATACAAGCTAAACTAGGGTTGTAGTGTATATTTAAATACATACAAATCATAATCAACACATTTTCTATGAATTTCTGCAAAATTATTAATTTTTAACTTTTTTATAGCCCAAAACTCACAATTAGTCAAATATTTTTATCATATTGAGCAATGTTAGCTTTCGATGCAAGTGTCTTTAAGCCAGCTGGAGATGAAGGCTTAATTTAAAATATTTCAAGTTACCTTCATGCTATTATTATGGGCTAATGTTCGCCAACCTCCAACTACTTTCTAAATTCATTACCATATTTGTTTGACTCACAAGATAATTATTAATTTAGAATATTATACCATAATTATTTTACTTATAATATGTGCATGATTACTAATGGCATTTCATCAAAATTGAATGAAAGATTGGATTGTGTTTGCCATTTGAGGAATGAGATTGAATAATAGTACTGTATACTGTTAATGTATATGATTTTGTTTTCAACATATTAAGCATATGAATAGGAATCATATTGTTTAAAAATATATTTTTCAAAATTTGTGGATATAATTTTAGCCTATGTTTAACATATTACTATTCAATTTTAAACTAATAAAAAAAGTTTGTAAACTAAATTTAAATTAAGGTGAATTAATGTTGCGATTTTGTATGCATATGTCTGTGGCTTTGTATGTAAATATGTATGTGTGGTCTTGTGTGTGTTTGTGTTTGTATGGTGTATGTGTGTGTGTGTGTGTGTGTGTATTTTATCCTCCCCTCCCCCTTGGCGGCTTGAGCCTTGCTGGCGGCCACCCCCATATTTTCACGTGTGTCCATTCCAGATATTTCGCAAGTTATGTGCGGGGAGGAGTTGCGTGATAAAGACAACTCCCCCCCAGCCTGGGACCCCACAAGGAATATACCCCAGACCAAATCTCCCTCACACAGAACATGTACGCGCCCTTTCCTACGTCAAGCGTGCGCACCCCCGTCAGCCCTCTCCCCCCCTTCTCCTCCTCTTCCTCCTCCGAGTGGGGAGCGAAGAAGGGGGGACTCAGGAGGGGGGGGGTTAGTCGGAGCTGAAAGGGGGGAAGCGAAGACCGTGCTTGGGAGTCGGAGGTTCCCATGTAACGTTGATCATGTGTTGTATCATCTTTTTTCATCTTCAGTCCCACCCCATCACCCTGCATCATTATCATGAACTCTTGTTGTGGTCTCTCCTCTATACTTTATATTTAGTTTTATTCTGTGCCCCCCAGACCCCCCTCCAATATACCTTCTTGTGGCCACCCTGTCTCCCCCAGACCCCCCTTTTCCAAGTTTTGACAGATTTCTCATATATTGAGGATTTGCTTTGTCATTAATGGATTGGTTTAATATTTACATCAATACACCCTCAGAGTAACAGACTAACATTTCCAACTGCTAATTGGGTTCTAAGGATGTATATATGTTTCTATAATTCTAATTATAAAAATGCTGAGTATGAGCATTTCAGTTTAATGCACTTGTGTTTTGAACCCAAGTTCATAGTTTGAAATCCTGTTAGTACCATGTAATTATCAGATTAGTGATGTTTATGGTTTATGATGAAGTTTAGCACTATTCATATTCGGTAATTAGTTATCTCCATTTCCCAAAACAATGACTTGCACTGATATGATGTCGATGTAGTGTAGTATATACTGTATTATTTTTTCCTAGAGTTCATTTTCACCCTTCTCTATCATCTTAATTTTACATCTCATTACTGCATTCTCATTTTCATAATAAGCATAACTTGTACTATGGAAAGAAAACAAATATTTAAGGTTGCAGAATTCACTTCAGAATCAATTTATTGTGGACAATTGTAGATTCTTAACATCTCACTGGCTGATACTCATGTCATTGTAACTTATTATTTGCATTAATAACTGTTATTTTTTTCTTTCTCCTTTTGTTCTCACTTTTATAGTCTCAGCTTTTTTATAACTGCATGTCATGAGGTCACTTGTCATTGAGGCACAGAATATGATGGCTCATTAGATCATCCATAATGTAAATAATTTTCTGATTAGAGCATGTTGAGATCATGTTTGGTCCTAAGAGCCATAGTCGAGAACCATCGTCCGCTACACAAAGGATCCTCGATGCTTTCAGATGTTGATGATTAGAGGACGAAAGCATTGCATGGAACCACATTAACCCTTTGACTATGGGAGGCCTTTCTTCAGCTTAATACAATTGTTTATTGTTAGGTAGAATATACAAAATCAAGGGATAATCAAAACAAAGTTTCTTTAATTAATTTCATTGTAGATTACTTGAGGTAGTTTTAAGCCTCTTGACTATAAGACGCCTTTCCTAATATGAACAATATAGTTTAATGTTAGCCAAAGTAGAATGTTAAGCGTCATCTACAGTACACTGAAAGGGTTATTGTTATATAGTCAATGAATCAAATATTCGCTTTGAAAAACTCACCTCATAAAATATTGACCATGTTGCAGTTTTCTTATAACCAGTGAGACTTGAAGGTGTCATGGGTCCGTCATGCACTCGGTGATGGTTGTCGATTATGGCCCCTTAAGTAGCATGTCAGGAGCACTGTTTTTGTTCAGGAATCAAAACCAGTCAGGCAGTGAGAGGTTACTTTGCTAATATAGCGTCTTTATAACCACTTCAATTGCTTACCGTTCAGCTAATGTTACCGGTAAAAAAAAAAAAAAAAAAAAAAAAAAAAAAATATATATATATATATATATATAGGCCTATATATATATATATATATATATATATATTAAAATAAAATCGCAAAACCATAAAAACTTTACCGAAGTGTTACATTTATGAAGGAAAATATAAACATAAACTTATGAAGCAACAACAGAGATTGGAACAAGGGAAAAAAAAAAACGGGATATATTGTACCAACAGTCTCTTTAAGCCAAAAGAATATTAAACAAGAATCTTACAAAAGTAAAATTGTAGTACTGTCAATTTGAATGGTGTTTTCATTATGTTTGTTCTCTCCTCAGGTCCAGCTTCATCTCCAGCCTGGGTGGGGCCATTGCTTCTACTCCCCTTGATGTGGTCAGGGTTAGTACCTAACACTCATTTGTTCTTGGTAGTAGTTTTATTATGGTCTCCAGTTGGCCACCTCCAGCTGTGGGGTATGTGTCTGAGTATAATCTAATAATCTAGACTGCCACATGTGTTTGTTAATTTCATTAATCTAGTTTAGGGGTAAAGTTGGTTGGTGGAGAGAACATAATAAATATTACCGGTAATTTTACTTCCAAAACCAAACTCATCCCAATGAAATTAATGAAAGCATGCGATCCACCCGGGATTCGAACCCGGGTCACCACACACAGATCACAAACACTCTATACCATTACACCATCAAGACAGTTATTGTTGGGTTCAGTTTCAATTCACAAGCCATAATAAATATATAATCCCTTTTTTGGTTCTTGTACATTTCTTTTATCTTCCCTCTCCTTTTTATGAATTTACAGCCCAGTAGGCTGTAGAAAATGTCTAGTTCATTCAAATGAGACTAGGCCTATACAGTGCTGTATACGGTAGTAATACACATTCTTCAGAGATGCTTGGCTATAATGGGTGAAATTATTTAACCTGTACAGCCCCAGCGACGCGTCTGACGCGTCGGCGATGTATGTAACGCACAGCCCCAGAGACGCGTCTGACGCATCACCCTAATTGCGCCGACCGTAACCTCAGGTGTAGCCACTCAAGAGGGCTCAGATTTGTATGGGAACTGTGTACGTATCCCACGCAACCGTGCCGATGGTTGAAAACTCTCAAAGTCCACGTGCGTGCGCGTGAGCACGCAATAACCTGGTTGTTTGGGGTAATTGCCTTCAATTTTTTACTCTTGTAAAATACGTTTTCGGGGGCTCTGTAGGACCATTCTTTAAGCTTTTTGAGCGGTTTTTCGTGGTTTTTCCTTCATTCCTAACCCATTCGCTATTGTTTCTGGAATAAAATAATTTTTTGAAAACCGGCTGGGTTCTGGTGAACAAACATTACAAAACTAGCCGGGGCTCCACGGGTTAAATAGCTGCACAATGTGTTATGGTTTGTGACTGTACAATGGCCTGCAGACACAGTTAGCTTATACATATCAATAAACTTGACGGTGAAAATTTGAGAAAAAAAAAATCTGCCTAGGTTGTTCAAGAAAATATTCCATAGTTTAACCCCTGTCCATCGGTGCCCGTCATATGACGGGCGGCATTTTGAGCACATTATCGGCTCTGAGAGAGAGTCCACGCGTTGGGAGGACGATAGGCGGGCTCTGACCGTTCGGCATCACCGTTGGGCCGTAACTGGTTGGTCTGCCGCGGTCCTACACACCTCCATCCTTGCGAGACCAGGAAAAAACTGGGGAAATTACCTTATTTTAGTGTTTTTCACCTCTCGTTGCGCGATCGCTACAGGATAACCCGTGGTCGTACAAGGATGATGCAGGTGTCATTGGAAAGCTCTATTATCGCACTTTCACGGATACATAAGTATATTACGCTCTGGCTCTTTTTTATGAACGTGACGATAGTGCGTTGTTATGTGTGCAATTAGTTTGCTTGGGAACCAGATTAACTTGCTCATGATCACAAAACAAACCCCAAAAAACTCTACAAAACACTAAACAGCAACACAACACAATCACATGCTGCAATCACAACAACAGACTCTGCTCCCTCATGTAAACAACAAGCAAACACTCTCATCAATCACTTCTCACATGTCAGCCACCTAAAACCTCACAAAGACGACCGACGTGTCATCCGACGTAAGAGACAATTCCCCACAGACCCTGACTATACACCCTTCACCAATCATCAGACAAAGCATATCATCAACAATCTCAAGCACTCACCCGCCTGTGGCCTAGACAACATAAGCAACATACACCTCAGACACCTGGGACCACAAGGCATACAAGCACTCACTAACATATCAAACTACAGCTATTCACACAACACAATACCAGACATTTGGAAGCATGGTATCATCATCACATTCCCCAAACCCAACAAAGACCCCACGCTACCCTCCTCGCACCGCCCCATCACACTCCTTTGCTCCCCCTCTAAAGTCATGGAATGCCTAGTATTACAACTAATTACACCTGACCTACCCCTAGCTCCAACACAACATGGCTTTAGGCCACTGCACTCCACAAACACTCTTCTCACAGACCTTACACAAAGAGCTTTCGACGGTATCAACTCAGCTAGACCACCACACAGATCACTATTAGCCACACTCGACATTAGTAAAGCCTTCGATGCCATCCCCCGCCACAACCTAACAAACAAAATCTACAACACAAACATGCACAACAACACAAAACGGTGGCTGGCCAACTTCCTAGCAGGCAGATGTGCACACGTATCTTTTGCTGGTCAGTCATCTAAAATCAGAAACTTTCCAAACGGAGTCCCACAAGGATCCGTCCTATCACCCGCACTCTTCAATCTGTACATGCACGATATAACTACACCCAATACGCCCCAAATAAACTTAGCCTCCTATGCAGATGACATAACACTCACATGCACACACCATGACCCAAAAAGAGCAACAGATCTCCTTCAACCCTATCTCAACACACTACATGGCTGGTGCACTACAAACAGACTTAATCTAGCCCCAGCCAAATCCACCGCAACCCTGCTCACAAGTTGGACAGGAGAATACGAATACATCCCTCAACTCACCATAAACAACACACCCCTAACACATACACACACACCCAAAATCCTAGGAGTAACATATGATACTCATATGACATTCAAACAGCACACCACAAACATTAAAAAGAAACCGACACCCAGACTTAACGCCCTCAGGTCACTTGCTCACACAAAATTTGGACACAACAAAGAAACTACCACCACAGTATATAAACAATACATAAGATCAGTGATGGAATACGCAAGCCCAGCCTGGGCTTCTAACCTAGCTGAAACATATCATAAGACCTTACAGACTATTCAAAACAAAGCCCTGAAGATCATTACAGGCTGCACAGCTACTGCACCCACAGATCACCTACATCAAGAAACCAAAATCCTCAAAGTCAAAGACCATCTGGACATGAGAGGCACTCAATTCCTGGCAGCAGCCTCCACGAACCAAGACCACCCACTAAACTACATGGCAACACACCCACAGACACCAAGAAATATCAAAACAACACCCAGCACACGGTATCACACACAATTATTGTCCTCTCTCCCTCCCTGCCCACCCCGAACCAACTTCCAGAAGCACATCCATACTCATATCTCTCACCGATCCATCCACTCACTCACAGACAACACGCAGCTGCAGGCACGACCTCCCGAAATCCATCCTTCCGAATCCTCCCTTCCTCGCGAGGACAGAGTGCACCTGGCCAGGCTGAGATGCGGACACCATCCAGCTCTCCTGAGCTACCAGAAGAGACTGGATGACTCCGTTGTCGACGCCTGCCCGGGATGTAACACAGCACCCCATACCATTAAACACATCATAGAAGACTGCATTTCACACAACCACTTACGCCAACAACACAATCTACACTCAATGAGAGCTCTGTGGGAAAGCCCGATCGTGGCCATGGCCTTTCTCAGGGACTCGGGGCTGTTCGGCCAGGCAGCTTAGGGAACAACAACAACTTGCTCATGTAGTAATGTACACCCTATGTGGGGGATTGTGTTCTTTCATTTCATAAATTTTATTTTAGTAAGCGTTGTTTCCACATAGCGATTTTGATATGTTGTTTTGACTTTATATTGTCTTTGTCCCAGTTTTGGTTTGACTTTGTTTGCAAGTTTTACATTTTAATGCATGGAATGAAGCTCGTTTTCCATAAATATGCCCGCTTGGCAGGTACAGTAGTTGATGTTACAAATGTCCCCGATTTTTGGGTGTTAACGTAGAATGTTGGTATTATTTTGTTTTATTGAATTATCAGCTCTCCGATTTAATACAATTCTAGCCCTAGATATGTTTCAAGGCAAAATGTCACCCCATGAATTAACCAGATGAAAAATGCATTTGTTAGTAAAGAATGTACATAATATCCACAAATACAGTAGATATTATTCAAATGTGTGGATACATACAGTATATGCATGTGTAAGCCTTATTCACCAAAAGTGGTGGGAGAGTACAAGAGGGAAATCCCCAATTGTAGCACAGCAATTTTGTGAGACCCCCAGTCTCTATCACCACTGCCACATTTAGGTGGCTTGAGATTAGGGTAACAGTGGCCCTGTAAAGGGTTACTGTTAGATAGTAGTACGCCTCTATATGGTTACCAACAGTTACCAGAGGCTGAAAACTGTGCTTGTCATTTTATACACAGCTGTACTGATTTACAGGGCAGCATACTCGCATTCCACATAACCCAAATAATCAATTATATCTATGTCACCATGGCTGTTTAATATGTTTATGGATGGTGTGGTGAGGGAGGTGAAAATGAGAACTATGGGAAGAGCATTGGGTTTAGTAGGAAAGAATGGTAGAGATTGGGAGTTGAATCAGTTGCTGTTCGCTGATGACACAGCGTTGGTGGCGGATTCTGAGGAGAAACTGCAGCGGGTAGTCAAAGAGTTTGGTGTGGTTTGTGGAAGGAGGAAACTGAAGGTGAACGTCAATAAAAGTAAAGTAATGGTGTGTAATAGGGTGAATCTAGATGTGAGGCTGGATGGGGAAATATTGGAACGAGTAGAGTGTTTTAAATATCTAGGAGGAACGATAAGCAGGAGTGGAGGTATGGAAATAGAGGTAAAACAGAGTGTGTGAAGGAAGGAAGGTTTTCGGAGCAATGGGAAGTACTGTATGTGGAAGACGAGAAATCTCGTAATGAAATTAAAAAGTACAATGTATCAAGGAATTGGAGTAATTTTGGAATTTGGAGTAAGGGGTCGGGCGCAAGTTGGACTAGATAATAGTCCATCAGGCGCCTGGCCCGGGGAGACGATTAATATGAAGGGTGTGCCTGGAAGTGTGGTGGGAGGGCTTGTCGCTTTGGCTCCGCTGCATGTCTGCCTGCCGAGATCGGAACCTCTCCTGGTGGTCAGGGGCCGGGGGAGTGCTGGAGCGACCTTGGTAACCCTGGTCTCTGGGTCTTCTCCTGGGTGACCTGGATGTGTGAGAGTTTGTGTTTTTTATCTGTGTTTATTTTTTGTTTTATGTTGTTTTTGTGTTTTCCCTGTTCTTGCTCTGTCTTGAGTCGGCTACCCCCAAAATGGGGATTGGGCCTGAGCATATAGATAGATAGATAGATAGATCAAGGAATTGTTGTGCCAACAGTGATGTATGGGGCTGAGACATGGGCTCTGAAGGAAAAGGAGAGAAGAAAGCTGGATGTGATGAGATGAGCTGCTTGAGGAGTATGTGTGGAGTTACTCGTAGAGACAGATTGAGGAATGAAGAGATACGTAGGAAAGTGGGGCAGCAGGAACATTTGTCAGCCAGAGTGGACAGAAGGGTGCTGAGCTGGTATGGTCATGTTGAATGAATGGAAGATGAAAGGCTTATAAAGAGAATATGTGAGTCCGATACAAGGGGAGATAGAAGGGCAGGATGACCCCCATTGAGATGGAGAGACTGTGTAAGGCAAGCTTTGGATGATAGAGGAATGACTATAGATCAGGCAAGAGAAGTGGTAATAAACAGGACATGAATAGAGAATACTTGTGAATAGATAGTGAACACGTCATTTGGGGGTAGGGGTCGGGCGCAAGTTGGACTAGATGATAGTCCATCAGGCACCTGGCCTGGGGAGACGATTAATATGAAGGGTACGCCTGGAAGTGTGGTGGTAGGGCTTTGCTGCAGGTATGCCTGCCGAGATTGGAACCTCTCCGGGGTGGTCGGGGGCTTTGGGGAGTGCTGGAGGGACCTTGGTGACCTTGGTCTCTGGGTCTTCTCCTGAATGACCTAGAGGTGTGTGAATTTGTGTTTTGTTTTGGGTATTCGATGTTTTCTGTTGTGTTTTGTGTTGTTCCTGTTCTTGCTCTGTCTTAGAGTCGGCCACCCCCCAAAAAAAATAAAAATAAAAATAAAATAAAATAAAATAAAATAAAAATAGGAAGTGGGGATTGGGCCTGAGTAAATAGATAGAAAATAAATAGATCTATTGCAACAAGCAGTTACACTGTCAGGATTAGAAGTCATGATGCTCATGAAAAACCTGTTAAACACTTTGGGTAATTTGGGGACTGAAAAATTAAAAGGTGTCTTTTCTTGGATTAAGAGTTGTTTTTGTTGTTCCCTAAGAAAGGCCATGATCACGGTCGGGCTTTCCCACAGAGCTCTCAAGGAGTGTAAATTGCTGCCATTTAGGATGTGAGACTGTAACCACATTCTCTGTGGACAAAATGGGCTTTAAACTTGTATGTATGTATTGTATGTAAGTGATTGTGTGAAATGCAGTCTTCTAGGATGTGTCCAATGGTATGGAGTGCTGTGTTACATCCCGGGCAAGTGTCGTCGACGGAGACATCCAGTCTCTTCTGATAGCTCAGAAGAGCTGGATGATGCCCACATCTCAGTCTGGCCAGGTAGACTCTGTCTACCCCCAGGGGGTAAGGGGGCCTTCACCTATGGTGGAGGAAAAAAAGAATATGCCTCGCATCCTACTGCGTGTCGTACAAGGCGACTAATAGGGGGGATGGCGTTAGACTTGTGGACACACAGCCATTACTATACAGTGAAGCCTTATTATTGGCGCTGGCATTGTACATATGACAGTGCTGTGACAGGGCTTGATCGTTCTTGATCCAAGTTGCCTAATGGCGGCACACTGGCGGTGGGTGTTGCTCCCTCTGGATCCGGACCTGGCGCCTTGGGCCCAACCTGGACGAAATGGATCCAGAGGGTACAGTATGTAGTGTTTCCCCGGACTGGCACTTTCCGCCCAATAGTATAGGGGCCCGAACCTGGTGGTAGCGCTCCAGGAGGCTGCCCTGTCATTGGCCGAAAAATACCAGGCCAGTCATAGTGCTGTGTACGCGCACAGGGTGCGTCCCTGCGGCTGGTTCTGGTGGGGCGTACCAAGGCCACTGGATCCTACCCCCTAGTAATCTCTTGGGGGAAGGTGCTGGGAATGGTCCCGGGCTAGACTGGAGCCGGAGTTCTGGGGGGGGGGGGGGGGGGATGCCCATCTGCCAGCCAACTTACCTAATATGACTAAAACTAAAGAAAATAAACGTAAGTCCGATGATCCAAAACCGCACAGGATAAGGACAAATGCCCCCCACAATCTCAGACTTGCTAGTGTGAATGTTGGTTGTTGTTGTTGTTGTTGTTGTTCCCCAAGCTGCCTGGCCGAACAGCCCCAAGGCCCCGAGCAATTCCAAGGCCATAACCGAGTGCCCCCACAGAACCCTCCCCGCCGACCACAATAAAGCCTGGGTGACCGAAGCCACTCCATGGCGGGGGGCTGAGGAGGGTGCGGAAACGCCCGGGAAACCAAAGCCCCACCCAGGGCCCTGTGCCCCTCAGCAATTATGAAGAGAAAGTTGAGGGGCAAGGGAAAAATGCGACGCTTTGGCTTCCAATCTTGGTAGATTGGGAGGTCAATCCACGGAAGAGACGCCGTCACTTGAGATCTAGAAAATATATAAGTTAAAGGAAAAGTCAGAGTAAGCTATGGGTATGGCAGAGATTGCTCAGCTCTCACTCTTATAGACCAGCCCATCACCACATGACTAGAACCCAATCCTCTCAGCATCAGCTAGGAAAGGCCCTAGAAAGCCGCCTTTGGCGGGGGGGATAGCTCCCCTATTTCAACCCCTTTTGGGGTTGGGCACCCACCCATGTTGTTGTTGTTGTTCCCTAAGCTGCCTGGCCGAACAGCCCCAAGTCCTTAAGGAAGGCCATGGCCACGGTTGGGCTTTCCCACAGAGCTCTCAAAGAGTGTAAATTGTGTTGTTGACGTAAGTGGTTGTGTGAAATGCAGTCTTCTATGATGTGTTTAATGGTATGGGGTGCTGTGTTACAACCCGGGCAGGTGTCGACGACGGAGTCATCCAGTCTCTTCTGATAGCTCAGAAGAGCTGGATGGTGTCGGCATCTCAGCCTGGCCAGGTGGACTGTGTCCTCGCGAGGAAGGGAGGATTCAGAAGGATGGATTTCTGGAGGTCGTGCTTGCAGCTGCGTGTTGTCTATGAGTGAGTGGATGGAACGGCGAGTGATATGAGTATGGATGTGCTTCCGGAAGTTGGTTTGGGGTGGGCAGGGAGGGAGAGAAGACAGTATTTGTGTGTGATAGCGTGTGCTGGGTGTTGTTTTGATATTTCTTGGTGTCTGTGGGTGTGTTGCCATTTAGTGTAGTGGGTGGTGTTGATTTGTGGAGGCTGCTGCCAGGAATTGAGTGCCTCTCATGTCTAGATGATCTTTGACTTTGAGGACTTTGGTTTCTTGATGTAGGTGATCTGTGGGTGTAGTAGCTGTGCATCCTGTGATGATTTTCAGGGCTTTATTTTGAATAGTCTGTAAGGTCTTATGATGTGTTTCAGCTAGGTTAGAAGCCCAGGCCGGGCTTGTGTATTCCATAACTGATCTTATGTATTGTTTGTAGGCTGTGGTGGTGGTTTCTTTGTTGTGTCCAAATTTTGTGTGGGCAAGTGATCTGAGGGCGTTAAGTCTGGGTGTCAGTTTCTTTTTCGTGTTTGTGATGTGCTGTTTGAATGTCATTTGGGTGTCGTATGTTACTCCTAGGATTTTGTGTGTGTGTGTGTGTGTGTTAGGGGTGTGTTGTTTATGTTGAGTCCCGGGACGTAATCGTGCTCTCCCGTCCAGCTTGTGAGGAGGGTTGCAGTGGATTTAGCTGGGGCTAAATTGAGTCTGTTTGTAGTGCACCATTCATGTAACGTGTCGAGATAGTCTTGAAGGAGTCTTGTTGCTGTGTCTGGGTTTTGGTGCGTGCTTGTGAGTGTTATGTCGTCTGCGTAGGAGGCTATGGTTATTTGGGGTGAATTTGGTGTATTTATATCATGCATGTACAGATTGAA
Source organism: Paralithodes platypus (assembly GCA_032716605.1). Taxonomy (NCBI): domain Eukaryota; kingdom Metazoa; phylum Arthropoda; class Malacostraca; order Decapoda; family Lithodidae; genus Paralithodes; species Paralithodes platypus. Next base: position 34,307,909 of record CM064484.1, on the reverse strand, counting down.
GAGTGCGGGCGACAGGACGGATCCTTGTGGGACTCCGTTTGGGAAATTTCTAATGCTAGATGACTGACCGGCAAAAGATACTTGTGCATATCTGCCTGCTAAGAAGTTGGCCAGCCATCTTTTTGTGTTGTGCATGTTTGTGTTGTAGATTTTGTTCGTTAGGTTGTGGCGGGGGATGGTATCGAAGGCTTTACTAATGTCGAGTGTGGCAAGTACTGATCTGTGTGGTGGTCTAGCTGAGTTGATGCCGTCAAAGGCTCTTTGTGTAAGGTCTGTAAGAAGAGTGTTTGTGGAGTGCAATGGCCTGAAGCTGTGTTGTGTTGGAGAAAGGAGGTAAGTCAGGTGTCATCAGTTGTAGTACAAGGCACTCTATGACTTTGGAGGGGGTGCAAAGGAGTGTGATAGGGCGGTGTGAGGAGGGTAGCGTGGGGTCTTTGTTAGGTTTGGGGAATGTGATGATGATACCATGCTTCCAGATGTCTGGTATTGTGTTGTGTGAGTAGCTGTAGTTTGATATGTTAGTGAGTGCTTGTATGCCTTGTGGTCTGAGGTGAATGTTACTTATGTTGTCTAGGCCACAGGCGGGTGAGAGCTTGAGATTGTTGATGAAATGCTTTGTCTGGTTGTTGGTGAAGGGTATAGTCAGGGTCTGTGGGGAATTGTCTTTTTCGTCGGATGACACGTCGGTCGTCTTTGTGGGGTTTTAGGTGACTTGACATGAGAGAAGTGATTGATATGTGATTGAGGGAGGCAAAAGGCATAACTGCCTATAGCGAGTGCCTCCCCCATAGTTGAAAGAGTGACAGGGCCAAAATCAAGGGACGTTCGAGCCAAAATGCCTGGACACACACAGTTTGAAGCAATTTAACCCTTAAAAAGCGGCTCACCACATAAGTCGAGTTGAAAAAACTGGCAAAAAACGGGTGAAAAAAGGGTGAAAATCGAGTGAAAATGGGTGGGATAGTAATGATCCATACGTCCGACATCTGTGGCCTCCCGGCCCACACTAACTCCAGTTCCCCCACCGTGCGGGAGGATGACAGTGTAACCAATAGTTCGCTAAAAGTGAGCAAGGTAGCAAAATCAGCTAAACTTTCATCTTCGAGGTAACACTGTCAGTGCTCCACGAGTGCTACGTAGCTATATGTGGCGTCATTGTGTAGCGATTTCCACCTAGTTTTCGGCGCAATACAGTTCCTTTCATACTGATGGTTGATATAGCAGTCAGAACGGCCTGAAAAGGCCCAAAACGGCCACAGAGGGCCCGCTAGACAAGGGTTAAGTCATAGGAAGCGGGAAAAACTGATTCTGGGAGAGAGTTCCAGAGCTCAGCTGTTGCGTCCCTACGTAAAGGAGGTGGTATGCACTGGGATAGCTCTGAGGAACACTGATTATTATAGTAGCGATAGAATAGCGAGAGAGATGCAACATTGCGGCGGAGAGAGAGAGATTGCAGAGAGTTGGTGAGTGGACGGGAGTTAATGATACGAAAGGCCTTCCTTTCAACCTTGTCTAGGAGAGCGGTGTGAGAGGAACCTCCCCACACATGTGAACAATACTCAATACAAGGGTGCACTATGCCCCTGTACAGAGCAAGAAGCTGTGCAGGGGAAAAGAACCCCCTAAGGCGGTTGAGCACACCCAGCTTCTGGGAGGCTGCCCTAGCAAGACTGGTAATATGGTCCTTCCAAATGAGAGCAGAAGAAAAAGAGACACCAAGAATATTGAGAGAAGATGAAGGGTTGATTTTTGTATTGTTGAAGAATAAGGGATAGTCCGCTGGGAGATCCTGACGGGTAGATAGATGGAGAAATTGGGTTTTGAAAGCATTAAAGTTAACAAGGTTTTCTCTGCCCAATTGGAAATAGTATTTAGATCAGAATTTAAGAGTTGTATGGCTTCATTACGTTTGTCGTTGAGGGATTGCTGGCTGGGGCGTTCTGAAAAAGTAATGGAGTAGTGTAAGGTTGAGTCGTCTGCGTATGAATGGATGGGAATTAAGGTACAGTTAAGGAGATCATTTATAAAAATTAGAAAAAGAATAGGAGATAGGACAGAGCCCTGAGGAACACCGGAGTTTATAGGGTGAGGAAGTGAACAATGGCTGTCCACAACCGCGGCTATGGAACGGCCGGAAAGGAAATTAGTGACAAAGGCACAGATGGAGGGATAGAAACCGAAGGAGGGTAGTTTAGAAATTAAAGATTTATGCCAGACTCTATCGAAGGCTTTCGATATGTCTAGTGCAATAGAAAAAGTCTCACCGAAGTCCTGAAAGGAGGATGACCAAGAGTTAGTAAGATATGAAAGAAGATCACCAGTAGAGCGACCCTTAAGGAAGCCATACTGGCGATCTGAGAGCAGATTATGAGAAGAGAAATGCTTAAGAAATTTGGAAGCAAGAATAGTTTCATAAACTTTAGAAAGACAAGAGATGAGAGCAATTGGACGATAGTTGGAGGGTTGAGAGCGGTCACCCTTCTTTGGGACAGGTTGAATGTGAGCAAAGAGTGTTTGCTTGTTGTTTACATGAAGGAGTAGAGTCTGTTGTTGTGATTGCAGCATGAGATTATGTTGTACATACATACATACATAAAATTTTAAGACCGAGTGTTCCACACATAAGTGCAGTTTCAGTCTCTTGTCCTAATGGCGGCATTCCAGGCAACCCTGTTAAGGGCTGCTTCACTTGTCAAGTTCTTGGATTTGAGATCGGTGCGTATAGTCCGATCCCAGGTCTTCCTCGGTCCACCCCTTGGTGCAGCTCCCTCCACAATCACAGACCTGCATTTTTTCACCCAATTTTGTTCATCCATTCTCTCCACATGTCCATACCATCCCAGTCTACTTGTACGCATCACCTCGCTAATACTCTTTATACCTAAACGTCTCCTCAGCTCAACATTTGTTATTCTATCCTGTAGCCTGGCCCCACACATCCATCTCACCATTCTCATCTCATTACGCTCCATTCTGTTGACATCCTCTACTTTAACGGCCCATGTTTCTGAGGCATACGTCATTGCACTTCTAACACATGAGGCATACACCTTTCCCTTCAGGGGGAGAGGCATTCTTTTCATGGTCAGGATTGGCATCAATTCTCTGAACTTCCCCCAGCCACACCTAATTCTAGCAACAGTGGCAGCCTCAGCCCCACCACCGGCAGAGATGGTATCTCCTAGGTAACAAAACTTGTTCACCAGCTCCAAAGACTCATTTCCAAAATTCACAGCCACAGGATCATCACTTAACACAAGCTCGCCTTTGCACACTACGCACTCAAATTTCTCTATTTCTGACTTATCCTTCGGCAGGGGCCCCTTTATTCTACTACAGCGCTTACTCCCATGGTGTACCCAACATCGACAGATGCTACATTGAATTGAGTTAATGCCCACTCCCTTTCCACACACTGCACATGGGTATGCACCGCTCTTTTCCACATTGCCTCGTCTCAAACTACAATGCATAACCTTGGTTTTGTTAATATTGACTCTTAAACCCTTGCTCGCCATGCCCTCTCTCCACTCTCTGAATTTGGCCTCAGCATCCTGCATACTGTCAGCTATTAGGACTAAATCGTCTGCATAAAACAGTTCCAACGGGAGTCCGCCTCTAAAAATTCTAGACAGCGCCTCCAAGACCATAATAAAGAGGAGGGGGCTTAACACTGAACCCTGATGGACTCCAACACGGACTGCGAACTCATCACTCAGTACACCCTTCACCCTCACCGAACTTCGCGAATCCTCATACATCTTCATTATCACACGCACCAGCCACTCTTCCACACCAAGTTTCCTCATAGCCCACTGTACAACATCTCTAGGTACCCTATCAAAGGCCTTCTCCAGGTCCACAAACACAAAGTAAAGATCCCTGCCTTTTAGTAAGTATCTTTCCTGTATCTGCCTGTCTATGAAGATAGCATCGGTTGTACCACGTCCTGGCATAAAACCAAACTGCATATCATCAATAGAGATGCTTTGCCTGATCAAACCCTCAAGGACTCTCACAGACCTTCATGATTTGGTCAAGCATTTTCAGGCCCCTATAATTTCCTCTATCTAGCGCATCCCCTGTGTTGCTGTTGGAAAGTGCGATGCTGTTTAGTGTTTTGTAGAGTTTTTGGGGGTTTGTTTTGTGATCAAGTGTTTGTAGGAAGTTATTCCAATTTAGTGTTTGGTGTTCTTGTATTTTGTTGTTAATCTGGTTGTTGAGTGCTTGAATTTGTTGATTGATGACTTGTGTGTGGGGTGCTGGGGAGAGTTTCAGTGTGTCGCGTTGTATGATGAGGTTTTGAATTTCTGGTGAGAAGTTGGGGTTGTGTTTTTTGATGTTACCTATTGGAATGTGTTTCTTGTCGACGTTTTGGATAGTCGTGTTGAATGTGTGTACAGCATTGTTGATGTTAGTGATGGGTGTACTGTTTAAGGTTTCAAAGTGTTGTTCCGTCTCATTTGTGAAAGCTTCCCAGTTAGCTCTTTTATAATTAGTGTAAGTGTGTCTGTGGCTAGCTGGGGTGTGTCTTGTTTTGGTGGTGATAATGATCGGGAGGTGGTCTGAGCCTAAGGTTTTGACCACCCTCCAGGATGTTGTGGGGGCGAGTTAAGGGGGGCAAAAGGTGATATCAGGAGATGATGGGGTGTAGAGGGCTTGGTGGGGAGTATGGGTATGCTGATGAATGTTATTGAGGATATATAAGTTGTCTGTTTGGTGTTGTAATACCAGCCCTCTGTCTGTGTCGGGGTTGTCGACAAACCAGGCCGACGTCTTTGCATTGAAATCACCACCCAGGATGATGTGTGGGGTGTTTGTGATGTGTTGTATTTGTGGTCTGTAATCATTTGGTACTGTAGGGGAGGGATGTATGTGTTTATGATGGTAATGTTGGATCTGTTGCCAGTGCGTATTTTAATTGATTGTATTTCTGTTGTGTTATCGTTTGGGGGGAGGAGGGATTTGGTATGTGCACTGGTGTCTATATATGTTATATCTTTGTGTACCAGGGTGATGAGTCCACCGCCAATGCCGACGGCCCGGTCTTGTCGTATGGTGGTGAAATTGTGAAATGTAGGTGTTTTTTGTGTTGTACAGAGTTTTGTTTCTTGTAAGATGGCAATGTGTATGTTGTGTTGTTTGATGAAGTGTGTGAGTTCGTGTTTCTTTGTGTTGATGCCATCTATGTTTAGTTGAAGGATGTTAATGTTGTGTGTGCGGTGTATGTTGGGTGCTGCTGCACGAGGATGGGGTGCAGGAGATGAGGGTAGGAATGGATTAGATTGGGGTGTGGATGGGTTCGGGAGGAGAGGTGGACAGGTTTTAGGAATGGGAGTGGATGTTATGGGCAGGTTATGTGGGTTGGGGAGGAGAGGTGGACGGGTTTTAGGAGAGGGAGTGGATGGTATGGTAAGGTTATGTGGGTTGGGGAGGAGAAGTGGATGGGCTTTAGGGGGAGGGATCTGACTGGGAGAGGGAGGGGCATGAGGAACATGTCTAGGTGTATGTGTAGTGTTTCATGGAGGCAAGTGTTGTGCTGTGATGATTTTTAGGGCTTTATTTTGAATAGTCTGTAAGGTCTCGTGATGTGTTTCAGCTAGGTTAGAAGCCCAGGCAGGGCTTGCATATTCAGTCACTGATCATATGTATTGTTTGTAAACTGTAGTGGTGGTTTCTTTGGTGTCCACATTTTGTGTGGGCAAGTGACCTGAGGGCGTTGAGTCTGGGTGTCAGTTTATTTTTCATGTTTATGGTATGTTGTTTGAATGTCATTAGAGTATCATATGTTACTCTTAGGATTTTGGGTGAGTGTGTGTGTGTGTTAGGGGTGTGTTGTATTTAATAGGGCCCCTCCATCATTGACGACTTCGCCTATTAATAGTAATAGTCTCCATTCAACATCCTGCGCCAGCATTTTGAATAGCCCGCACGGAAGTATGATGGAGTACTCATCATAAGTGCACGCCTAATTCCCTTATGGAATCGTCATTTTGATTGGGTACCCTACAGAGAAAAAAACTGTAAAAAATAAAAAAGAAGCAAATTTAATTTAATATCTGTTATTATATGACTTGCCATATACGTTGATTTCTTATGCTTTGCTTCTCTGACACCAGGCCCCCTAGCGGCCATCTTCGTCCTTCCTTCTTCCGCGTCCCTCCCGACAACAGGGCTCGCGCCGTGTCCGCTTCATTTGTCGTTCGCAGAGCTTCTAGTGAGTCCTTACTCATTTGTATACATCTGTGTTGCAGTAACAAGGTTTAGATTAGCTAGCACGGCTGCCAGATTGGTCGGTCCGCAGGAAGAAGTGTTAAAATAGGGTACCATTGTAACAGGCGTCTATGAGTCCCGGATGGGTGTACCGCATGTGTTGTTTATTTTGTGATATGCCTTAGCTGTTGTGTTTACTTAGCTAGAAGGCGACCACTCTACGAGGCATGATACAGACTGTCAATATTGAGGTAGTACATGCCATTTTCTTCTATTATCAGCAAAAGCTCTGGTTAAGGGTGTCTGCACGTGGTGCTCCACCTTCCAGGGTTCGTGTTTTGCTTAGGCCCCTTGGGTGGCCTCCCCCTGCTTGGTGCGGCTGCTGGGTGCTGGGGCGTAGACTGCTGGGATGTTCTTCAGTCCTTGTGGTCGGCCTAGTTAGGGGTCTCCAACGTAGGTTTCAGGTAATTTAGTGGTCTAAATTTTCTGTTGTTATTGTTACCTATGTATGCCCCGATTCTGATTCTTGCATGCGGTCTTGTTCCTTCGGGGTAGGGGAGACGTCCCTTATCATTATTATTATTGCATTTATTTTATGTGTGTGGGACTGCGGTCAAAGGGGCTGTGCCAACCCCTTTTTTCCGTCAGTTTTTGTTTGTTCCGGCGGCCCCGTGAGTGGGGCCCAGGTTATTCGTCTTCGACGGATAGAAACATTCAAAGATCCCGGCGTGGTTTGGCTGAACCACTCTTCCGGCGGAATTGTATTCCGAGCAAGGATATAAACTCGGCTCGCCGAGTTAACTCTCCCGGCCTGACATAGTGACACGTCAGACGTACCGCCTGCGGCACCCCCAGTCAAGTGTACACGAAGTGATAAGAAGAGTTTTGCAAACTTATTTAGTAGGATCACACCTTAACAAGGTCAGGGGACCTGTGAAATATCACAGGTGAGTTTGTGAAAATCAGCTAGACAAGTCCGGCAGAAGGTTAGCGTAGTGGTGCATTATAGCTAAGTTTCCGGCGGATTTGAGTTAGGATGTTTAATACCTCGCAGGTTATCCTTATGAGCATTGATTCCTGGAAATTTTTCCAGGTCCTGGCTGCTTCTCCGGCGGAGTTGGACTTATGATCCCCGGGGGGGGGTGACCTCATTACGGCACCATGCCTAGGTTTGAACTTTGCGCTACGCCCTCTTGTTCCCTTTTACCAGTTTTTGCTCATTCCCTTTGCATCAAATGCGTGAAATGTCTGGACCGCTCTAGGGGCGTGTGGTTATCCAAAAAGTGCGCCATCTGTGATGAATTAAAAACCGCTCTGCTGGCTAAGAAAGACCTGTCTTGTTTAGCGGCCTTGCACGAGGTGAAGGCTGCGTTTAACTTATATGCTAAAGACATAGCCCACAAGGCCCTCCAATGTGACGATGAAGTCCTGTGGGACAAATTAATTATCAAATCCCCCTTAGTTAAACCAGGACCCTCCAAAGCGGTCAGACCCAAGGTCAAAACTAAAGCTATCAGTAAAGAGTTTGTCAATAGCAGTAGTGAGAGCGATGTCACCGAGGTCCCCTCCTCTGACTGTGCTACGCGGCGGAAGTTGAGGTCCAGGTCGAAGTCTCCCAGGACACACGCTCGCCACTCTACCTCAGATTCTTCCCGGTCTCACAAGCGCCGCAGAGAAGAATACGACACCCCGTGCAGCCGGCGTGAGACTCCGCAGCCGCTCCCTCCTACATCTCCCTCGGATACATTTACACGTGATTCTGGGGAGTCAGAAATAGGATCTGAATCTTTACCATCTACATCTAGGCAGGAACAGGCTATACGTGAACCTCCTAATGTGACTTTTGCAATACCGAAATTAACGGTAGTTCCCCGGGGTGTGAAGGCGGCAGGCCCCAGTAGGGTGCTGGCCGACCAGTTCAGGGGATATCCGCCGGGGGCCCAATTAAGCTCACAGTTGACGCAGGACTCCCTGCCCATGACGGCAGGGGGTTACTGGCGCCATTCAGACCCATCTCTAAATATAATTCCAGAACGGACTGAGGCCGGCGACATAGACATGTTGCCGTCGTCAGTGCCCGATTTATCATGGCCGCTGGCAGATAATGAGATAAGACTAACACGGGCTAGAATCACAAGAGATCTTAGAGCAGAGTGAGGAGCCGGCGGATGGTTTGTTCTCCCCGGCTCCTCAGTCTCTCCCTAGTAATTATTCTGAGGCTAGTTCAAACTCATCCAAAGATACCTCTAGGAAATGGATGATTTCTGATCAGGTAAAAGAGTTATTACACAATGTGATACATTATCAAACCCCTGCCTCGTCTCATCCCAAAGTTACCCTCTCAGCTCAGCCCCCACAACATTATCAAACCCCTGCCTCGTCTCATCCCAAAGTTACCCTCTCAGCTCAGCCCCCTAACACGTCTGTTTTTAGACCTTTAGAGTCGCCGGCTGTTCCCCCCACTTGTCCAGCTCAGTCGGTAGCAGCTGCCCCAGGCCCCACAGGGCCGGCGGCACTCGCTTTGTCCAACTTTAGGGTGATTACTGATGTTCAACCCCCTCCCTTAGATAAGGAGCCTATGAGGAAGGGCCCCATGCCCCTCCTTTATGGCACAGATTGCTCTTGGGTACCTGTAGTGCCAGAGAACCCCCTTATAGCTCAATCTTCGGTATCAGGGGACCCTCCAGTTCCAGGCGAGTGGTCCATTGAAATTAATAAGAACCGTAAATTTTGGGCCAGAGACGAGACAGGGAGGGTATTAGATGTCCTAATTAAAGGTGTCCCAAGCTCACTTAACCCGGCATATTTTGTGTATTCTGCAGCGCCGGCCGTTCCTTCTGCCGCTTCTGCACAACTTTTTGCTGACTGGTCGAAGGCTGATGGCATTAATGATGTCAAAGCCTTAAATTCTCTTACGCCGGAGTTGGCTACAACTCCGGCTCTGAACCAAGCTCAGACTCCGGTACTGCAGATGCGGCAGCTGGGAGTAGGCCCTTGGGTTGACTGGGAGATAGAAGCACAGGTATTTGCCAAGACTATCACCACCAAAGCTTCACATCAAATCCCACTGGAGAATCATAATTATTTTTCCCTACCAGTATCCCAAGCAGAAGGGCTGCCCCCAGCCTACTAACATTTCTGGCGGCCCCCAAAGTGTCATTGGATGCCCTTGCTGAGCCTTTCTCTCTCTCTCGCTCTCCCCCCCCCCCCCCCCAGCTACTCACTTGGACCAAGATTTTAAGTTATGCAATAAAGCCTACCGGATGTTCTCGCTGTACTTGGTGAGTCATCAAATAGCCGCCTCTCTTGCACACACGATCTCGGCCATCAATGAACCCCAAATAAGAAAAGCCGTGGAGCTTTCTCGCAGACTTTCACTACAAAACGCCATTCAGTCCCTAGGGGACATTAGAATTACAATTTTGGAGGCGGTTCGAGCTCGCCAAGATCTGAGAGTAAGTTGCCGGCGGACATAGGTCGCCGGGTAACCCTCTCCCCGGTTCTGACACCCACCTTGCTTGACACTGAAACGTGGAGTATAGTTTTTAATATGGTAAGTGGGTGGAAGCAGGTTACCTCCCAAGCTAGGAAGGATCCACCTAAGAAACCCTTTCATAAACCAAAGGGCGGTAGCAAACCCTACCAACCTCACCCTAAACAATCACCTAGAGACCCCAGACCACCTCTTCAGCACGGAGGTAATCAGTACAAACCCAAACAAGGTAAGCACGGGTATAAAGGGAAAGCCCCATATAAACATCATCAGGGCACTACAACAGCCAAAGCTAGTCAAGCGTCCGATTCCAATCCCCCTCCACCTCCAAAAAACTAGCCACTCACACTCCCCGCATCCCAAGGCCAAGCTCAAAGGCCCAGGATTGGGGAGTTGCCTTGCAGGACGAACCCCGGCTGCACCTGGGTTCGTTCCGTGCATTCCGCTCAGCTTGGCCCAAACGTACCTGGGATGGGAAGACAGTGAGCAAGGGAATCACCTGGCGGTGGCTCCGGCGGCCTCGACTGCGTCAGCCGCAAGAATACTCCCCTGTGTCTCAGGAGGCGGAGGTCATGGTACAAGAAATGATTGCCAAACGGGTCCTTTGGCTGAAATGCAGATAGATCCCCTTCAGCCAGTGTTCACGTCAAGACTCTTTTTAGTGCCAAAAAGGGACAGTGGGCAGATGTGACCAGTTCTAGATCTCTCTCATCTGAACACCTTTATAGAGAACTCACCCTTCAGGATGCTGACAGTTCAGCAGCTCAGACTCGCACTTCCGCCGCAAGGTTGGATGTGTTCGATAGATCTCAAAGATGCCTATTGGCATGTCCCTATCAACAAGAGGTTCCAAAAGTTTCTCGCTCTCAGAATCCGACACGAGACTTATGTCTTTCAAAGGATGCCGTTCGGGTTAAACCTAGCACCAAGAGTATTTACCAAACTTGTCCGGCAAGCTCTTTTCCCCCTGTTAGTTCAAGGAATACAGGTGTTTTGGTATCTGGACGATTGGCTAGTAGTGGCGAACTCTGTAGAATTATGTCTAGACCATGTCAATCAGGTGTTAAATCATGTACAAGCCCTAGGGTTCAAGGTGAACTTGGCAAAGTCGCACCTTGTCCCCTCAAGGACGATTCAGTGGTTAGGGCTGATCTGGGATACCACCGCTCTGACTGACTCAGAGTGCGGACAACCGCAACAGATTTCGAAGGAAACTGTTCCGGTTCCTCCACAGTCTGGATACGACCAGGAAAACGTGGGATTCCCTGATCGGTTCTATCAACTGGGTACAAATAACTGTCAAGTTGGGCTGATTGAAAGCCAAGCAATTAATCATGGAAGGCAACAAAGCCTTGCCGGAGGAGAAATTATGGCCAATTCCTCCATTAATCCATACCTTGCTATCGGCCTGGACCAATCAAGACGTCCTCTACTCAGTCACGTCATGGGTTTCTCCCCCGCCTACGGTATGGATAGACAAAGACGCCTCGGGGACCCTGGGTTGGGGGTATCCAAGGGCAAGGCATTTGGGGGACAGACAAACAGTCACATATCAACAAGCAAGAGCTTTTAGTTCCCCTGTTTTTTCTCCAGACTCACGGCACAACATTAAAGAACAAAGCAATAGCATTCCGAATGGACAATCAAACCGCAGTTTTTTGCATTCAGAAGCAAGGCTCAGTGAGGTCACGAGAGTTGTTGAGAGTTTCAGAACAAATTTTTACCCTAGCCGACTCGCTAGGGATTTCCCTACATGCTACCTCCCCGGCGTAGCGAACGTCTGGGCAGACGCTCTATCTCGCCGGCGGAGCACTCTAGTAGAATGGACAATCAAACAGGCTATCTTCAACAAGATAATTGCAAAGCCGGCCCGTCCACAGATAGACTTGTTTGCGTCAGCAGAGAACCACAGTCTGCCACTCATTTTGACCCGGCATGGGGTAACCCCGGCGGGGGGACCCGCTGCATTGCTGGTGGACTGGAACAAGTGGACCTCAATCTATCTGTTTCCGCCACCAGACTCTGTGTTAATGTGCAAAGTCATTCACAAACTGAGGGATTACCGGGGCCAGGTAGCGTTGATCGCACCTCTTTGGCCGGCTTAGGTATGGTACCACCAATTGCAACAGTGGTGCAAGAACCCGACGTCCCTCCCGGTCTCCGTCTTCCACTTGGAAACGATTGGCAACCTTCGGACCTCGCTCAGTTTAGCCTTGTGGATATTTACTATGCCAAATGGCTAAATCAATTTGGACCAAGTGTCACCCAAAACCTCATGAATCAATACACACCGTCGACCAGGCGACAATATCAATCACATTGGAAAACCTTTACAACCTGGATTGTTGAGTCAGAGCAAAAGACTGCCTCGATCTTCAAGTATTTAGACTATCTTTTTGAGCAGAAACATTTTTCGGTCATAACGTTAAAAAATCATCTGTCTGCCATTAGGACCCCCTTCCTTGACCTCACCGGCCTGTCTGTTCCGCAGGCGGAGGAGAAAGGTTTTATGAGGGCGTGTTTTAACCCTCCAAACCCGGTAGGGCTCTGAGACACCCATAACAAACACCCCTCGCGCTACCCGGTAGGGCTCTGGGAAACCCATGAGCTTGGTGTGCGAGGCGTCCGTCCGACGCATGTAAACAACAGCCGGCTGGACCGACGCCGCGCATCTCCGACCACAAGAAGGAGAGCGTCGCTTGTTAGTGTGTGCGTGTATGTTATTGTTAAGTAGCGAGAAGTAGTGTAAAGTGGCTGTTTTTGCCACAAAGTTATCTCCAATGAAATCGTCATCACAACTGAACCAGTTGACTTAGAGAGCTCTACTTAATGCCATTCTACAGGTACGAAACACATATAACGCTTGGGAATGCGGAAGCAGTCAAAATAACAAAGATTCGGTAGCCTAGGCATAGACGTTTTTCGGCCAAAACCCCCGGGTTTTGGGGAAATTATATAATACAATAGCCGGGGCTGGAGGGTTAAGCTTCGTCCACCTCCCCACCAGCTCATGCCAACCTGGTCCCTTGATAAAGCTCTAGAGTTGCTGCAATCACGCAAATATAATAATGCGCCGGACTTTGATTCAATTTTAAAATAATTTTTTTTTCTCATGGCACTTGCCACCGGGTCTCTTGAGCTGGCGGCGATGAGCAACGAACTAAACTGTCTCAGGTTTGGGAGACTACACGACAATGTTCAAATCGCGCCGTCTCCCTCCTTTATTGCTAAGAACGAACATTCGGAACATGTTTTTTCTGAATTTTCCGTCCCGGCCTTAAAAAGAGGCCTCATTCATCACATTTTATGTCCTGTGCAAGCTCTCCCAAAGTTTGAGTATTGCGCAACCTCGCCAACTAGATGCTTTATGGGTTAACCGACTAGGTAAGCACATTACAAAATGGAAGTTAGCTTCCTTGCTTGTCGACGTGATCAGGGAAAGCAATCCCAGCGTGATAGGCAGGGCTCACGATATTAGGAAATGGGCAGTGTCCCTCAGATTTTTACAAACATTTTTGATTGATGATATTGCTAAAACCCAACTTTGGGCTTCCAATCATACATTCCTAACACGCTACCTGTCGGTTGCCCTAGATAAACCAAAGCGTACCTGTGTAGCCTTACGGCAACGGGTACAGTAGGTCATGATATTGTTTAGTTTTAAAAAGGGGGGGGGGGTGCAGAATAGTCCATATCCCCCTGTACCCTTGGAGAATTGTGATAAATCACGAGCTGTGATAGGACGGGTTTCTACAGTCCAGGATTAGTAGACTTATTTTTAAATCCTAAGAATTTATCACATAGTTGCAACTATGTCTGTTTTACCAAAGTGTACAATTAACTTAAGAACAGAAAGTATACCTACGGCAGAGTTATCGTTCTATAGGACACAGGTGTGTCACTTTTTTTCATGCAGACGATCGGGTGCACCGATCTAACCATGAGCAAGCAGTTTCTTAATGTCACGCACTGCTAGCAATTCTTTTATACCTTTTTATATTTGTATTACATACAATAAATCTGAAGAAACTGTTATCCGGATTTTTTCTTCCCTAAGGTGAGGATATTTTTTACGAATATCCCGCCTCCAGTCTTGATATTCAGGCGAAGTCGTCAATGATCAGAGCTGGGCACTTTAGCCAACACTTCCGCAAATAGCCAATTCCGCCATGGCGGAAGTGTCATATTGTTGGCGAATTAGCGTTGGCGCCAAAATGGCTGCCTATTTGCGGGTTTGAAGCTCTGGAAAGTACCTCCATGTTGCAAACCTCGAGTCCGCAAAATAAAAATTCCAGCCGCCAGCCAGCCCTGGGCCGCTCCTGCAGCTCCAGCCAAAAAAAGTCATGTAACCAAGCCAACTACCTGTGTTCTGGAATCTAGGCCTATACATCGGCTCTTCACGTTTGTTCACTTACTTAGTAGCAAGCGTCGAGCTAACACCTACAACACACAGCAGTCCAAGAGTTCCATCCTGCTAGCACTTCAACTTTGTTTATATTTTCGGCCTATTGAAGTGAACATGTAGTCTACCATCATGCCTACCGCAGCTGCCAACAGCATGGGGAGCAGTTCACCACCATCATCCGACAGTGATGCTGCAGAGCATGCAGAAATCGAGGACCTAAGCCACCCCTGGCCCCACCTAGAAACCTTCTATGGGCCTGTAATTACCAAGAAGATGTCTCTGGAGAAGGGCTTTATAACTTTATAATCTAGCCTAATTTAAGATTATAAAGTTAAGCTATCGTTAATATGATTGATAGCCTGTTAATTTTTAATCTAAACTAATGTTATTAGGCTACTCTAATCCCATCAAGATGCCTCAAAGCATGTAGGCCTAGGCTAAGTCTAACTTCTATATAGGCTAGGCTATATAGCCTAGGCCTAGGTCTATAATCACTAATCCCATCAAAATGCCTCAAAGCATGTAGGCTAAATATTGCATGTTCTAACTTCTAAATATAGCCTAGGCCTATAGGCTAATTACTAATATAAGTAATTTTATTAGGCTAGGCCTAGGCTACCCTAATCCTATCAAAATGCCTCAAAGCATGTAGGCTAAATAATATTGCATTTTCTAACTTCTATATATATAGGCTAGCCTAGGTCTAGGCTATAATCAGTCAATCACTAATTCCATCAAAATGCCTCAAAGCATGTAGGCCTAGGCTAAATATTGCATGTTCTAACTTCTATAGATATAGCCTAGGTCTAGGTTATAATCACTAATTCCATCAAAATGCCTCAAAGCATGTAGGCTAAATAGGCTATTGCATGTTCTAACTTTAATATATAGCCTAGACCTAGGTCTAGGCTATAATCAGTCACTAATTCCATCAAAATGCCTCAAAGCATGTAGGCCTAGGCTAAATATTGCATGTTCTAACTTCTATGTATAGGCCTAGGCCTATAATCACACTCATTTTATTAGTGTCAAGTAGAAAGTGTTAATTTTGAAAGTATCATATAGGCCTAGACTAAATTTAGCCTACAATAAAATGTTATTCAATTTTGATTGAAGCTAGGCCTTTATTCTGAGCATTAAAATTAATAGGCCTAGGCTACTTTCTATTAAATTACTTAGTCTATCTAAAGTAGACCTATCTAGGCATATATAGCCTATTGCCATTCCCAAAGGGGGGGACCACGAAAAAATCGCCTCCTTGCACCTGTGATCCGGCGTACCTCCTCCTGAATGGTGCGGAATTGCGAATACTGATTATTACTGAAGCACTCTCCCCATAAACAAGTTGCCCCAACGTTTTACTGCCCATGTGGACAAACTAAGTGGCCTATGCTATATATATTAACCCTTTCACTGCGGGTGATGTTCTGGAATGTTTTGGCAATTTACAAGCTTTAAAAGCCTGTATGTATATACTTGAGGTCCATGGAAGTTGGGCAACATTATATTTAAGTAAATATATATATTTATTGACATTAGAGATTGAATTTATTGATTTACCCTTGATTCTGTAGTTTAAATTTAAAATTAATAAAAAACGGTTTGCGTTTGCATATTTGCATTTGAGGACTAGAAATTTCACAAGGTTTGCACATTTGTGTTTGCTAAAGTTATGTTCTGGGTTTGCTGATTTGTGTTTGCTGACTTGACTTTTTGTTTGTGGTGCCCAGCTCTGTCAATGATGGAGGGGCCCTATTAAATTATAGGTTTGATTCCCAAAGGGAAGTAGAGAAAACCTAATATTTAGTAGGGCCCCGTAATCATTGACGACTCGGGCCCTCCCAACCATCCCACTTCCCATTCGTTGATTTCTATAAGTTTATTCTTGATACATCAGTGAAGGACGAAGATGGCCGCTAGGGGGCCTGGTGTCAGGGAAGCAAAGCAAAAGAAATCCACGTATATGGTAAGTCATATAATAACACATATTAAAAAAAAAAAAAATTACGGAGTTTTTTTCTGTAGGGTACCCAATCAAAATGACGATTCCATAAGGGAATTAGGCGTGTACTTATGATGAGTACTCCATGATGCTTCCGCGCGGGCTATTCAAAATGCTGGCGCAGGATGTTGAATGGAAACAATTACTATTAATAGGCGAAGTCGTCAATGATTACGGGGCCCTACTAAATATTAGGTTTTCTCTACTTCCCTTTGGGAATCAAACCTATATTATGGTGAGTTGCGGGGTGTATTTGTGTTCAACTGTCCAGCTTGTGAGGAGGGTTGCGGTGGATGGGGCTGGGGCTAAATTGAGTCTGTGGATTAAGAGTTATCTTATTTTATAATTATATTTTTCCCAGACAAGGGTGATGAACCAGAGCAAGTTGAAGTCCTCTGCGGCGCAGGTGAATGGTAGCGGTACTGTTGTCACACCCAGGATATATTCCAGTGCTCTTGACTGCATGGTCCAGGTATGGTTACAACACAAAACCAATTATTTCAAAGATCATTTATTTTACTTGCATTATTGATTTGTGGTCTTCTATTTTGCTTAAATGTTGAGCTTTGTTCATCCTTATCATTCCAGTACTGTAGGGTGTGAACACAGATCTTTTTAGTGATAATTTCAAAACATTACTGTCGCAAGCCACATTATGAAAAGCAAATTTTTTGTTAAAATTACAAAGATCATTTCAAATGTTATGATATCAATTCATGGAAGAATTTTTCTGTCAGCATGTGATAGTGGATTTACTTTTATACTTTTAATATATTAATTGGTATTATTTTTTCAGACGGTAAAGTCAGAGGGACCCTTGGCGCTGTACAAGGGCTTCATCCCTACTTGGCTACGGCTGGGTCCCTGGAACATAATTTTCTTCGTCACCTTCGAGCAGCTGAAGAAATTTTATTAGTTGTACTCCTTCTCATCGGTGCTACTGACCCCCTCCACTCACTGTGTCAACACTTTCAACACATAACTGGCACTCATCTACTTCATACATTTGATTGACTGGTGTTTTATCTGGCTATAATAGACCAAAATTTACCTACTTCTACAAGACTTGAGATTTGATGAATATATAATTATCTGGTCAGTTATCCCCAAAATTGTCATAATCATGAGCCTATAAGGTCGTAATTTGCTGGCAATGTTTATCTGCTAAAAACAATCCCAAATTTAATATCATTGTATAATTTATATTCTGTCTTGAAGAAAGTCTACTTCAAAAGTTGAATGACTAATATAATATGGTGAAGTGTATTTATGTGTAGAAGTGACCAAGACATAAGTTTGGCTGTAATCTTTTCGGAATCGTCCTTCTAGAGAACAATAAAAAATAATAAAAACAATCAAAAACCATTTTTGAGGGCATAATTGAATTTGTTAAGTTGTATTTTTTAATTGCAGAGTAATATATGAAGTTATATTCTATATTAACCCTCTCACATCCTGACGCGATTGTTAAGCCTATTAGGGATACTTTAAATCCTTTGTTACTGTCAGGGGTATCTATAAATCTTTAGTTTGTTTACTTCAACCTCTGCAGTTGTCTTTGAGTTAGCTGTGGGCAGAAAACTAATTTTGGAGAGGTAATTATAACAGTGAGAGTAATCTATTTTTTATTGCTAATCTGGCAACCTCTGCGTCCTATGGTCGTGAGAGGGTTAACCATGCATAAAGATAGGCTGCTGTGTTTTGTGATCCTTAAAAGGGCAATGCTGTATCTAATACCAGCCAGTTATAGTGATCCCAGCAAATCAATCCAGTTCACACCAATATTTAACAAAAGTTAAATACAGTATGTCCATTTTTAAAGTGATAGTACCCTCTTCTGTACCAGCGACGGCAGGGAGCCGTCAGTAGATAAGTCACTCCCCAGTCCCAGCGACGGCAGGGAGCCGTCAGTAATTTACTTTCCTTGTAACTGCCAGTATCAGGCAGTGCCTGGTACCACGACCGTTTGAGCTTTGTGAGTTGGCAACACTTCTCAGCTTATATCCAACCCTCTGCAGGCTGGGAGAGCCAGTATTCCTTAATCTTTTGAGGTGAGGTTGTTCTATCTTGCCATTTTGGCCATATTGCTTGGGACTGGGGGAGACTTTTATTAATGTATCCTATTGCTTGGGACTGGGGGGGACTTATTAATGTATCCTCCAGTACAGTAGGGGTTAAGATCAATTTGAGCCAAGTGAATTACTATGGTTAGTCTTAGATACCCACTTCTGCTAACCAGCATAATAATATTGTGAACATATAAGGGACGTGAAAACAATTATAATGATCAATGAAGTTGCATATTTTGTTTAAACTACAGTACCAGTTAGTTGATATAATTGTATTATCCTGAAAAATTTCATTTATTTATGGGGCCCACTTAGGGACCCACTTTCATTCTATGGTTGTAACGTTAGGTTATGATTGGTAGAGCTAGTTGTTACATCTAACCTAGAATGTTGCCTATCATGAATTATTTGTTATACCTTTCCCAATCTTATATTTACTCTAGAATGTAGATAAAGTATGTATGGGGATTCAAAGTTTGATGTCTGTTGCTACATGGTTCCCAAATCATCCATTGAATGAAATAACTATTTTGTCTACATTGTTCATTTATTTACCCAATCTTAAAGGGTGTTGATAGAACAGATTTGCTGGTTGATTGCTGACACACAACTGGTACTAAATGTGGCAGATGATAAACTCAGAAATGGTTGTGCTGTCTTGCATTTTCTCATCTCTTTCAATTTCCTCCGACAATCTTTACAGGAAGGAATCACCGCTAGGGATCTCACGTTATTAGTACATCGCATTGTCCATCTCACACCCATTTGTATAGTACTCCATTGTCATTGAGTTTGATAATGCAGGTCTCCCTCACTATCCGATACCCCAATTTACGATATTATTATAGGTTTTCAGGTGTTATGTGTTTGGGGTTTTGGCTGGTCCGAGATTGCATCCCCATTTACCCCATTGATTTTAGGGTTTGCTATATAATTTTTCAATTTGAGATCGGGTTTTCAGGAACGTAACCCAATCGTAAATCGAGAGAGACCTGTATTCTTATTTGTATTTGGTAACGATACTCCCTTGAGTTTAAAGTTATCTGTAAATCATTGTTTACTGTGTTTATTTCTGCTAAATTTGTCATGCTTTGATAAATATTGTGACACAAAATTATGTCCACATTATAATTTTTTGTTTACAATGGATTATAATTTTTTGGTAATTTAGTTTATTACTACCCTAATAATGTTGACATGCATACAATTTACTTGCAGTAGTTTATTTTATTTTTATTTATTTTCAATTCCTGTTTTTTTGGTTTTGGTTTGTTTTCTAAGTTATACATTTTAATAAGTTTATGCAACATCATTTAATTTCTAGTACCCTAATAATGTTGACATGCATACAATTTACTTGCAGTAGTTTAATTTGATGTATTTTACAGTACAAGTACAATATATTTTTATTTTTTTTAAAAAAATTTTTTGGTTTTAGTTTGTTTTCTAAGTTATACATTTTAATAAGTTTATGCAATACAATTTAATTTATAGTACTGTGGACAATGTATTCAAACCAAAGAATGCTTTTATTTTTTATCAAAAGCAAAAGTCAAATTATACTGCTACATCCTATGTCATTTTGAGGATATCTGTATGCCCTGGTTATCTTGCCTGTAAATAGCAAGCATACAGATACCAGTATACCCTTTGAAGAAGTTTGCCATAATTACTCATAATGGCTGTTTTAAAGTTATTCAGAAAGATGATAGCAGTTGTAGTTACTGTACTTGTTTTGTTTGAGAAGCATATGTGTTTTCACTGAACTCAAATGTCACTGCTTGGCATTGCTATGAATTGCAATATTCAGATAATTGTATTTGTGTGAAAGACTACATAAAATAGATGACTTTTTATTTTATTTTTCACTAATTGATAATGGTATCGGGCATAACTTTTAATTGATCATAATATGTAAGGCATAATATTATGATATCCAAAGGGAATCAAATGTGGATATCTTTAACATATATAATTAATTAATTAAACCAAATCTGTCTTGGCATTAGTAGGCTATGTGTAGTATTTGTGTAGTCGACAACTCGTATACAAATGTCTGGAAAATAAGTGAATGGCAGTTATGTGTCTGAAGTGGGTGTTGTCAGTTAATGATGTATTTATTTTTCTAAGTTTAGAGGGATGAGTTGTTTCAGTGGTTGAGTGAAAAGGAATGTGTAACAGATCTGAGAGCGAGTGGTTGTGAATGTGTGAGAGAATGTCCAGTCCAAGTGTTTTCCTGGTGAAGATTTGTTGTAGTTGGTGAGACTATGCACATTATTATTGAATAACTTATTCTTCCAAATAAAAAATATAGATTCAGATTGTGTTTCCTTTCTATATCATGGTTCCTTGTCTATAATAGTTTGTGAGTGTTATATGCATTTTGTACTATTGTTGTTATCTTGAAAAATTGCTAATTTGTTTGAACAGAATATTTAGACTATAACCCTTACTGTACCAGAGGGTATTACTATAAATGTAACCTCCAGTACCAAGCATTGTAGCCAAAATGGCTTCAAAGACAATAGAGCGCAACTTCTCACCCCGAAAGCTGGACGAGTACTGAGCCAGCCTCCCCGTAGGACCTTAAATACACTCGGAGAAGTGTTGCCAAGGTCTCAAAGCAGTGTTTACAAGTCGCGGTGCCTGGTACCGCTCGGTACAAGGACCGAATATTACTGACGGACATCGTACGGCACTGGTACTAGCGAGTGCCTTTCTTACTGTCGGCCATTGTACGTCGCTGGTACAGTGAGGGTTAATTGTAGTTTCAATCCCGGGAGGACCATATGCTTTCATTAGTTTATTCAAGTGCATTGGGGTTTGTAATTGATGAATAATGTTAAGAACGGGGTGATACAGAATTTACCAGAACGTCCTGAACTTCCCAAATTGACCAATTCCTTGAGTAAGACAAGAGTACGTGAATATATGAGCGACTAATTTGATTGGGACCCAAATTCACGTAATCATAATAGTCATGTACATTCTATGTGGTGGTTTTTGTTCTTTTATTTCAAGTTTGTTTTTGCTAAATCGTTATTTTGATAAAGTTCTGTTGACTATATATTGTGTCGTCCCTGTTTTGCTTTGTTTATTTTGCAAGCTTTACATTATATTCATCAAATTTAAGTTTTTCTACTCTTACATCTTAGCCTGATTTAGTCCCTCTGTTCTTGCATTCTCATCCGTAAGTCTCTGTTCTCATCTTGCCCTAGCCCTATGAGAGTTTTGTTCTGAAACTCGGTGGTCTGGTTAAACTATTTGAAACGTCAGACAAATTTCATATTTTTCACCAACCCACCAATCAACTTACAAATAAAGTAGACGTGCCGTTTCGCCCCGGCATACCCAACTCACCATCATCATTAATATCATCAGCACTACTACTATTATAATAATCACTACTACTCTCACCATCATCACTACTACTTTCACCATCATCACTACTACTTACCAACATTACTAATACGGTCACCTTCATCTTACAATCATCATTACTACTGTCACCATCATAAATACTATTATGAACATCATCACTACTACTAGTACTATCACCATCATATCTACTACTGTTATCATCACCATTACTGTCATCATTATCACTAAATCTACAACCATTATCACTGCTATTATCACCATCATCACTACTATTAACATTATCCCCACTATTACTACCATCACTTCTAATGTCAACTAAACTAAAGTAGACGTGCCGTTTCGCCCAAAATCAAAACGGCATACCCAACTATGCGAAGGGTTACCATCATCACTAATATTACCACCATTATTACTACTACTATCATCATCACTACAATTGTCACCATCATCACTAATATTACCACCATCATCACTACTACTATCATTATCTCTACAATTGTCATCTAATGTCAACTAAACTAACTTAACCTAACAAATGCGGGCAATTTTTTTTCGCCCCCTTAACGATGACGTTCTGTGAGAGTGTGCCCCTATGGGGCACACACACACAGAACGCCATCATCATTGCTTGGGAATAGGTGTGGGGGGTGGAAACCATATTTTGGACCTAACCTCATAACTATTGCACGAATTCAATTTTTTTTTTTTTTAATTACCGTCTCATTCACGCACCGAAGGTTCGTGTGAAGTTTGGTGAAAATCCGTCAAACGGTCTAGGAGGAGTTCTCGGACAGACAGACGGACAGACAGACAGAGACATTTCAGTTAGCATGTACCACTATACGGGGGGCGATACCACTCTGCTTACGCAGAGTTGATAAATTCATGTTATTTTTCACCAACCCACGAATGGCCATCATCATCTCTGACGCCTTATTTCCCCCTGGGAAACCCCCGCTAAAGGATGGCCATGACAGAAACGTCTCCAGACTACTTTGTCAAGACATGCTTCCTTTGCCCGTGCCACAATGCCCCTTCCACTATGTGGAAGTTTTTCCTCATTGTATGTTTCCACTTTCTTTTCCCATACCATAAGTGGTCTTCCATTACGGTACTAGCTGCTCCACTCACCTGACTCCCATATATCTTTCTTGGCATTCTGTCTTCATTCATTCTCTGAACATGACCATACCACCTCAAAGTACTTCTCTTTATCCACTCAACCACCCAATACCCAATATACCCAATACTTATAGCTCAATACCCAAAGCTTGCTCTCCAAAGGACTCATACACTTCCCTATTACTTGGCCCATCTAGCCTATTCACGCCAGCTGCCATTCTGAAAAAGCTCAGTTTATAGAGGTCCTCGTCACTTGCTGTCCATGTCTCACTTTCATACGTGTGTGTTGGGAGCACCACACTGTTTCTCAGTGACTTTTTCACTTCTTGACTAACCATTCTTCCTTTCAGAATAGGCTACTATCAAGTTCTCCAATTACCTCTCTCCCTTGCATTTTTCTCTTGTATCTCACTCTCCATTTTACCGTATTTGCATAGTACAGCTCCCAAGTATTTGACACTTTCAACCTCATATGCATTCTTCTCTCAAACACCATTACCTTACATTTCCCTATATTGACTTTAAATGTCTCTTTTTGCATACCGTCAAAGTCTGTGACCACTCAATGAAGTTCTTCCACATTTTCCGCCAACAGGACTGCATCGTTCGCATATAAGCATGTTAATATCTTCCACTCTCTTCCCTGATTCCAGCCTAGCTCTTATACCCATTGATCCTGCCCTACATTCTCTAATCACTCCATCCATGTATATATTGAACAACCAAGATGGCATGATACATCCTTGCCTTACTCCTACATTGACCTCAAAACTCTCGCTTAACTTATCTCCTACCTTCACATTTGCCATTGCATTCCTATAGAAAGATTGTACTGCCATTAGCAACTTTCCTCCCACACCATTATAGGTTTGAGTCCCAAATGGAAGGAAAACCTAATATTTAGTAGTGGCCGCGGAATCATTGACGATGCGCCTTAACGTTAGTTATGGCCAATCTTTGAACTCAAGCTTGGCTTTCAAACTTCCCGCCCGGGAGTTAGTTAGTTATGTAGAGAAGATTAACCAGACCACTGAGCTCCATACGGAACTCTCATAGGTCTGGCCCGAAGGATTAGATCAGATTACTGAAAGGAGCTTAAGGCGACGCAAAAAACGGACGATGGGGGGGGGGGAAAGAAAAGGTCAGCGAATGATTTAGTACCAAAACAAGCCGTACGCAGACGGGCAGTATCTGGGCAGTCAAAGACTTGGTGAAGTTAGAGGAGAATGACAGGAGGAGCAGGTAGGGGTGGAGTGCGGGGAGTGGACATTAAATAACCGTGAGTCAGCCGGGAATGGCTTATCCTAAGTCTAGTTAGTAAAACTTCCTCACACCTGTGAGATCTGGAAGACGAGGGCCAAGGACGGACAGAAGGTTTGATCGCACAGAGTTTATTATTGCAGGGTAGAGCATCCCAATGAGATTGCCACGTGCAAAGAATAGAAGGCTTGAGTAAGGACAGCCAATCACCTAACGGAAGGTGGGGCTGGCGAGGGATCATTAAAATAGCATCCTTAGCCGCAGCATCGGCGTCTTCATTGCCACGGACACCGATGTGAGCAGGAATCCATCATAGCTGGACCTGGAATCCACGTAGGCTCATCTCATGGAGAGCGTGTTTTATGGCTAAAACTATTACATGGGAGGACGAATAAGCACGGAGCGCTTCGAGGGCACTACGAGAGTCACTGTAAATTATAAAGGGCTGTAGAGGGGTGTCACGTATAATGTCAATAGCGGACTGGATAGCTAAAAGTTCAGCAGTAAAGATAGAGGCTTGGCGCAGGAGAGAAAACTGAAGGAGCTTAGTAGAGGACACAACAGCGAGGCCCACCCAGAGTCAGTCTTAGATCCGTCAGTGAAGATGGCAAAATGGGGGCCTTTATGACGTATGTGTTCGAGTGCGTGTTGGCAGTGATGGCTAGGGACAAAAGAATATCTCTTAGAGAGGAAGGAGAGGTGAGTGCAAACATTGGGGAGAGAGATAACCCATGGGGGGGAAGGGGAGACAATAGGCGGCGAAATAGAAATGTGAAAGTCAAGAGAGTTGAGGAGAATAGTAGCACGAATCGGAAAGGAGGGGGAAGATATCACTGAAAAGGGAATTAGTGGGAGAGTCACTATGTTTAATTTTGAATGCACGGCGCATGTAACTAAATCGCGATGGAGGGAGAGCGGGGGCTCGCCACTCTCAGCTAAGACGGAGGTATTTGGGGAGGAACGGAAAGCTCCAGTACAGAGACGCATACCCTGCGTATGAACAGGGTCCAATATCTCCAGAACGGAAGCAGAGGCAGACCCATAAATGGGGCAGCCGTAGTCGAAGATGGAAAGAACCACCGCCTTGTAGAGCATCAACATAGTGGTACGTTTGGCACCCCAAGTGGTATGGGATAGTTTTCTGAGGAGGTTGAGAGCACGAAGGCCTTTACCTTTAGTATATTGAATATGGTCTCTCCAGTTGAGATGTTGGTCAAAGATTACACCTAAGAATTTAACACTGGGATAGAAAGAAATCTGAGAGGGTCCCATTCGAAGCGATATTGACTGGCCACGGAGCCAGCGTTTGTCTCGAAAGAAGACTATTGCCTTAGCTTTCTCAGCCGAAAACTGAAAGCCAACTGAAGATGCCCAGGCAATCACCCGTTGGATGGAGATGTTGAGTATACGTTGAGCATGTCTGAGTGTACGGGCAGTGCAATAGATGGTAAAATCATCAACGTACAGGCTGCCATGGCCTTCCGGCAGCAATTGTTGAATGACTTTATTTATGGCCGCGGAAAAAAGTTAGCTGCTGAGAACGCTGCCCTGGGGAACACCATTGACGAGTGGAAAGACATTAGAAAGAATTCCCTCCACTCGAGTCTGGAATGTTCGATCTGAAAGAAAGTTGGACATAAAAAAAGGTAGATGGCCACGGGCACCACTATCATGAAGTAGTTGCAGGATGGGACGCCGCCACGTGGTATCATATGCCTTCTGGATGTCAAAGAAAACGGCGACGGTGATGGACTTACTTTCAAAGCCACGTTTGATATGAGATTCTAATAACATAAGCGAGTCCAGAGTAGATCAATCTTTCTGAGAGCCAAATTGGGTCGGAGTGAGAATAGTGTTGACGGAGGAACCAAGTCTAGTATTGACCAATTTCTCCATTAATTTACAAAGACAACTGGTGAAGGATATCGGTCTATAACTCAAGGGCAAGCTCGGGTCTTTTCCAGGTTTTGCAATTGGGACGACAATAGCATGTTTCCATGAGGTAGGAAATTGATGACGGATCCACACCTGAATCTTATAAAATTGCAAGAGATAGGATTTAGCAAGGGGGGCTAAGTTAGTGAGTAAGGCAAAACTGATGTTATCTTGGCCAGGAGCGGAGTTAGGACAATTGGAGAGTGCATGTTCAAATTCATCCATAGTAAAACATTCCCACCCGGGAGAGATCAAAATACGATTGCCATACATCGTGAGCGAAACGCTCTTAAATACCACTCACGGACTCGTTTTCTATATGATGTGTGTACCACTACTAGAAGAAAATAGTAAAAAATAATAAAATAAAAAGATTAAACTTTGATCTGAGCGCTGCGCTTCTCATGCGTCTGCTGTTTGTGTACGCTTCGCTTCCCTCCTCGAAGCGCTTGTTCTTTCTTAACTGATATATCGAGACTCTCCAAACATAGCAGATGAATGGGAAGGGGATGAAAGGGAGGGCCAAAATCGTCAATGATTCCGGGGCCACTACTAAATATTAGGTTTTCCTTCTTCCCTTCGGGACTCAAACCTATAATTTATTAGTGGCCCCTTCATCATTGACGATGCGCCTGATATCTCAAGACTGGAGGGGGACATTCATCATGAACATCAATAACCACTAATAAATTACAAAGGTCCAAAGAAACACATACGGTACTAAAAAGATCAGTTTAATAAAAAATAATAAATTATTTACAGGCGCCGTTCCTTAACCCTTCCTACCCGGTCTGCCTTAGGTAAGGACAGCACGAAAGAAGGGCCACTACCCGGTATGCCTTATCTAAGGCATGAGCTTAATAGCCTAATTAAGCTTGGTCTGAACGCCGTGCGTACGACGTATGTCAACAAACCCAAGCGTTCGTCACCGCACCTCCGAAAACAAGAAGGAGAAGACTCCTCAATGTTATTGTTCTGACGTCATGACGAAATTAGTGTCTGAAAAGCCCCCATATTGGCAACATCTCTGCAATATTGGCTCCACTGAAATCGTCATCACAACTGAACCAGTTGACTTACAGAGCTCTACTTAATGTCAAAATACAGATTGAAAACCGCACTATGATTATAGATGAGTGGGAAAGTTCTATCAGTGAAAATAAACATAAATACGGTAGTCTAGGCCTAGACGTTTTTCAGCCATTTCGCCCGGGTAAGGGCGACCGTCATTGGGTAAGACAGCCCGGGGAGGAAGGGTTAAAGGTAGCCTGCGGTGTTTATCATCTTTACGTTTGACAGAACAGCTGGTGAAACACATAAACTATACATATAGCTTAGAATACAGTACATAAATAAATTAATCTTTTATCAATACTGATATGTTGGTCTATATATTTATGGCCCCAGGTACTATATTACAAAATAGTTGTACTCTCTCTTCTAATCCTAATCCTTAAGATTAATAGGTATATAGTGAACTCTATTGCATCTATAAAGTAAACATAACATTTTCTTGACTAGACTTATTTGAGTCTAAGGAATGGGTTATCACATGACCTTTCATTCTCGTCATATCTTGTATCACATAAGAGGCAGGTCAGAGTCCTTAGCTAGGATACTTCCCCCCCTTTTCTTTACAAAATAGCTTAAAACTAGACTTTCTGCCTTAATGCTACACATGTACGAGAAGGTTTCATGAGATTCACGGACAGGAAACGTGTTAGAAATGTATGATTAGATGACCACAACTGGGTCTGTTGAATATCATCGAGAGAGTAATTGTGAAGGAATCCGAGTGACGCCGCCCACTTCCGAATATCGTGGGCCCTAGCCAACACGCCCGGATTACTCTCCCGAATCACCTCTACTAGTACCGCAGCTAACCGGCGTTTTTGGAGACGCAAAATCCAGAGGGAGCCCGCCTGTGACGGCCAGGACCCCCGCATAAATAACATAAGGGCTTGGACCGGACAAAGTAAATGGTGCCGATCGCCCTGTTTCAGAGCTGGAACTTCAAACTCTGTAAATACTGTACATGATTACTATGTTCATTCTTAGCAATAAAGTTAGGAGCAGGTGCAATATGGACACTCATGTTGCGCCTCGAAAACCGTAAACAGGTCGGCTCCGAACTCATCGCCGCCAACTCAGACACCCTGTCACCTGTAGCCAATGCCATTAGAAAAATTTCCTTTTTAAGTTTTAACTCGAAAGGAGGATCATGGCAATATTTACGTGATTGAAGCATTTCAAGGGTCAGATCAAGTGACCAGGTGGGTGTGAGTTGACGAGGAGGGGGGCGAAGCCGGAAGCAAGACCTCATGAAACCCTTTTCCTCCGCCTCCGGCACGGACAGGCCTGTTAAGTTTAAAAAAGGTGTCCGAATTGCTGTGAGGTGATTCCTTAATGTGACAACTGATAACTTTTGAATTTCAAAGAGGTAATTTAAATAATTAAAAACCAGAACCACCGAGGACTGTTGTTGATCAGTTTCTACTATCCAGGTAGTAAACGACTTCCAGTGAGATTGATACTGTCTTTGGGTTGATTTTGCATATTGATTAATCAATTTGAGAGTCACGGATTCCCCAAACTGGCCTAGCCACTTGGCCTTCTGAATGTCCATAAGGCAAAAGTCAGCGAGGTCTTGAGGTTTCCAATTGTGTCTAAGTGGAAGTATGAGATCGGGAGCGACACCGGGTTCTCGCACCACGTCTTCAATTGATTGTACCAAACTTGAGCCGGCCACATTGGCGCGATCATCGAGACCATGCCCCAATAACCCCGTAGTTTGTGAACTACAGTACTTTGCACATTAACCCTTCCAGCCCGGGTGTCCTTTTATAAGGACACCGCGGCAGATGGGCCGGACCCCGGGTGTCCTTTTAAAAGTCCTATGCTTGAAAGCGTGCTTTAAAATTTGCGCGGCCAAATTTTACTTTGCAGGGGCGATCGCAGCACCACCAAGCCTCAACTACTACCGTTATCAGTTCCAACGCGGGCGCCATAGCGAGTTATAGTGAAATCATGAATTCCGACGCGTCCGATTCTGTGCAACCTCCTGCGCGCCCCACTGATACCCCGCTTGCAACTTCGACGCCTGTTCCAACCGAGAAGAAAGCTCAACGAAAGAAAGTTAAACGTTTGTTGAGTGAAAGTGCTATACAGCGAGAACTTTTTAACGTTGAACATGAACTGAGCAGTGGCGAAAGCTTGGTGGACAAAGAAAAATGTATTACAAGTGGAAGCGAAGTTGACGATTTCATTGGCTTTGGAGAGGACGACAATGTAGATGTATTTGAGGGGGGAGACAGTAGTGATGATCCTGATGTGGAAGTGGTTCAGGAAGGTGCTATTGAACTTCCAAGTGTGCTAGAGCCAACCCCTTCGCCAAGTTTCGTAGGTCAGTCTAGACCTAGCCCTAGCCCAGGACCTTCCCCTTTGCCTGCCCATACGCCCTTGAAAGTGGGCAAATATTTTTATAAAGAATCATTGGTGAAAAGTGCAGCTAAAAAAGCACGCAGGGCAGCAGCAGAAAAGGCTAGGGAAGCGGAAGACAGTGATAGTGACACCGACCCGGGTCTAGCAACCACCCGTATTCCTTTGTCCCGACGCCTTGACCCGGGACGCCGCGTGGGTCACCCACAGCCCTCGGCTTCATCTCTCCCTCAGGATGACCAAAGGGCCTCTACAAGTGGTACTAGTGGGGCGGAATTGTCGTCCCACAGTGTGCCACCACAGGCCCCGCATCGTAGGGCATTATTTGCTGCGGAGAAGCCCTCGGCTCGCCGCAAAAGGAGCCCAACTCCCGAGGCTGAGGCTCCCATTGTTGAACCTCCCGCAGCCTCCCACGCCCGGTCACTTCTTCACCCGAATTGTCTCCTGAAGAGGATGCTGACGACCCCAACATTGCCCCAGATGACCTGACGTCGCCTGAGGAGGAAGAAGAAGAGGAAGAGGAAGTCCCGACAAGACGAGTTAGAGGGCGAGGTCGTGGACGTGGTCAGCCTGCCGACGCCGATGCCCCTGGGCCTGGGCCTGGGCATGGGCGTGCAGGGCGTCGGCGTGTGCCTGCTGCAGCTGCACGTGCTCGAGCATCAGCATCCAACCTGTTTGTGTGGACAGATGGGGCGGATTGTCCTGCCTTGGATGAGGTACAGATGGGTTCCGGGGTGTCACCAGCATATCCCTGTGGCCCAGATGCTACCCCCAGTGAACTTTTCTGTGGCTTCTATGACAATGAAGTCATGGAATACCTCGTCAAAGAGACAAATAACCACCATGCTATCTGTGCCAACTTTCTTGGGAGGAAGACCAGTGCCAAGATGGTGGCATGGAGAGCTGTCACTGTGGCAGAACTATGTGTTCTTTGCACTCACAATGCTGATGACACATATAAAGAAGCACGTTCTGGCCGACTACTGGATCACTGGCGACCTCATAACGACTCCAGCATTTGGCAAGTACATGTCCAGGGATAGGTACTTCGACATCCTCTCCTATCTCCACCTGACAAACAACATGGCAGTCCACCTTCCCGACACACTATGGAAGATCAGGAAGCTGTATGACATGATACGTCATCGCTTTTCCACCTACCTGATTCCATTCCAGATGTGCCTGGATGAGTCTCTGGTCCTGTTCCCTGGAAGGCTGCATTTCAGGCAGTATATCCCGTCTAAGAGACACCGCTTCGGCATCAAGCTCTTCGTCATCTGCGACTGCAAGACGGGATATGTGCTGGACTTTATAGTCTACAGCGGCAGTGGTGGCGAAATTCAGACTGACCCCCTCATTGGTTTTGGCGGCGCTGTAGTAAAGAAGATGATGGAGAGGTACTTCTATCAAAACCACATCCTCTACACCGATAACTACTACACGTCGCCTATCCTGGCCAAGTACCTCCATGACCGCAAGACCGGAACTGTCGGCACAGTCAAGGCCAAGAGGAAGGGCATGCCAGGCTACCCAATCAAGACGAAGAAGACGGACATCTTCCACAAGAAGAGTGGCCCCATCCTCTCCATCCACTGGCATGACCAGCGGAAGGTCAACCTCCTCACCACATGCCACAAGGCCGAGATGGTCGCCACAGGGAAGGTGGACCGAAGAACCAAAAACCCCGTCCAGAAACCAGCTGCTGTCCTGGACTACAACCTAAATATGTGCCTCGTCGACAAGTCCGACATGCAGATGGGCTTCATCGACTGCCTGCGAACATCTTGCAGGTGGTACAAGAAGTTTATCCTGCATACGGTAGATATGTCGGTCCTCAATGCCTACAACATCTACCGTCTGTGGACTCCAGGAGCCCCGAAGTACAAGTCCCTGCGGAAGTTCCACAAGCAGGTGATACTTGAGCTCCTGGCTAAACATGCGGGTACACCAGGGAGGCCACTACAAGGACCAGGCCAGCTGGACAGAACGGGGTGTGCTGAATTTTTCAGGAAGCACCAGCTTCACGCCCTTCTTTTCCAGGGTCCAAATACTAGAGCCAGAATGCAGAAGAGGTGCCATGTGTGCAGCCACACAACTAGAAGACCCTGCAAACCAACAAAAACCACTTGGGAATGCCTCGAGTGTCAAGTGGGACTGTGTGCTGGCACCTGCTTCAATGACTTCCACACTCTAATAAACTTTTGAAGTGAAAGTGACAACAGTGAAAGTGACACTCAAATGTAGGCTAAGAATAATAATATAAGTAAGTACAAGTGAAAAGGACACACATAAGTAATAATAAGTGCCTTCATAACAATATGGACACGTGAAAGTGACACTAAAATATATATTTCTAACAATAAATAAGTTAAAATGACACTATTAATAAGCCTCGTCCAATGAAAGTGACACTATAATAATAATAAAACTAAGTATAAGTGAAAGAGACACACATAAGTAATAATAAGTGCCTTCATAACAAGATGAACAAGTGAAAGTGACACTATATATATTATTAGCTTACCTAACAATACATAAAAGTGAAAATGACACTATCAATTACCATAGTCCAGTATAAATAATAATAACTACTATAATTAAAGTTGCAAGCAACTTTGTGCGGGGTTCGAGCGGGGTTGCACGCAGGGTATCGTGTTGGATACAAGGGCTGTGTCACATATATAAAAATATCATGTATCTTATCGGGCATGGAGAAAGTACAGAAGGAATATAGTGTAGCCATTTAGGCTATGGCCACTTAAAACATTAACCCGGGAACTGCGGGGAGTCTTAAGAGTTCCCCCGGCGGACTGCGGGAAGACTCTTAACCCGTGGAGCCCCGGCTAGTTTTGTAATGTTTGCGCACCAGAACCCGGCCGGTTTTAAAAATATGGTTTTATTCCAGAAACAATAGCGAATGGGTTAGGAATGAAGGAAAAACCACGAAAAACCGCTCAAAAAGCTTAAAAAATGGTCCTACAGAGCCCCCGAAAACGGATTTTATAAGAGTAAAAAATTGAAGGCAATTATCCCAAAAAAACAGGTTTTTGCGCGCTCGCGCGCACGCACGTGGACTTTGAGAGTTTTCAACCATCGGCACGGTTGCGTGGGATACGTACACAGTTCCCATACAAATCTGAGCCCTCTTGAGTGGCTACACCTGAGGTTACGGTCGGCGCAATTAGGGTGACGCGCCAGGCGCGTCTCTGGGGCTGTGCGTTACATACATCGCCGACGCGTCAGGCGCGTCGCTGGGGCTGTACGGGTTAAGAGTAAGGGGGGAAAAAAATCCATTTAAAACACCCCCCCCTTTTTTTTTTTTTTTTTTTTTTTTTTTTTTTTTTTGCCCATGGGCCATGCCAAATATCACTCCTCCACCTCCCCTCCTTCCCCACTTTCCTCCCCTCCTTCAGTTATCACCTATTTTCCCTGTTATTCCCTTAATCTGTGGTCTATTTTCGTGCTAACATTAGCGAGTTGGTAGCAGGGCGTGGTCATCACTGTTACCAAGCGTGGGAAAGAGCGAGAGAGAGACTATTGCGTAACAGTGTCTCTCCAGACAAGAGGAGGGGAGGAGGGGAGGGAGGTTGCCTCAGCCATACATTATGTAACTCCCGGCCTGTATCACCGATTTTGACCATCCAAACGCTGTTTCCACTTGTTTTATTGATGTAACAGGTTAATACCTTTATAATCAACCTATAATAGGCGCATATGGATAAGTATTAATGCTATTTATGGTAAAATAATGATTTTAGTGATGGGAATAGCTCAAATACGTCAGCACAGGAGTGTGGTGTCTCATACCCCCCATGCGCACTTCTTAGGTTAAGGAGTGTGACCATTTTGGTTAAAGCTATTAATCCTGTACGAGTAGGCATAATTGCCCGAAATTGCCTTAATTCCCTGCTCATTTTCATGCATAAGCAAAAGCCAGAGCGTAATACAATTATGTATTCGTGAAAGTACGGTAATAGCTTTCAAATTACTCCTGAATCATCCCTGTACGACGTCTGGTTTTCTTGTAACGATCTTGCAAACGAAGGGCAAAATTGCTAAAAATTACTAAATTCGATAGGCGAAATCGCTAAAAATTACCAATTATTTTCTGTTTTCGCTATGTGTGACGCTGCACATAAGTGAGCTCTCTCTCACACAAACCTCAGTGTCGTGGCGGGGCCTGTAGGCTCCGGTTGACGTCCATCCGTGCTGCTTGCAAAAGCTGGCCTGGCTCACAGGCTACAAAATAGCCGGAAAATCGTCTCCGTCATATGAGGGGCCCCGCGGGAATTGGGTTAGGAAGTGTGGCTGTTTTTATTACAGTGCACCCCCAGTAAATGCGCCTATATGGGCTGCAAAATGCGCCGCATTTACGGAATCTGCATATTGTGGAGTTAATAATCAATGGGAATAAATGCTTATGGTCAGACAGCCCCTCCGAACTAACCCCTTTTTAGCCTACCATACACCCAATAACCATTTTTTAAAGAAATACACTTTACATTAGAAATATCAAATAAAACAACAAATATAACACCATTTACTTTATGTCGTAAACGTAAGGAAGATAGCGATAAATATGAGAGAGAGAGTGAGCGCGGGATGGATTGGGTGTGAAAGGGATCTGACATGTGTGGGCCAATCGGCTCTCTGCAGACTCCGGTTTTCTTATGTTCTCATTTGTGAGAGAGAGAGAGAGAGACTAGGATGTCATAAACGTAAGGAAGACAGATAAACGGGAGAGAGTTTTTATGAGATGGGTTGGGTGTGAAAAGGATCTATCTTGTGTGGGCCAATTGGCCCTCTACAGACTCCCATTTTCTTATATTCCTATTTCTTACAAATGTGTTTTGGTTGCAGGTATATGATAATAGGGGTGTATAATAAGTAGTGTGGTACCGTCAGTGACGGTACCACCCTTTGTTCCACATTCGTCCAGTCACCCATAAAGTACCCATTTCCACCCAAATATATCCAATAAATACATATTATTTGAGGAGAATACTTATAAATACATGTTATGAGATTGCTTACCACACAAACTTTATTTGAAATCTAGTCATTATAGCGTAGCCTACTCATCGGCATACAGCGCGGTCCCGTATAGTGCGAGAAATTTGTCGATACAGTGCGTCGCACTATGTGAACAACGTATCCTATGGGGACAAACTTAATTGGTCGATCGGTCCTCCATATAGCACACATATCTTTCCTTATATCGTTATTTATACTGACACAAACATACCAAGAACAAATGTTAATGATAAATATAGTATATTAATGGTAAATTAGACCTTTCCTTGCCTTAAATTGTACACTTGATATGATCACAAACCCGAGAATACGAGATAGCGTCACGCAGTATGGGGTAAAAAAATATCTGACTGACCAGCCTCCCTCCATGCCCAAGCTGCTCAAACACCAGTGATGCCACGAGTCAGGCAGGAAATTTATCGCACTGTACAAATTTTGGCCGCACTAATAGAAATCTCCCCGGATTTAACCCATATTGCCACCCAACTCGCAATAAAAGATCGCATTCGAATTGTTTGATAATTTTGTGTTTAATATTTTCATTGCTCGCACTAATCAAAATTCGCACTGTTTGAACTCGCTTTATATGGGACCGAGCTGTAATTTAACGGTTTTCGTCCGACAGAGTCAGTAGGCTTGACAAAGCGAGCCTAATGGTAAAATAGTGATTTAAGGCATAGGCTACATCACTAGGCTAATAGAAAACAAAGAAAAACAAAATACAAAACACAAAACCTGTGCGATTTGTACATATTAGGCCTATTATACAATCATATTGTCCAGCAAATTTAGGCCAAGCAAAAAAATTGTGAGATAGGCCAGAATGAGTTGTATTACCGGGCGTACGTCTTGTAAACACGTGAGTTGATGTCAAACAGTGGGGGTGTGGGGTCGGCAGCCCCACCCATAATACTAGGATAGGTTAGGTAAGGTTGTTAGGTTAGGCTAATGTCCTTTCGGCAAGAATGTTAAGTGCGAGCGTACCGCCACCCTTGTTAACACTATGCGGGTCGGACGTTTGCAATCATGTTCCCGTCTATTTTTAATGCCATTGGATACAATAATATGCTGAGGGGGGGGGGGGGGGGCTTCCCCCCCCCATGACATATTGTCATCATCATATACTGTATACAGTAGAACTTCGTGCTTTCAGACTAATTGGGGGAGATCCCTGTCCGAAAGTGTCAAAAGTCCGAAAGGGCCGAGTCCGAACTCCCACTTCAGCCTTTCAGACAAATCCGAAAGGCTGAAATAATGTCCGAAGTTTATCAGTCCGAAACTTGGCTCTTCGGTCCGAATGCGAAATAATATTTCCTCAGCCTTTCAGACAAATCCGAAAGGCTGAAGCATGAGTCCGAAGTTAAATGTAGTCCGAAAAGTTTAGTCCGAAACGGATGGAGGTATTTTCTCAGACTTTCAGACAAATCCAAAAGGCTGAACCATGATTCCGAATTAAAATGCTAGTCCGAAAGTCTGAGAATTCCGAAAGATTGAAGTCCGAAAGAGCGAGGTTCTACTGTATTGCCAGCAGGGGGGCAAATAACCGAAAAAAATCGCCGTCAAAATAGACGAAGTTAACCGCGGCGATCGCCCTATGTAAACAATGACGACCGTACGCCCGGAATCTACATCCATCCCGTCCTTTCAAAGGGGTATAAATTAGAAAACACTAGGATATACCCGGTCAAGTGATATGCCCGATAACACAACTCTTACCGATAGGCCTAGCCTAAAGGCTAACCTATTCATATGTTTTAATTACTGTAGCGTTCTAAATCTCGCTCTTGAACACGCCCCTATTTTGAAAAGTTAAGTCTGCTGCCTGAGTCTGGTACAGTTCACTCTCGGTATTCGCGCCTAGGTCGTACCAGCCCCCTTCCGCGTATACGTGGCTTTGCGGATACGTAGGCAGTGTTTAACATAGGTTTCAATGGGAAATAGGCCGAGGTCGTACCAGACTCGGCCATCTTGAACCCTCAAACCATTATTTTTACCTAATTTATGACATTAATATGGACCAAATGATTAAACAGATACGGTGACGGACCTGAATGAATGTGGAACAAAGTGTGGTACCGTCAGTTACGGTACCACACTTTGTTCCACATTCGAGCAGTCACCCATAAAGTATCCATTTCCCCCCAAATATATGCAATTAATACATATTATTTGAGGAAAAAACTTATAGCCTAGCCTACTGTAAATACATGTTATGAGGAGATTATTTACCACACAAATTATATTTGAAATCAGACATTATAGCCTAGCCTACTCATCGGCATAATTTAACCGCTTTCGTCCGACAGCGTCGGTAGGCTTGACAAAGCGAGCCTAATGGTAAAATATTGATTTAAGGCATAGGCCTAGGCTTAAATCACTAGGCTAATAGAAAACAAAGAAAAACAAAATAATACAAAACACAAAGCCTGTGGTGCAATTTGTACATATTAGGCCTATTATACAATCATATTGTCCAGCAAATTTAAGCCAAGCAGAAAAAATTTGAGATAGGCCGGAATGAGTTGTGTTACCGGGCGTACGTCTTGTAAACATGTGAGTTAATGTCAAATAGCGGGGGTGTGGGGGCAGCAGCCCCCACCCATAATACTAGGATAGGTTAGGTAAGGTTGTTAGGTTAGGCTAATGGGCATGGATGTAGTTTCCGGGTGTACGGTCGTCATGTTTACATAGGGCGATCGCCGCGGTTAACTTCGCTTCTATTTTGACGGTGATTTTTTCGGTTATTTGCCCCCTGCTGGCAATATGACGATGACAACATGACATAGGGGGGTGAGGGGTGGCAAAGCCACCCCTCAACATATTATTGTATCCATTGGCATTCAAAATAGACGGGAACATGATTGCAAACGTCCGCCGCCTCCGTCATGTTTACATTTGTCGATCGCCGTTGTTAAGTTCGGGTCTATTTTGACGGCGATTTATTTTGGTTATTTGCCCCCTGCTGGAATTATATATGATGATGACAATATGTCATGGGGGGGGGGGGGGGGGGGGGTGAGGGAGGGCAAAGCCCAACCTCAACATATTGTATCCAAAGGCAGTCTAAATTATAGGTTTGATTCCCAAAGGGAAGTAGAGAAAACCTAATATTTAGTAGTTTTTTCTTAGTGGGTACCCACTTAGTGGGTACTCCATCATTGATGATGTTGCCTATTAGTATAATAGTCTCCATTCAACATCCACGTCAGTCGTTTGAATCAACCGCCGCGAGGAAGAATAAGAGTCATCTTCATAAGTGCAACGCTACTTCTCTTATGGAATCGTCACAGATCGGGTACCCACTAAGAAAAAACTTCGTAAAATATAAGAGAACAAAAAAGGGAAAAATTTTCCCATCTTAACACTGTTAATCACAAGCTTCCCACATTCGGTGGATTTTCTTGCGTTGTGGCTTCTTGCCGCCTCTCGCCAAGCGCAACGATTCGTCCTTCAATGATATATCAAGATAACTAAAAAATATCAACGAATGGGAAGGGGATGGCTGGGAGGGACTTCTTCGTCAATGATTCCGGGGCCCCTACTAAATATTAGGTTTTCTCTACTTCCCTTTGGGAATCAAACCTATAATTTAATAGTGGCCCCTCCATCATTGACGATGTTGCCTGAATTCCAAGACTGGAGGGAGACATTCGTAGTAGTATTAAAACTCCTTATAACAGTATGGTTAAGTCAAGAAACTTCATAACAGGAAAAGCTATTTGTATATGTAGTTGTGCTTACAACACAGTTAAAAAATATTGAAAGGGAGAGAGCAGTGCGTTGCTTCAAAGAAGCCTGCTCCAACAACAGTCCTCATACATGAGGTGTTTGTTGTATTAGGTGAGAGAGTTAAAAGCATAACTCTTCGTTCCCTTGGGCCGGAACCGATGCTGCGCTCAGCTCAGTTCCCGGCATAGTCATATTGACAAATATTAATCATACTGAAACTAGTGTAGCTAGCCAGGAACATATCGGAGT
This sequence comes from Paralithodes platypus, assembly GCA_032716605.1. Classification (NCBI taxonomy): domain Eukaryota; kingdom Metazoa; phylum Arthropoda; class Malacostraca; order Decapoda; family Lithodidae; genus Paralithodes; species Paralithodes platypus. The sequence goes on along the minus strand of CM064484.1, from coordinate 34,269,579 downwards.
CGCCATCTGATGTCTATCGATCTCCTGAGTCTAGTGCGACTAGCCTGGAAACTTGAAAATTATATAACCTGTAGGGCAAATAATTCTTTATTATTCATAAAAACAACATAAGTTGGACAGTTAGAATGGAAATGTTTATAGAGACCCTTAGGACCTATTGTAATCTAGTGTCACCTACTTTTCGTAATCTAGTGCTACTAGCAAGGAAAATGAACGTAACATATATATACAGTATAATGAACAGTAGTGTAACACAATTTGTTTATTATTTGTAAGCTACATGAGCTTTAATTAAGCTTTGCAAACTTAAAATGAATACATCAGGTTTAATAAATAAACAAATTTTCCCGAGCTTCTTAGCTCGTGCATATCTAATTGGGCTTGGCCCGGCGTAAATAACGCCTAGCTTGCCCTGCATTAACTTGTAATCCTGTGGAAGGGGGTTTATCTCTTGTACTGGGGATCCACATACCCCCCCCCCCACTTTTCTTAAGCCCCTATCGGGCGTCCACATCACAGTACTAACGGCTGGAATTACAAGTAAAACAACAAAATGAGTGTGCCCATGTGCAGAATATAAGAAAAAAGGGGTTGGGCCGTAAAAAAATAGAGTTTGTAACCAAAAAAAAAGGGAACAATTATATGCAAAGAAAACGGTCTGCACCTAGGGCGCCTCCTGAGACTACCACGTCCTCTGCCCACTCGGTGTGGAGCGAGGACACGTAGGATCCTGGAAAAACTTAGAGAGCTAGATCAACAACTGGCTATATCAGTTAGTCCGCCGGGGGATGTTGAAAATTGTCTAGTCTAAGAGGATCGAACAAGATACCTGGGGGGACATGAGCCGTAGGACCGGAATGGCCCCGACCCCGGCTTCCCCTGGCGGTAAAAGTACCTCAGTCTGAACTGTTTTGCCACATACCGCTCAAAGATCGTTCATGATTAATTAAAGAGGTCAGAGAAAGCTCCGGTTCAGCACGGCTGGCCATATATTAAGGAGGGACAGGCGTTTAGTGTAAGCCGGAGGGAAAACAAGGAGCCTGGGATTGAAACTGTCACTTTTGAAGGGTGACTGTTGGCGGCCATTACATAAAAAATTTAAGAGAGCTAATATGTTTGAGAGATCTTTGGGTGCGTAAGGACTGCTAACAGCGTTAAGTTATCGCTAGGCTTTACTGAGAGTATAAGCCTAAGTAACGAAAAGCGCACGCTTTTTTGCCAGATCAATATAAGCCGCTCTGCTGGCCGTGTGTAAGGAGAACGTGGCTGTACTTTCATATGGAACAAATTAAGGGCGAGTGAGCCCATAACGGTTTTCATCTATCTCATTGGAGAAGAAACGTGGGGGGAGAGTAAATAACTGAGTTGGCCTTCAGAGGTTATCGTAAAAGTGGGGACCTGCCGTTAAGCTGTCCCTGACCCTGGTAAAACGTCTCGGTACGTGCGCACAGCTCGAATAAGCATTTGTAAAGAGGAAGAAAACCTCTCTAATCTTAGAGATGGGAATAAGATCCCGCCGGGACGAACTTCTAGCCCCCCGCGGCGGGACTCTTCCCAAAAAGGGACCACCCCAACAAGGCCTGCTGAGGGTTTAAAATTGCGTAATCATGAAGTGAGCTTAGCGAGAGTGAATACCGATTCGCGTTGTACCGCACGTAAAGAGACATCCTGGGGAATTGACAAGGGTAACTGGAGGAGAGACCCCTAAGGATACCGTCCTCCAAACCATCTAGATACACTGACTAGTAGGACATCACCCTAAAGACCTCCTGGGAGCCGCCTGCCGGCAGACGGTTGTCTGGCATCACCCAAGTAAGTGTGAGAGAGGCGACCCTTCCTGGTGTGTGTCTGTCGCAGGGTTACGGCGTACGCACACCAGACCTGGGCCGGGGATCGTGTGTGTCCTGTGTAATTACTAGGTATCACATCCCTTACGCAGAGGGTTGTATCATTCTGTTATGTGACGCCGGGTGAGGCAAAGTCGCGTGACTTTCTTTCTGGCGAGTACATTGCGGTGACTGGCGTAGGCCGGTCGCGCCGAAGAGATAAGGTGGCACAGCCACCTTTAGGAAGTAACACCTCGTCGAACCTCGGAACCCCATTGCAGTAGCACTGCCGAGGGAGAGAGGGGGACGGAGGGAGGACACACGATCCATTCCTTAAAGTATTTTATTTGAAATGTACTAGAGTGGGAGGGGAAACTGTCCGTTGGCCGCTTAGAGCCTTCGGGGAGACCTGATGGGGGTTCCCTACCTTCAATATCCTCCTTACCTCCCCATCTCCCTGTCTTACCTAATCATGAGCTTCGCGGTGGAGACCAGAGAGAACCAAATCCTATAAAAAGCATTCATAGGTCCCTTGAGCCATACCGAGTCTGAGGAGCTGCCGTGACCTGACTGCCTCAAATAAGGCTGTCCGGATTTCTTGAGGAGCAAAGAGGGGCAAAGGAAAAACCTCTGTAGTTAATTGAGGGGCGATGACCAATTAACCCGGGAACTGCGGGGAGACTCTTAAGAGTTCCCCCGGCGGACTGCGGGAAGACTCTTAAGAGTAAGGGAAAAAAAAAATATCCATTTAAAACACCCAAAAAAAAAGCTAAATATCACTCCTCCACCTCCCCTCCTTCAGTTATCACCTATTTTCCCTGTTATTCCCTTATTCTGTGGTTTATTTTCGTGCTAACATTAGGGAGTTGGTAGCAGAGTGTTGTCATCACTGTTACCAAGCGTGGGAAAGAGCGAGAGAGCGACTATTGCGGAACAGTGTCTCTCCAGACAAGGGGAGGGGTGGAGGGCAGGGAGGTTGCCTCAGCCATACATTATGTAACTCCCGGCCTGTATCGCCGATTTTGACCATCCAAACACTGTTTCCACTTGTTTTATTGTTGTAACAGGTTAATACCTTTATAATCAACCTATAATAGGCACATATGGATAAGTATTAATGCTATTTATGGTAAAATAACGATGTTAGTGATGGGAACAGCTCAAATACGTCAGCACAGGAGTGTGGTGTCTCATACCCCCCATGCGCACTTCTTAGGTTAAGGATAGGGAGGGGGAACCCTCCCGGTTGTTGTATTAGCCAGTCAAACTCGGTAATGGAGGTGAAACTGGGGACAGAAGGGTAGATGGAAAAACTATCGCAACTTGTGGGAGTTCCTGAGCCCACGTTACCCATGGTCCATCGCCCATCCCACCCAGAATTGGGTGAGGTGGGAAAGCGACCGGAGGTAATTACCTGACCGCTTATCCGGCGGGTATTCCGGGTATGTGTTGTCCCGCCGCAATACCGTTTCCTGACCCTGACAACTAGCGTTCAAGTGAAAATATTTTGATTTTCCGGCATAGGGACATGGGAGGTATTAGGAAACAACATTGGATAAAAACTGAGATGATCGATTGTACTACTATCGAGTCGATCAGATAAAACAACCCCTGGGACTAATGCTACCAAGATCGCCCATCCGTTCGTGGTCTGTAGACCGGGAGATAGTGAACTCCGGCGGGTTAAGTCCCTAGAGTTTCATAGTGAGAGCCATTCTGCTCCTCAACCCCCCGGTCCTACTTTATTGAAAGAGATGAGGATCCTCTCTCGCTTTCAATATTCCAGTGGGATTGAAAGCTAGAGGTCATTGAGTAATGAACTTATGCCTCTGACTTAACATCCACTTTTGGCCTTACTGAGTAGTCCGTCATGACTTATTCGCAATTATGCCTAACACGGGGCGAAGCGCCGGGAGGGCTGGTATGATTAAACAAAACGAGACTTTAATCCAAGGAATCAGTGAGAAAAGGTCTACTAGGTATACCGTGTACACCATTGCCAACTCAATTCAGAAGGGTTAGACTAATCCTAGATCGCCCACCCTTAGGGATCAGCCACTTATACATAGTGGTTTGGGGTGAATCTGAACCATTTTCACGGGGCCTGGGGCCGTGCAATGTCAAGTACCTATAATAGGAAAAAAAAACTCTAGATACCCAGCAAGCTAATGTCTACAGATAAGCTTGTAAAACGGTCCATACACCGGAAGCATAAAATAACACATCGTACTTGTAAGAGTTATGTCGTTAAATTATCGCTGAATGCATCCCCCTCTTTATCCGTAAGAACTCGTATCCTATTATAGATTCGTGAACAAAAGAAGGTAAACATTGTTTGCATGTGTTTTCTTCATTCATTATTATATATATTTTTTTTTTTTTTTTTTTTAGGAGGAGAGTCGCCTCGCCGGCTGAGTTTCAGTCTTAAAACAAACGAGCCGTCCCGCCGGCCTAAGTGCTTGACCATTATGAGCCGTATGACTGGCTTAAGTAATCGCAGGAACCATTAACCGAGATACTGATCGACTATTCTTAACTTAGATTTTATAAGGAAAGACAAATTTTTAAGCCGTATGACTGGCTTTAAGTAATCGGAGGAACCATTAACCGAGATACTGATCGACTTTTCTTAACTTAGATTTTTTGAAGGAAAGAAAATTTGACTTACCCTAGCCGGAGACCTAGGTTCCGTTACTGGGGAGTGTCCATCTAGAACGTTGTCCGGCGACGCCTGGATTTGATTTGAGTATTTTATTAAGTTTGTATAAATACAGGATATACAAATGTTGCATACAGGTATGTATATACACGGAGACTCAAAAGGGTGAAGATGATTGGACTTTCTTTCCCCCAGTCTACAGTATATTGTAATATATATATATATACAAATCAATATTTACCCTACATACATACATACAGAAAAACAACCAAATGACTGTACACTTACGCATACTAAAAGTTGCTCAGGGGTGGGGCCTTCCTTCCCCTACACCACTCTGGGCAGGTGGAATGGGGGAGTCATGTCCAAGTATACCCCCACCTTCCACCCCCAAACTATCCCCAACTCTTCCACCTTCCTTCTCTAGCTGGCAGTTAGTGATTAGCGACGCTTGTTCTCATGCATTGCAAATTAATGTTAAACCATCATTGCACATGCTTACAATGGCTAATATCTATTATTTATTAGGAATTTATTAATACAATATAATGTATAATTGTATTCTCAAAATGAGTCTCTATACACAACGTGGGTTACAAGAATCTCAGCTGTAGTGATATTCTGCCCCTCTCTCTCTCTCTCTCTCTCTCTCTCTCTCTCTCTCTCTCTCTCTCTCTCAACACGTAGACTACGAGGTCAGTTAATTCAAGTGTTTAAAATATGTAATAAGTTTGACAATGTGGATCATAGCAAAATGTTTAGCCTCAATATGAATACAATACGCAACCATAGCTGGCAGTTGGAATTGAAAAGGTTCAGCACTAGTATTTGTGGAAACTGTTTCCCATTTAAGGTATGTTCTACCTGGAACAAACTTTCCTCAGAAGTTGTAAACATTTCCTCAGTTGAGCAGTTCAAGAAGACAGTAGTCAGTAGATAGTATTTTGCACACTGTGTAATGAGGGTAGTGCACTGAACAATGTCTCTCCTTCCACTTCGAATATTTCCCCGAAATGGACCGCAAGGTCTTTGAGATACTAACTAATCCTCGTAACTCCTTGTAACTCTCTCATAACACACACTTTTAACAACCAAGATATTACGGGTCTGAATGGGTTATATTTCCCTTTATCAGTGTGTGTGATGAATGTTGCCTGCATTCGATTCACATAGAGGAGAGTTGATGAGGTTTGTAGAGGTGAGGCTGGGATCACAGAGAGAAAAAGAAGGGGGAAGTAAGAAGGCGAGTCCTGCTACTCAAGGGTCGATACACTAACCTTACTAAAAAATTAACACCGACTTTGATCGTAAGTTGTATCGAGTTCTACATTTAATTGATTGAAACAAAAGTGTATAGGCCTCATATAATTAAATACAGCCCGTTTATATTAGGTATGGTATTGAATACACGGGAGAAACTGATTGAACTGATAAACAAAATCAATAACAGTCGCAACACTATGCCAGCCAATTTTTGCCTTTAGTCCTTTGTTTTTATGATATAAAAGCCCGACTGTGCAAGTAATTTGAGAACCTAGGAGTAGATAGTATAGGGCACGTTGATGTGTATTGCAATAATGGTGAACATAATATACTGAATACTGTATGAGATTGGATTTAATTACGGTATTATTATATTCAAATCACATTAAGTTTTGATCGTAGAAAGTAGTGCAATGAGAGACTAACATTATATATATATATATATATATATATATATATATATATATATATATATATATATATATATATATATATATATATATATATATAGCTGACAGGGCTAAGATTCGAACCATACAGGCAGGAGGGCCAGTCACCTACACCACACCACCACGAGAGTCATCCAATAAATATATATATATATATAATATATATATATATATATATATATATATATATATATATATATATATATATATATATATATATATATACAGTATGAGAGAGAGAGAGAGAGAGAGAGAGAGAGAGAAGCACAAGACCACTACAGCCAAGATTCGTGTAACCCACGTTGTGTATAGAAACTAATTTTGAGAATGCAACTATGCAGCATATTGTATTAATAAATTCTAATATATTTTAAATGTTGCCCATTGTAAGCATGTGCAATAATGGTTTAACAATAATTTGCAATGCATGAGAACAATCGTCGCTAATCACTAACTGCCAGCTAGAGAAGAAAGGTGGGGGAGTTGGGGATAGTTTGGGGGTGGAAGGTGGGGGTACACTTGGACATGACTCCCTCCTTCTACCTGCCCAGGGTGGTGTAGGGGAAGGAAGGACGCACCCCTGAGCAACTTTTAGTACGCGTGAGTGTACATGACATCCTGTGTTTAGGAGACAAGGGCTGGTAGTTAATCCCTGCCAATCTCCAGTGGGCTGGAAAAAGGACAGATTTTCTCTTAACGAGGAAACCGGACCGCCCCCCAGCCCACCTGGGGTCACTTAGCAGATATTCACACCCTTCGGACAAACTCATTTATTACTTTTTAATTATACCCATGGATACACCAAGCTACCTACATTTTGGCGACTTGTAAATTGTAGATAGTAGCTAGACAATTATAGTAGGCTACATCAATATAGTAATACAAGTACAATTTAAAACAATAAGTATAATAATAATAATTATAGTGAATATCAGTAATTCTATTTTTCAGGCCATTCACTTTCCAGGAGATTATTTTCAGTGTTTTATTATCCATTGTTCTTGTCTTTCTCCATTGCCGAAACAGACAGACCCGCTATTCCCCCCATTACCTTGTCATATGTTTGTGGAGGGCGAGCCATTCTGTAAATAGCTTTTCTTTTTTCTTTTCATCATCACATTTACCTAGGATATCTTCCAGCCCTACTAACCCATTTGTCAATAACTTGTGGATCCTCAGGGTCTTATCTTTTCCTTTAATCTTAAATTTGTAATTTACATTGCCCCCTGATTTTTTGTTTTCTGAGCTCGTAGAACTATTCTCACTACTCATTACCTGAGCTGTATTTTCTGGGTTACTGGGTACACTACCACCTGTATTTTTGTCCCCTGTACTAACATCCTTGGCATTTGTTACAATGGTTTTGCTCACTATGTTACTAATAAAGTCTACCCTCTTTTCTAGTGCTTTCATGAAAATACTGAGAAATCCTATCCTCCTTATTCATTATTCCATCCCCATGCTCTTCACTTTCCTCTGCGTTGTTTTCTGCTAGTATCCCTGTGTGTGTTGTGGAGTGCAGGTGTGGTTGATTCCCAATCCTTTGGGTGCCTTGGGGCTCATTTGGGAGTTCCGGCCTCCCCATTAACCACCTGTTTACCCCTGCTTGTCCCCCCTCATCTGCCGCCTTTTTCCTCCCAGCCTGACCAGGTGTAGAAGGCGGCGCATTGCTGGGCAGTGGTGGGTAGGGCACCATGCGGCTTGCTGTTGTTGTTGTTTCAGGGCGTATGGTTGATGTCGTTCTTCGTTCCTCGTCTGGTCGCTGGTGTATCCATCTTTGTCTCTGCAATGCTGGTCGCCTGGGGCAAATCATGGAATTAGCATTGTGGTTTCCCCCACAGTTGCAGCAGCGCGGCTCCACTCTTACCCCTGCACAGATTTTATCCCCACATAGTGTGGACAGGTGACCACCACCACAGAAACGGCACCGTGTATCAAGTTGGCAACTCCAGGTAGGGTGCCGCCACCTTGAACAATTTAGACACATCTTTTCTTCTTCTATGAAAGGTGCCACGTATCGATAACCGATACCAGTGACAAAAATCCTTTCAGGCGCCTCACCTTTTATCAGGGCAACTGCTTGGCTTCTCTCTTTCCCTCGCACCTTGTTTCTGTCCACCCACAGTATTTTGTCATTGTCTAGGAGGAAGTCAGGATCTAGCCAAACAGGGTATTTAAATATAATTATTTTGGTCGTCTTCTCAGTATCGTTGGGTACTTCCATAATTGTTTCCTGGTAGCCTGTGGTGGTTAAATGCTTCACAGCTTCTTCATTGGCGACAGTTATATATGGTCGGTACTTTCCGTCCTTAACCCTCTGTTCCCGGAAGGGCTCTTGAACGCCCATAAAAAAGCATACCACAGCTGCCCAGAAGGGCTCTTTAACGCCCAGTGGTTGAAAGCCTGTGAGCTTGGTGTGCGAGGCGTCGGTCCGACGCATGTAAACAACAGCCGGCTGGACCGACGCCCCGCATCTCCGGCCACAAGAAGGAGAGCGTCGCTTGTTCGTATGTGCCTGTATGTTGTTGTTAAGTATCGAAAAGTAGTGTAAAGTGGCTGTTGTTGCCATAAAGTTATCTCCAATGAAATCATCATCACAACTGAACCAGTTGACTTAGAGAGCTCTACTTAACGCCATTCTACAGGTAAATAACACAGCTACGCTTGGGGATGCACGGGAATGTGGAAGCAGTCAGAATAACAAAGATACGGTAGCCTAGCCTAGACGTTTTTCGGCCAAAACACCCGGGTTTTGGGGAATATTTATGTAATGCGTAGCCGGGGCTGGAGGGTTAAGGAGTGGCTGAAAACTTCTGTGTTCCCTGCCAAGTTCCACAGTCCATAGCACTTTTTGTTGGTATGTAAGTATGGAGTCAATGCATGGGGGCTGAGTCATAACCCATGGCTAATTGCTCAGCTAAGTGGTGAGTACTGATTGCCTAGATGCAACGTTATCCCTTATTCTGGGGAATTTTTTGTTTTGAAAGTTAGTAACTGTAAACAATTCCCATACTGTGGGCATTTAGGTACCTATCGATCATGGCCGCCCGGCCCAATTGATCTATACCAAAAACTCGCCCAATCCGCACCAGGATCTATGCCCACCGGGCATTGCTGGGAATTCCAGAGACAAACTTAGATGCAGCCTGTCGTAATCTTAGAGTGCAAGTACTGTAATTCAATTGTTAAGATGCAAAAAAATTTGGGGGTTCCATATGGGGGCAAAAGTAAAATTTTGACTAAACCACTGCACCCCCCCCCCCCCTCTCCTGTTCTCCCCGCCGTGCTGATCTGGAAAAAAAATCCAGGAATCAATGCTCATAAGGATAACCTGAGAGGAGAATCACATGCTTGTACAAGTCCGCCGGAAAGTTAGAAAAACTCACTATTAGTCTAACCTTCGACCGGACCTGAGTCTGTCAAATAGTGGAATTATTTGATGTAGAAAAAGCCTACCTGTGACTAGCGTCACTGGCCCAAAAAACGTGTAGATTATCGCATATAATCTGACCTTCGGAACTGGATCGCCGCAGGGCGATGAAGCCGGAGGTCCTGGGTATATAGACTCCCTCACCCTGGCGGACTCGCTGAGTGATTAGCCCTTTTATATGACCCGAGGTTACCCGTAAAACGGGCTCGTGTTGTATGTCAGAGAAGGTAAGTCTTATTGCTCGGCTACAACCTGGGTAAATTCCCTTGGAGGGCCGAGTACAGGGGCTTTTCACTAATATATATTATGATTACATTACGTACCGGTATGATATTTACTTAAGTAAAAAATACAGTCTGTATTTATATAATTTATAGTAATAAATTATATACTTAATTACTTTAATAAGTAGCACTTCCCGTCGGGAGGCATGTAGGAAAGTCCACATGCCATGATATTCGGAGGGTTTGTCAACTATTCGTAAAGTAGACCCCGGCGGCCCTGCTAAGTAAAGAAAACCGCCGGAAAAACCGTCCCCAATTGTGCAGAGGCATCGACTTCACACAGATGCCAATCTATGACCGGAGTCATCAGGCCAGTTGGCGGCGGGTATCTGCGTGCAAAAGAAAAATTGCTAGCAGGCGCCGGAACGTGTACCTAGCCGCCGTAAAAGACGGGGTAAACACCACAAATGGCCGTTCACACAGAAGACGGAGTGCCAAGAGTCATTGTTTCGGCCAGTTGGCGGCGGGCATCTGCGCGCTTTTTTATGAAAAAAATGCTAGCAGGCGCCGGAACGTTTACACCTAGCCGCCGTGAACGACGGGGTAACACAACAATGGGCCGGGCGGCACGCCGAAATCTTTTTTCTTTGCCGGACATCCCTCCTTCCGCCGGCCATACCAGGTCGCTGGAAGAAGGGAAACACCACAAAGATCCCAAGACAGGGGGGGGGGGAAGAGGAACACAACCCCACGCCGGCACTGAACGGTCTTGGAACAGGGCCCGGCGGGGCCAGAGAGGAGTTTACTCGGTGAAAAGCACAACAACGAGAAAAAAAAACACCCTTACTCTCAAACCAAGCCTGACGTAAGGACGTCTCCTTGGACTCCCGGGAAGTGTGCAACAATAACCCTCAGGGAGCACAAGAAAAAAGGGGACACAAAATCATTCACATATCGAGAAAAATTAATAGATCCCCCCCCAAATGCTAACCTAAAGGCTTAATCATGAGAAAATAACTTTCAAAATGAAAAAACACGAAAGAGCAGCGAAAGCAGAGCAAAAGGCTCCGAGAAAGCCCCCAAATGGGACCTCTCAGCAAACACGGACGCCAGAAGGTCCCACAACCACGTGTGACAACCGTAACCCGGCGCGTCTGCTAAAAGACAAAGACGGGGTCCCAAGACCCAAAGCTGAACTAAGGAACAGCTAGCGATGAATAAAAGCCTCCTAACTAAAGGGAAAGCAAAAGAACTAACAAAGGCTCAGGGAAAGCCCCCAAATGGGACTTCCCGGCAGACACGGAACGCCGGAAGGTCCCACAACCACGTGTGACAACCTTAACCCAGCGCGTCTGCTAAAAAGACAAAGACGGGGTCCCAAGACCCACAGCTGGACAAAGGAACAGCTATCGAAGAATAAAAGAGCCTCCTAACTAAAGGAAAAGCAAAAACTAAGGCGCATAGCAACAATGAAAACCACGCGCGTGGTAACAAGAATGAACACAACAAGTAAGCGCCTGAAAGTACCCTAATTTTAACACTTCCTGCGGGCCAATAATAACACAACCCGTGCTAGCTAGTCTAAACCCTGCTCACTATCTCCCAGATACACACAAATGAGAAAAGACTCACTAGAGGAGAGCGAGCGTCTAATGAAGCCGGAGCGCGGGGGCACCAGTGTTGACAGCAGGCCCGCGAGGAAGAGAAGGACGAATCCTTGCGCTTGGCGAGAGGCGGCAAGACGCCACAACGCAAGAAAATTCACCGAATGTGGGAAGCTTGTGATTAACAGTGTTAACCCTTTGGCGCACGATGACTCGTTCCGAGTCATTAGGTATTTTTTCCCTAAGCGCACGATGACTCGTTCCGAGTCATTAAACTTAAAAATATTCGCCAAAAATTAAGTTTTCGTCTGACGCGCGTCATATTTGGCATAGATATTAAGTATTAGGTCTAGTTCAATGGGTACAATTGGCAACCTCCTCAGTTTAACGGTTTACTCACGGCTGGCTGGGAAGAGAGCAGAGTACAGCTCCGTCTGTTTTTCGATGCTTTCACGTTTATTCGTGTATCTCGGTAACTATTTGGTTTATAGTAATTCTGAAGTTACCAGTGGAATCCTCATTAAATTCCGCTTCCATATATGTATACAAATCAAAAATGTTGTGGGCAAAATTTTGAGCTAGCGTGAGTTGGAGATAAGGTATTTCGATTTTTGTTTACAATTCTTATTTCGGAGTGCCCCAATGTGGTTGTTTTGTATTTATTCTATGTTTTTATTTGCTTATCTTCAAGTTCAATCAATAACGAAGCCGATGGTACCTCATTTATCCAAATACAAGGATTTTTTGGTGGATAAAAACGTCACAGAAACAAATTATTGCCGGGCACAAAACTGGCTCTGAGTGAGCTGAGATATACTTAGGGAGTGGGAAAACTTTGATTGGAAACTATAGGTGCGCCTAAGGGTTAAGATGGGAAATTTTTTCCCTTTTTTGTTCTCTTATTTTTTACGAAGTTTTTTCGTAGTGAGTGTTGAGGGGTGGTCCTGGTTGCTATGCAGGTCCACAGTGTACTTACCTTAATGGTGGGATAAGTTAAACACTGGTAATCTTGAAGTAGTTCTTATTAGAGGAGAGAGTTGGATACATTGATAGGCAAACCTGTAGAAGGTGGAGACGTGGCCATATCTCTTTGTAAACCATACCCCTAGCGGGGATAATGAGCAACTCACATAATTGCCATATGGGCTTATATGATACAATTCTTATGGGTGAGTGCCTGTAAGTGGTATGGTACATATTAATTATAGAGAGGTGTTATATATGGATACTAATGCACATAGATATATGATAGATACATGATAGGTACTATTTATCATATACATACACCTCCCTCCCCCCTCACGCTCGTAGTTCAATCTCGAGCGGACTTCTTTTCCTTGAGTCGTACTGAGCAACGTGGGGCAACTGGGGGGCTATAATCTAAATGGCTATGATCTAAGGACATCTGTTTCTGGTCATTGCAAGGGGCCACAGGGGACTGGGGGAGGGGGTCAACACTTTGTGGCACAGGGCGGAGAAAGCGGTGGTTACGCCACCACACACGGCCACTAGGGAGGCGTACCTCGTAGTCCCTGGACTTGCCAAGACTCATGACAACCCCCACCTTGTCCCAGCGTTGCGATGTCGGGTCTTGAATCCGAACTTGCTGACCGACACGTAACCTGGGGAGGGGTTGCGCGTGCGCATCGTACCGGGTCTTAACCTGCTCGGCACGGTCGGCTGCACGTTTGTCACAGTCCTCGGCTTTGGTCTGCCACTCCTTATTGAATGATCGGGGGTGGGCAGGGAGACATGTCCGAAGAAGATGACCATACAAAAATTGAGCGGGGGAGCGGCCAGTGAAGTTGGGGGTGTTCCGGAGTTCCAAGAGACCCCGGTCGAAGTCCTCACAGTCAATGTTGCCAGAGGGCGCAGTCTTAAGGATGAGGTGCTTGATAGACTTCACTGCAGCCTCGGCATGGCCGTTCGATTGTGGGTAATGCGGTGATGTTACCACATGGTGGACTCCCCATCGCTCCATAAAGTCCCGGAAATCGTGGCTGGTGAATTGTGGGCCTCCATCGGTCCTCAGACGGAGGGGAACACCAACTTCCCGGAAGTAGCGACAGAAGATCCTGATGGTCGCAGATGCAGTAGTGTCGCCTTTGCAGGGGACGACGACAGGCCACCCCGAGAGAGACGGTCGACCACAACCAGGAAGGACTTCCCAGCCACCATGAAGAAGTCGGCCGAAACGGACTCAAAGGGCCTTGTAGGGTTGTCGTCATTCATGAGGGGTTCCTTCTGGAGGCTAGGCTGGAGGATCTGGCACGATTCGCAAGCATGGACAGTGCTGGCAATGTCGGAATCTATCCCCGGCCAGAAGACAGCCTGCCTCGCTCTGCGTTTGGTGGCCTCCACACCTCTGTGACTGTCGTGAAGTTGCTGTAGGGTGCGGCGGCGGAGAGCAGCAGGAACCACGACCCTAGGGCCATAGAGGACGAGGTCACCATCAGAGTAGAGGTCGTCCCGTATCTTCCAGTATGAGAGCAAGGTGTTGTGGAGGTCATACCTGTTGGCAGGGAATCCTGAGGTAACACAGTCGAGTAGGCGGGCATACGCAGGGTCCGCTCTTGCTGCGGCTCGAAGATCCTGTAGAGTCCTGTCGGCGTCTTGCGCTGAAGATTCTCCTGGGTTGATGACGTCCTTTGTGGTCACTACTGTCCTGAGGTGGGTGGCGGCATCAGCACAGGCGATCTCATCCTCTGGTGTGGGGTGGCTGACAGGGGCTCGAGATAGGGCGTCAGGGATGCAGAGCAACTTGCCGGCACGCCACACGGCTGTGAAGACATAGGGTGAGATCTTCTCCTTCAGGCGCTGGAGGCGGGGATTTTCCACGGCATCCAACGTGTAGTGGTTGATGATAGGGATGAGTGGGCGGTGATCAGTCATCAATGTGAAGTTCTGTAGGCCCTGTAGATATAGTCTACATTTCGACATGCCCAGACAGCGGCCAACATTTCCAGCTCGATGGTTGCGTAGCGGGTCTCGGCATCCGCCAAGAATCGAGAGCCACATTGGACTAGCCGCAAATGGCCATCGCCATGGTCCTGCAGAAGGGCGTAGCCAATGCCTTAAGCCGCGATGCATCAGTCTGAAGAAGGGTGGGCAGGTCTGGGTCGAAGAGGGCGAGAATGGGTGGACTGACAAGGGCTGACTTGACGCGCAGGAAGGCCTCATCATGGTCTGAGGTCCACAGAAATGTCCTCTTGGGGCTCATCAGGGGGCGGAGAGGCTGGGCAGTAGCGGCGATGTCGGGGGTGAACTCTGCCAGCTGGTTGACCAAGCCCATGAATGATCTCAGGTCGGTCAAGTTGGTCGGGGTCGGAAAGTCCCTGATAGCAGCTACTTTATTCTGGTCAGCCGAAATGCCATCACCTGAGATGTTATACCCACAGAAGTTCACGGACGGTGCGGCAACCACAAACTTGTTCTTGTTAAGGGTAATTCCGAACTTGCGGCACCTGGTGAGCACGTCGTGGATACGGTCAAGGTGCGACTCATAGTCTTCATCGGAGAGCAGGATGTCATCCACGACCTTGACGCACCTCTGGACACCTTGGAGGGCCGTGTCGCCTCGATAACAGAAGGCGTCGCCTGTAGCTGCGAATCCCATGGGTCCTCTGCAATGTGTGAAGCGCCCATATGGTGTGATGAAGGTGGTCAGATGCTGATCCTCCTCAGCCAGCTCCATTTGCCAGTAACCACAGAGGGCGTCCGCGGTGGTGAAGTAGCGAGCCGCTGGGTCGACACTGCGAACTGCTGCGAAGGGTGTAGGCGAAGGGTGGGCTGGGCGGGATACTTGCTTGTTGAGTTTAGAGAGGTCGATGGTGATGCGCACTCCTGTGCCGTCCTTAGCAACAACGATGAGGGGATGGCACCAATCTGAAGGGTCGTCTCTGGCAGGTTTGATGATACCTTGGGCCACCATGGACTCCAACTCTTGCTTGACCTGATCCCTAAAGGCAAAGGGAATCTGTCGTGGAGTGTGAATGGCGAAGGGCACAGCTCCCTCCTTAAGATGAATCCTCATAGGTGGACCCACCATAGGCTTGAGGGGCGTTGTCTTCAGGTCATCTTTGGATACCAACACGTCGCTGAACTCCTTCAGGAAGTAATCCTTGGCGGCCGAAGGTGACGTGGAGGCTGAAAGAGGTGTAGCCTCGCACCTGTTGACGTGTGTGATCTCCAAAATGGGCTTAGGAAAGTCAGGAGAGATGATAGCTAACTCCCTGCAATGGCCGTAAGAAAGCAGAGGAGTCTGGACACCGTCGTGTACTTGAATCAGGGCGGGACACGATCTCTTGCCTAGGGTGAGGGTTGCCTGGAACGCACCTAGAGCAGGTGCCATCTGGGAGCCATCCGCCGTGAGCGTCATAGTAGGCGAAGGGGCATGCAGGCTGCTCCTAGGGATACCCAGACCATCGAGGTGTCGCTGGCCAATCACCGTAACGTCAGCACCCGTGTCTGGTAGCATCTGTAGGCAGGATTTGACATCGCCGTACGAGAGGGTGACGATGATGGGCTGTGGTGTCTTGTCAGCAGAAGTTGATCCCACACGACGACAGTTGTTGTCCCTCGCCTCATGAGGCTTGTCGGAGTCGGAGGAGGCACCTCTGTAGCTTGGAGAACCACCTCGGCGTTTTCCATTCTTCTTCGTCGCCTGGCAACACTTGTCATAATGCCCACTACGGCTACAGAGGCGGCATTGGGCCTTACTGGTGGGGCACTTAACTGGCCCTGTCGTCCACAGCCGTTACAGGTGCTTTGGGCAGCTGGACACTTGTCCGACCCATGCTGGCGAGCACAACACTGGCAAAAATCAGCTGGCTTCGAAGAGGTCTTGATAGGCGGAGTCCTGCTGTTTTCCCAAGCTTTCTTGTCTTTTTTGTAGGAAGAGATGGCTCTCAACTGGTCAGAAGGAGCACTAATGGCCGCGGTCGCAGATCGAGCGGCCTCATATGAACGGCATGTAGTCACAATGTCTTGTAGTGATGACTTGGAGTCTAGGGAGATGAGCTTCTGTACCAGCTCCTTGTCTTTGATACCCATGAGGATCACCAACTTGAGCTGTGTTTCCTCGCAGACAGACGAATTTCCAGGGCACACATCAACTTCCTCTGAAATTCGTTTCAGGCGGACATAAAACTCTGCAAATGACTCTCCTTCAAGCTGTGTGCAACTTAACAGCTCTCGTCGACGAAGTGCCTCATTCCTAAGTCCCTTGATGTGAATCTGCAGGGCGTCCAACACCTCATCAACAGTCTTATCAGTGGAAGGGGCGATCTGAAGGGTGTGTTCTAAGATGCGCTGCATCTCAAGGGTACGACACATGCGAAGCTGGATCATTTGCTTTGCCAGAGGTAATATGGAGAGGTCCACCATTACTGCGTAGTCATCCCAGCGTCGTCTCCACTCACGAAACATCTGAAAGGTGGCGTCGGCTTTCAGTGGTGGAGGGGTCTGGGCTGTAGCCTTCTGTGGTGGGGGAGGTGCTGAAGGGTTTAAAGAGGAAAAGTGTTGCTCCTGGGTTGTGGAAGGGGCCAACAGTTGAATTAAAGCCTGGAATTTAGCATTTTCCTCTTGTCTCCTTAGGTCATCAGCCTCTCTTCTCACTAGCTCAGCATGCTTCCTAGATTCCTCCAGATACTTGATAAACTGTAGGAAATCTGGCCCAGAGGGAGCTGAGGGAGTAGTTGGGGGGTAAGGAGTGAGGTGGGGTGGATGTGTGGGAGATAGTCGTGCTTGGTCATTCTCCTGGTCTGACATTATCTTGGTTGGGTGACAGACAGACAGGTAGATAACAAAAACAGAAAGAAACCCTCACTGGAACAATTTTTCTGGGAAATAACAGGGTTCTTGCTCATAAACGTTGCTGGTAACTAGTGCGTGCGTGTGACTGTGTGTGCAACGGTCCCAGTGTATGCATACGTATGTGTGTTCACTCCCGGGCCTCCTCAGTGTTGCTCCGGCCGTGGTGAGGGGAGGGTGTGCTGCTTCACGCTCTCGCTTCCCAATGTGGGCCAACGCTTATGATATGCTTACCCAAGCTTACACACATAATAAATGCACACAAACCACTGCACTAGTAATGCACAACACTTCACTGATCACGCTGTACATCCAGGGGGCACTGAACACTGCATTCCAAGGTAAAATCCTGGGTAGTCACTTCAAAGTTGCTGGCTTGGTTTGAAGGAAGATGGTGGTTTCAAAATCAACTCTTATAACTCCGTATATACACACTGCGCCATGTTGAGGGGTGGTCCTGGTTGCTATGCAGGTCCACAGTGTACTTATCTTAACCCGGCAAGCGCGATAGGCCTCACGGAAGGCTTCCTATAGGGAACGCGATAGGCCTCACGGAAGCAAGACCATAAAAAAAGCCTTCCAAAAAAAAAAAGGGCCTATCAAAACAAAGGAATTTGTCTCTAGGTGAGATAATTCCCCTCCAGTACTCATCCATGTAAATCTCACCCACCCCCCTCCCCTACCTTATTCCCCCCTCCCTCCCCTCCTCAATTATCACCTATTTTTCCTCTTATTATCATCATTTATCGGTTATTTTTCTCTCCCGCGATAATGTAGCACAAGTGGGTTGCAGAAAAGATCGTTATGTAACACCCAGACACCGGCCCACACCGCCCCGCTCGTCTCAGTTACCTCACAGACAGCGAGAGAGGAGGGTTGCCTGTGGCTCTCTCTCGCCTGAGATTATGACCGGGTGGCCAATATCTTCGTTTTTCACCACCCAAATGCTTTTCCCACTTATTTTAGCACTCTTGAAGGTTCATATATACATCATATATGTAAAATAAAAGCATACCGAAAACAAATAATGCTCTATATTGTAAATATAACTAATTCTGTCAGAATCCAAGGCTAGAAATGCACAAATAACTACCCTAGCCCCTAGGTCTATTTCGCGCTTGTCAGGTTAATGGTGGGATAAGTTAAACACTGGTAATCTTGAAGTAGTTCTTATTAGAGGAGAGAGTTGGATACATTGAAAGGCACGCCTGTAGAAGGTGGAGACGTGGCCATATCTCTTTGTAAACCATACCCCTAGCGGGGATAATGAGCAACTCACATAATTGCCATATGGGCTTATATGATACAATTCTTATGGGTGAGTGCCTGTAAGTGGTATGGTACATATTAATTATAGAGAGGTGTTATATATGGATACTAATGCACATAGATATATGATAGATACATGATAGGTACTATTTATCATATACATACAGTGGGTACCCGATCTGTGACGATTCCATAAGAGAAGTAGCGTTGCACTTATGAAGATGACTCTTATTGGGGGTGAGGGGGGCAAAGCCCAACCTCAACATATTATTGTATCCAAAGGCAGTCTAAATAGACAGGAAAAGGATGGCAACATATTATTGTATCCAAAGGCAGTCTAAATATACAGGAAAAGGATGGCAAGCGTCCGACGCCACTACGCGTACGCGTAGACACCACTACGCATACGCGTAGTGTAAACAAGGCTGGCGATACACCCGGTAACTACATCCTACCCGGCTAATGTCCTTTCAAAGGGGTAGCCTATAAATTAGTAAACACTAGGATAGCCTATACCCGGCGAGGTGACACGCCCGATAACGCAACTCTTGCCGATAGGCCTAGCCTAAAGGCTAACCTATTCATAAAGGTTTTAATTTCCGGAAAATAAATGTTATGCATGAATCTATTTTTTTATTAATTTCACCACAACACCAAACACCTCCAATGAAATTTATGAAAGCATATACAGTATGTGATCCACCAGGATTCGAACCTAGGTTATCACACACAGTTTTTTAGACACCTTAACCATTACACCACCAAGACGGTTAAAGGTTTATGCACACGCCTACGACTTATTATCCATTCTCGAATACTGGATATTATTCTAATCATGTTCATATTCCCACTGCACTATGGTAGCCGGCAAGAATGTTAAGTGCGGGCGTACCGCCAGCCTTGTTTACACTACGCATAGTGGCGGCGGACCTTTGCCATCATGTTCCCGTCTATTTTGACTGCCTTTGTATACAATATGTTGAAAGGGGGCTTTTCCCCCCCTCACCCCACCATGGCATATTGTCATCATCATATACTGTATATTGCCAGCAGGGGGCAAATTACCGAAAAAACTGGCGTCAAAATAGACGCGAACTTAACCACGGCGATCGACAAATGTAAACATGACGGCGGCGGAGGAGGCGTCGGACCTTTGCAATCATGTTCCCGTCTATTATTAGATGTCCCCTTTGTTTGCTCACAAAGAATGCTAGACTACTCGGCCCACGGGAGAGCTCGGCCAGGACAGCTCGGCCCACGGCGAAACAGCTCGGCCCTGTGTTAAGTACGAGACAAGTCGTAATTAACCTAACCTACACATTATGAATCGAGAGAACTAGCCTATGACATAATTATACAATAAACGAACATTTCGCCCACATTACACACACGCCATAAACTCTCCACTTAGCTCTCCCCATACCCAGCAGTTAAATTAGACGCGAATGTAGGCCTAACTACGAGCGTGCGACTAGGCTATAGGCTATATACAAAGCTTTTGGTATGCCCACAACTACAACTCTTACCAAAACTGCAATTAGTCTATTTTTTTTTGTTTTTTTAGTCTAGGCTAAATTGTGGTAGGCTAGGCTAAATTCTTTAGCTGCAATTAGCCTATTTGTTTTTTTTCAGTCTAGGCTAAATTGTGGTAGGCTTGGCTAAATTCTTTAGCATGTGTAGGCCTGTGCTTTCCAATAGAAGTAAAAATATGGGTCAATATTTACGAGTCGCACCACAGCTGGGATCTCATTTCTAATGGTAGTTTTGGGTTCCTATCATGCTATGCTTCATTGCTATATACTTTTTATCCACTGGAAAATATTTTTTTCTTGGCTTAACCCTTTGGCTGCGGGCTGTTTTGGGCTATTTAGGGCCTATTCAGGCACTCCTGAATGATAAATCAAGCATCTGCATTAAATGAAGTGTATTCTACCGAAAACTAGGAGAAAATAGCTTCAAAATGGCACCAGAACGGACCGTATAGGTGGTCTGGTTCACCCGCAGTGATCCCAGTGAAACGCGGGAACCCCGCTATTATGTAACACTCGCTCGCTTGGCTGCACTTATGAGAGAGAGAGAGAGAGACACGCGCGAGACACAGCCTAGCTCAGTGAGCTGCTGGGTGCTCTGAGGGTCGGAGGTGGGCCCCTCACGCTCCCGCCCACTGTCACTCGATTTTTAAGTTTTTTACAGGCTTTTAAGCCTGGAAATTGCTGTAACTTGCAAAAACATTCCAGAACGTCACCCGCAGCCAAAGGGTTAAGTAGGCTAAACAAAAAAATTAGCATTAGGCCTAACCTAACCAAAAAACCTAACCTAACCTAACCTAACCTAGGTAAGATTAGGAGTAGTGGGCGTACCACTACCGACATACAGCATAAATCATTATAAAACATTAACCTAACCTAACCTAACCTAGTACTACATGAATACTAGGGTATAGGTCTATAATTGCACCTATATGAGCTAAACAAATTATTATTGTATTTAACAGGAAGGTATGATGAGGTAAGTGATGTGGTATAGGTGGCAATATGCGGAAATGGATTAAAAGCCCCCCCCCCCTTACCCCCTTACGTTAGGCTAGGCTAGGCTAGGTTAGGTTAGGTTAGGTTAATGTCTCTCTGAAACAATGTAAAATGCGTGTCACATCTAGATTGATAGACTTTTGTCAGAGGGGGCGGAGTGCCCTTATAATCCATTTCCGCATATTGCCACCTATACCACATCACTTACCTCGTCGTACCTTCCTGTTAAATACAATAATATATTTTTTAGCTCGTATAGGTGCAATTATAGAAATTTACCAATACTAGGTTAAGTTAGGTTAGGTGGTAAATGTTTATCACCAACCAGTGACGAGTTTTTCAGGTTATTTTTTGTTGTTTTTTATTTTTTATTTGATACACAGTGTTGTTTAATAATACCAAGGACTGTCGCATTTTACTATTTTCCCATTATCCATCAATCTTAAAACACGGCCCCCGATAGTGGGGAGGGCTATGAAGATCAGGGAAATTGCGGGGTAAAAGGCGTAAATAAAGGGGTAATATTGGAAGAACTCTGAAAATACAATATTGAAAAGTAACAAAACCTGAAAATGGAAAAACCCGAGCCAAGTTTTGACCAAACTTGGAACGGGTTTTTAAATTTTTCAGAGTCCAAAATCACAGTAACCTCATTTCGAAATTTGGCTCGGGGTTTTTTTTTTTTTCAACGTGGATAAAGCCAGTAAGAATGTGGTTATCATTAGCCTAACCTAACCTAACCTAACCACCCCCGCTAAATTCATGAAATCCGAGCCAAGTTTTGTCATTAACCTAACCAAATAACCTAACCTAACCTAGTATTATGGGGTTAACATTAGCCTAGCCTAGCCTAGCCTAGCCTAACCTAACCTAGTATTATGGGTGGGGGCTGCCGCCCCCACACCCTCGCTAAATCCCTTAAATCCGAGCCAACTTTTGCCATTAACCTAACCAAAGAATCTAACATTACCTTCACCTAACACCTAGTATATCTCCCATAGACGACATACCTTAATAAGAGGCTGAAGAGGTTGATGCAGTAGGTTCAGGAACTTCAGGTGGATCGTCAGGAAGTTGAGGTGGATCATCAGGTTCGTCGTCAAAATCAGGTCGGTCAGACTGAGCAAGAGGGTCAGGTCGGTCAGACTGAGGAGGGTAGAGTTTTGCAGCTTCAATCAAACACTGATGGTAGGCGTGGCGTTCATACTTCTTGATAAACATGTAACGCCCAAGGTATTGTGAGCGATATTGTGGACGGATACCAGGGCGTTTAATGTATTCCTTTACATCTCGCCACAGCCTTTCTACATTTTGGGTATGTATGTGTGGATTCTCAGGATCAAGGAAGTTGAGGCTGTGGTTGACTGTCCAGTGATTATATCCTTGCTGATCTAAGGTCGCATATGCTCTCCAACAGTCAGAATAAATTGTAGAACCAGGCCTGATATATTTGAGTATGATAGGGAAAAGAGTTTCCCTATTGCGTGTTTTTTTTTCTGAATTATCCCCTATTAGTGGAACTATGAATCTGTTTTTTGACACTCTCTATCCCACCAAACAGCCAATATTGTTCCAAGTGCCGTCCAACGTTGAACTTTGCCTTGACAACAAATGTCTCGTCTAGGGCCTATTTCAACGACGACACCTTCACCCCCGATTGGCTGCTGGTTTTCAAACCAATAATTGGTCACCTCACAACAAAAAGATCTCCAATCTATACTCGTTTTCCTGGATATGTCCAAATTTAAAGTGGCTTTTCTATGCGAGAAATCCTTTTCCACAAAAAAATTGATAAAACCAAGCACCTGCCAGGCCTGTAACTTGGTTTGGTGTAAAAAACTGCCTTTGTAATGGGACACACTATAGCCTAACCACAAACACGGCGTTTTTTTGTTTTGTTAATAAAGAAGGAGTAATTACAAAGCCACTGATTTCTGTCTATGTCTCCATTTTTTTTTCAGTACAAATCTGCGAGTACACTGCCTTTGACAATTGGGACATGCTACACTCTTGGGCAAAACACCGTGGTCTTCAAACACTTTAAGGCTAGGAATGTTCTCAAAATGCGTAGTCTTAATAATAACGTTCGGTGTAGGACTACAGCCACCACATACGAGCTCCATCATGAGACTGATCCGGGAAATAAAAATACAAAACTACAACAAATTACCTGAAAAAATCGTAGCACATACGACCTCCGTGTTCGGGCTCCATGTTCAAACTGAGCCGGGCTGGCCTGGCGAGGGGCGTGCCGCGTGACGTGATGACTGAAAGAGTGTGTGATTGGTTGAAAATTTGATGGAAGGCTCCGATTCGTTCCATGAGTGACGAGAAGCATTGTGATTGGTTCATGCTATGGTTCATGATTCATAAAAAGACCGCTAGGTGTAGTGACGTTCGACTGAAAGCTTGAGGGTAAGAGCTCCCGAACGACAGCCATTGTGCACTATTGCGCCGCGGCCATCGACAGGGAGGTATTTTTTACAGTTTCTCGTATTTCACTGATAACGAATTTGCGACGGTAAGTACATAGGCTATACACCAACAAAGTATCGTTCATGAAAGTGATAACACACTAATAATCATCGATGGGGCCCGTCACTGGTTGGTCGGTAACTTAAACCGGTTAGGTTGTTTGGTTAGGTTAATATTTTATAGATGAGTTATGCTGTAGGCTACTAGGCTATGTTGGTAGTGGTACGCACACTACTCCTAATCTTACCCTAACCTAACCTAACTTAACCAAATAGCCCCCAAATACATTTAGGTTAGGTTAGGTTAGGTTTTTTGGTTATGTTAGGCCTAATGCAAAAAGAAAAAAAAAAAATCCGGTGGATAAAAAGTATATAGGGCCTAGCAATGAAGCATATAATGATAGGAACCCAAAACTACCATTAGAAATGAGATCCCAGCTGTGGTGCGACTCGTAAATATTGACCCAAAATATGTAGCCTAGCCTAATGCAATTTTACTAAAACCCAAGCCTACCTGAATAGCCTAGCCTATATGCAGAGCTCCACAGCAAAAACAAACAAAAGGCAAGAATGTAGTTACCGGGTGTAGGATACCGCCCGTCTTGTTTACACTACGCGGACGCTCACCATCA
Organism: Paralithodes platypus; assembly: GCA_032716605.1. Taxonomy (NCBI): domain Eukaryota; kingdom Metazoa; phylum Arthropoda; class Malacostraca; order Decapoda; family Lithodidae; genus Paralithodes; species Paralithodes platypus. Next base: position 34,245,410 of record CM064484.1, on the reverse strand, counting down.
TGTTCCCGTCTATTTTGACTAAATTGACTGCCTTTGGATACAAAAATACATTACCCTAACCACACAACGGTAAACCTGACTTTTTGGACCGACAGCAATTTCAGTAAGTTCTATTTTGTTTTTTTGAAATTTGCCTTCAGATTATAGGCCTAGTGCTCTTTTATACTGAAGAGGAGCTGAAATGAGTATTTACCCATTATCCAACAATCTAAAAACACGCACCCCACTGTGAAGACCATCTTGCATGAAATACACCTTTTACAGTGCGGGGGTCTTTCCTTCACACTATGTTGGATCCCTGCACATGTGGGCATCGAAGGAAATGAGACCGCGACCTTCTTGCAAAAGAGGCTTGTCGTGGTTCTCCCTAGACTCCCTCTCTTATTCTCCAGAGGCCAAAGGATGTTTTCCCGGTCTTACAGCAACGCGTACTTGATGCATGGCGTTCACAACCTGAATCTAATAATTTCCGTTCACTTAAGGATGACATTTTCTTGTGGCCTTCGTGGATTGCTTCATGTCGAGCGGACCAAACAGTTTTAACACCTAACGAGCGGCCTAGGCGGTAATTTATATGTACCGCCCAGCGGGATGTTTTTACCCTAAATAGGGTTGTTTACGTGATAATTTTCATGCCTAAATAAGACCCAGAGCGTAAAACAAGTATCTATCCCTGAAAGGGCATAAACAGAGCTTTGCAATGACACCCCAACCATCCTTGTACGACCGCTAGTTTTCTTGCAATGATCGCGCAACACGAGTGCAAAAACCATGTACTGTAATTAGGTAGTTTCCCTACATAATTCCCTGTGTAGCGAGTGCGTGAGGGTGGGGGAGGGTGGGATTCATGTCAGTAGGTCCACCGCGGTGGTCTGGAGCAGTCATACGAATAGAGCCATAGAGGGAAACGGAATAATAAGTGATGAGCAAAATGGGTTCAGAAGAGACAGGAGGGGGACAGATAATATGTATATACTAAGCGAAGTGATGGGGAAAATGAAAAGAGAGAAAAAAATGGGTTACTGTGCATTCCTGGATATAGAGAAAGCCTATGATAGAGTAAACAGGGAACTGCTGTGGAAAATAATGGCAAGGAGTGGAATACCAGAAAAGTATATAAACATCATAACATCGATGTACCAAGGAACAAAAGCGAAGTACGCGCTAGGAAATATAGAAACGGGATGGGTAGAAAGCAAGAGGGGGGTAAGGCAGGGGTGTGTATTATCGCCGTTATTATTTGCGTTATATATGGAAGAAATGACACAGAGGATAAAAAGAGTGGGGGAGGGGATTCAGATAAACAAGGAAAGACTGGGGATACTGCTGTTTGCTGACGACGTAGTTCTGATGGCAGAAACGGGAGGAGGGTTGCAGAGACTACTAGAGGAAGCAACGAGATTCAGGGAGGAACTTGAAGTAAGATTTAGTAAAGAAAAGAGCCAGGTGATGAAAATGAATGGAGAGCTTCAAGAGGACGAGGAATGGACACTGGAAGGAAACAGAATGAAGAAGACAAGGGAGTATAAATATCTGGGGGTAACGATCACGGAGAAAGGGTTTGAGAAGGCGAAAAGTGAAAAGGTTGGACAAATGCAACAATGGAATGGGAGACTATGGAGCATGACAAGGCTAAGAGCGAATAGCTATGAAATAGTGTGAGGGCTGTGGAAAGGATTAGGAGTACCTGCAATAATGTACGGCTTAGAGGCGGTAGAAACAACAGAGGCGGAAACGAAGAAATTAGAAACGGTACAGAATAAAATCGGGAGGACAGGATTGGGGGAAAATAAATACGTAGCACAAGAAGCAATCCGAGGGGAGATGGGGTGGAGTACGTTTGAGGAAAGGATTGGGAAAGCGAAAGGGAAGTACAAAGTGAGGCTAGAGGGGATGGAGGAAGATAGGTGGCCGGGGAAGGTATACAGATGGGCGAACGAGCAAAGTAAATGGAACAGAGAGTGCAAAAAAGATTGGGGAGGATAAATATAAAACAGGACCGGGTGGGAGGGGAATTTAGAAAACGAAATGAGAGAGAGGAGTGGGTCATACTAGAAAATGGGAGGGGATGTGTCAGAGAGATAGAGAAAGGGATAAAGGAGGAGGGGAGAAGAAAGTGGAGGGAGGGGGTAGAAAATAAAGCCACGCTGGCATATTATAGAGAGAGGGAAAAACCAGCTAGAGAACTATACTATGATGGAGGATGGGGATCGAAACTTCTATTTAAAGCAAGAACAGGATCGCTAGAAACGAATGAGAGAACAAGGAGATGGAATGGAGTGGGACCGCACTGCAGTCAATGTGAAATGGGAGGAGACCCAATAGTGGAGGATGTAGTCATCATGTAGAACACATAGTAACGGAATGTACCAGATATAATGAGGAGAGAGACGAGTTGGAGAGGTACATGAGGAATAGAGTTGGGGAGAGGGGGTGGGAGGAGATTAAGCAGAGAGAAGATAGAGGGGTAGGGGCACTATTGGGACTAACACAGGAGATGGAAACACAAGACATGGAGATGATGAAGAGGATGTTGGAGAAAATGTGGAAGAAGAGAAAGGGGGGGGGGGGGGAGTGGAGGTGAGGGGGGGGGGGGGGGAGTGGAGGTGAGGGGGGGGGGGGAGCGGAGGTGAGGGGGAGGGGGGGGGAGCGGAGGTGAGGGGGGAGGGGGGGGGGAGCGGTGAGGTGAGGGGGAGGGGGGGGGGGGGGAGCGGAGGTGAGGGGGAGGGGGAGGGGGGAGGAAGTGAGGGGGGGGGGGTTATACAAAAAAAAGCTGTCTCTTAAACTATCCTTCTACTCTAAACTTTCCCTCCTACTAACGTTTCTGAGCCAGTACCGATACAAAGGTCAGCCCTGTGGATCTGCACGGTCTGCGGGCGGGTTCTAAAGAAGAAGAAGAAGCTTGCTACTCTCCTGCCACCACTTATCTCTCTCTCTCTCAGCAACATTACGTGCTGAAAATGGCACACGACATAAGTTGTGAACCGCCACTTAGTCCAAATTTCTTTTACACGACATAAGTTGCGCGCCGCTAATAAAGGGTTAACAGGTTTACGTATTGGTCACACGTCTTACTCACGGTTACTTAACCCTCCTCTAGCGGGTGCTCTGTGGCCGTTTTGGGCCTTTCTGGGCCGTTCTGACTGCTATATCAACCATCAGTATGAAAGGAACTGTCTTGCGCCGAAAACTAGGTGGAAATCGCTACACAATGACGCCACATACAGCTACGTAGCACTCGTGGAGCACTGACAGTGTTACCTCGAAGATGGAAGTTTAGCTGATTTTGCTACCTTGCTCACTTTTAGCGAACTATTGGTTACACTGTCATCCTCCCGCGCGGTGGGGGAACTGGAGTTAGTGTGGGCCGGGAGGCCACAGATGTGGGTCGGAAGTTGGATCATTACTATCCCACCCATTTTCACTCGATTTCCACCCTTTTTTCACCCGTTTTTTGCCAGTTTTTTCAACTCGACTTATGTGGTGAGCCGCTTTTTAAGGGTTAATGACCACCCCTCGCGGATCCACCGCCTGAGTGTCAACTATGTCACACCCCATTAACTGTCCATCATTTTCTCTGTATCTGTCCGGTGTATGAACCAGAACGACAACGATTCCTGCAGCAGCAGCACGCCTCTTTCCACTCTAGGCCTATACTATCGGAGTCAACTGTCAACCTCCTTCAATTTCGCTCCTAACCTAACCTAACCTAACCTAACCTAACCTAACCTAACCTAACCTAACCTAACCTAACCTAACCTAACCTAACCTAACCTAACCTAACCTAACCTAACCTAACCTAACCTAACCTAACCTAACCTAACCTAACCTAACCTAACCTAACCTAACCTAACCTAACCTAACCTAACCTAAGACACTTCCTGAGAGCCACCAAACTATATGATCATGATGACATATGACTAAATATGACAGTTCCATGACTTGACTTTGCACCTCCTCACCGAACACTAGCCTTATGAGGGCCCTGGCCCAGTGGGCTAATATAAAATAAACACGTCTACAACAACACGCACCCCACTATGGGGAGGTCTATGAAGTTCAGGGAAAATGAGGGGTTAAAAGCATAAAAAAAGACATTAGCCTAACCTAACAACCTTACCTAACCTATATATATATATATATATATAGTATTATGAGTGGGGGCTGCCGCCCCCAAACCCCCGCTGGTTTGGTAACAGTGCAAAAAACACAGTATTATGGGACATACCTTACTCAGTGGTGATAGATATGATATGATATGATAGAGTGGCAGACTGGCAGTGAGAGCCTGAGAGGGCCGAGAGGTTCACAACAATAACATGAGTGCAGCGGCGGACAGTAGGCTAAGTTGAAATAGGAAATTATCATTTGTTTTCCCCATTCATTTCCGGAAGTTTAAACCTACAGTATCCCATGTGAAAAAATATTAATCTTTATGTTACTTTGCCATCTTCTTCTTGTTTGATGGGGTCACTGCGAGGAGGCTAGCCTAGACCCGTCAGTGCGCCTGGTAACCAGCATTCCCCCCATTAGAGAAAGTTTGAATAGGCCTATGTGAGATATCAGATAAGGACAGTTAGAATATGATAGTATAAGAATTACAGCAAGAGTATAGTTTGAAAAAAAAATTAAGGTGATTATCTACTACAAGTACTTATTCCTCTCCCCCTCCCTCCCCTCTACCCTCGCTCTCCCCTTATCCATACTTCTTTCGGGAATTTCTTCAGTATCATCATTCTTTCCTTCACTCTTTCTTCTTCTAGTCCTTCCAGCCCACATAACCATGCCATTCCTCTGTCCTCCCTGGTTTTCACTTCCTCCCACCCCTCTGCTCCCACACATCTCATCCTCGTGTCTAGCCCCTCCCGCTCTCTCTTGTATGTTTCACATTCTGTTATTACATGCTCCACCGTCTCTTCCACCCTCTCTCCTCCTACCCAGCAGTTCCTACATTTCTTTGCATCTCCGTTCCACCTCCATGTTCTCGTGTTTAATTCCCATGCCCCAGCTCTTATCTTGAACAGAATTTTGCCTCCTAAACCCCCATCATACCACTCTTCTCTCTTCGGCTTTGACTTCTTCCTGTACAAATCCAAGGTCTTTTTCCTATCCATTCCACTTCTCCATTCTCTTAGCCCCCATTCCTGAATTCTCTTCTCGACTATCTTTGTAATGTTTCCTCCCTCTCCAACTGTATCTCCACCCAATATTTCTTTCCATTCTGTTCCTGGTCTCTCTTGTCTCATCCCTATTCTCTTTAGCTTTCTCCTGCACTCCCCTCCCCACCTACTATTATCCCTTAACCACTCATAGATTCTCCTAATCCAGGTATTGTTCTCCAACTTATCTAACCTAATCTTGTATTTCAATTTTACCTTCATAATTCTTCCCTGAAGGTGCTCCAACCCATATCCCCTCTAATTGCCTCCACTGCCGTCCATGTTTTTGCTCCTAGTGCCAGTCTACCAACTCTGTTCTGTACCCTCTCCAGCCTCTCAACCTCCTCCTCAGTGAAAGCTATAGCCTCTAATCCATGCATTATTGCTGGTACCCCAATCCCTTTCCATAGTCCTCTTATCACTTCATACCTATTTACCCTTTCTTTAACTTCATTTTACAAACTACCCCAGATTCTCACTCCCTTTCTTGCTTTCTCATTTATTTCTCTCTTGGACCCGTTCCTTCCTATCCATATTCCTAGGTATTTGTATTCCTTGACTTCCTCCATCCTCTTGCCTCCAATCCTCCACTCTCTGTTTTCCACACGCTCCTCTTCATTGACACCTACCACCATCACTTTACTCTTTTCCCCACTAAAGTTTACATTTAGTTCATTCCAAAACCTGTCCACCTCTTCCAGTATTCTTTTTAGGCCTTCTTCCGTCTCTGCCATCACCACCACATCAGCAGCGAAAGTTAATATTGACAGCTTCCATCCCTCCCCCTCTATTCCTTCTCCCAACTTCTTTATCCGCTGAACCAGCTCCTCCATGAACATACCAAAAAGCAGTGGTGACAAAGTGCACCCCTGTCTCACACCTCTCTTCGCCTCCACCCAGTCAGTCTCCCACTCTCCGAGCCTGATTTTCACTCTGGTGCCTTCATACATGCTTTTTATTATCTTTATGATTTTTTCACTAACTCCTGCCTTCTTCAATACCTCCCATAGCGCTTCCCGTTGTATTCTATCGAAAGCTTTCTCTAAATCTAGGAAGGCCAGCCACACTGGTTGTCCTTTGCTTCTTCTCTTTTCTAGAACCTCCCCCAACACATACACATTGTCACTTGTTCTTCTGCCCTTCCTGAAAGCATTCTGCTTATCACTCAGTGCGCCAATTCTCTCAATCTCACCACTAAGTCTTTCTTGCAGTATACTTCCAAGCAATTTACTAATTACATTTATCACCGTTACCAGCCTATAAATCTTAATATCTCCTTGGTCTTTTCCTCTTCCTTTAGGTATCATCGTTACTCTAGCCTCTCTCCATTTTCCTGGTACCTTCTCTTCTTCCATGATCCTATTCATTAATTTCTTCACGTTCCTCACCAGGCTCTCTCCTCCTTCTAGAAACATTTCTGGCGCTAGTTCATCTATTCCGGCTGCTTTTCCTCGTCTTAGTCTTTTCATAATTTTCCTCACCTCCTCGTATGATATCTCTTTTTCTATTTCCTGTCTGTTCATCACCTTTTCTTCCATTTCCACTCCACTCTCCCTACCTCATCCCTCCAATCCATTCCCAATATTTTTTTATACCTCTCTGTATATCCTCATTCTTATATACTTCCCCTCTTATCATCAAATTATCTATTCTTACCTCTTCCTTTTCTTCCCCTCTCAGCCATGTAAACCACTTCTTGCTTCCTACTCCATATTCAGTGCTTATTTTCTCCATCTCCCTTCTTTCCCATTCCCCTACTACTCTCCTAAGTGTCTCTTTGGTAACTTCTCTCTGGTGTTCATATTTCTCCTCTGCCTCTTCTACTGCTCTTGCCTCTACCCCTTCCTCTCTATTATGTTGCCTCTTCAAATTCCTCCAATATTTATTCAGCTCCTTCCTCCTTTTCCTTTCATCCTTTACCTCTTCCGTCCACCACGGTTTCCTCTTCTTCTTACCTCTCATTTTTATCCTTCCAACTCCCTTCTCTGCAGCTCTATTTATATCCCTCTGCAGCCTCTCATCCATCTCCTCCGCTCCCCCTACATTTGTGTCCCATTCTTCTATCTCTTCCCGGAATACATCCCATCTCGCCTTTCCTATGTTCCATCTTTTTCCTATCTCCCTACATCTATTCCTATTTTCCTTCAATGCTTCCTTTTTTCCTTGTACCTCTACTACCAACAGGTTGTGATAGCTCGAGCTCTACCTCCCCCTCGTCATCTACCCACAAACTCTTTATCCTATTCTTTATTCTGTCATTCGTCAATATATAATCAATGGCAGAATTCCTTCCTTCCGCCCCTCTCCATGTTGCTTTTCCCTCGTTCCATGTCAGATTTAAGACCTCCAGCTCATTTTCTTCACAAACATTTAGCAATATTTCTCCGTTTCCATTTACTCTTTCGCCTAGCAATCCAATGTGTCCATTCATATCGTCCATCACTAGTGTCTCCCCACTGCACTCTCTTATAACTTTACTCATCACTTCGTATCTCTTTTCATTCTCTATCCTCTCTGCTCTCCCCTTCTCTACTCCCATATAGCATATTATTATTACCAGATTCTTTCTCTCCACTCGCTATTCTCTAGTCTTACTGCCAGTACGTCCTCTTGTTCCTCACTATCTCCTAGCGTTAATTCAGTTACCCTCCATTCCTTCTTACTGACTAAGGCTACTCCTCCGTCCTTCTTCTTCATCTTCTCCCTGCCTTTCCCTATCATTTTAAACTTATCACTTTCCTTCTCTACCCTGCCTCTCAGACTTGTCTCCGTTAAGGCTAGCAGCTCCAAGTCCCTTTCCTCGCATTCATTTATCACCTCACTCCATGTCTCTATTCCCCACCCTTGTACATTAATACAACCGATCTTTATTCTTTCCGCTTTCACTTCAATAATCTCTCCCCTATCACCAATCTACCCAGATTCACTAACGGTCGTACAGCAACTTACGATCGTTCCTAAGGGAGTGCGGAAGGTGTATTCACGAACGCATCGTTGAGCTCCCTTACGGCTCCCTTTCGGTTATTTTCACCGAGGCTTCTCTTGACCAATTAGGCGCTTGGCCTTTGTAAATAAACAATATGTCACCCACAAGATATTGGGGGGTGGAGGAGGGGGTAAAATAAGGAGGGGAGAGTTCTGCTTAAGCTATATACTTCAATTCTTTGTCTTTAACTATCCTTTCTACGACTACATAATTTCTAAACTAATTCTTAAATCTAGCTCTAGCTGTTTCTGGAGAAGTCACCGGTGCATAGGTGAGCTGGCTTTGAGAGGGGACAGCAACTCCACAAAAAGAAGAAGAAGAAGAAGAAGATGACCGAAGCACCAAGAAGAACCTAATATACTTTAATTTATGAGCTTGTCATTGTTTAGCATGGCTAATTCGATCCACCACAGCCAGCAGGAAGAAGAATAGAGTATCTTGTGAATTGATGATAAGAAATTAGCCTAGCTAGGCTACAGAAGCCTGTTTAGTGGCCCAAGTTAAAGGATTTTCGACGGATTGATCATTGATAATCATATGTTAGGCTAGTTGGGAGTGTATTATTTATATCTTAACCACAGTATATTGGGTTTAATGTTATTTTAATACCACGAATTTTGTTGATATATTTGAAGATAAATAATTAATCTATATGCTCTAAAGATCATAAGAACATTTGTTTTAACCCTCGGCAAAACCTAATAAAAAATGTATGGTACTAAAATGTCTTTTTCGTAACAAGGTTGTCAATACGGTACTTACAGTCATCGATAGCTCTAAAGATCATATGAAAATGTGTTAAACCCTCGGAAAAACCTAATTTAAAAGTATGGTACTAAAATCTAATTTTCGTAACAAGGTTGTCAATACGGTACTTTCCCGTTATCAATGTACAATCAAGCTGAAGATTGCAGTGTAAACGCCATAGACTTCATTGACTGTTCTTACACCTTCGTATAATCGACAACCAATTTTTTTATTTTTTTATTAACCTCTCCGCGGCGCACAGGGGGTTTTCTACAGGGTAAGACTGTGCGCACCTATGATGATTTTGGGACCTATTGCCAATTTCGATAAAAAGTACATCATCGTGTAGGGAATGTTTGCGTGCATCGGCCCATATATATTTGACCCCCCAAAAAATGTCTGGGGGGGGTAGGGGAACGGTCCGTAGTTGAAAAATGTGGAGCGAATGGCACCGCGCGGCTAGATTGTCATCGAGCGGCGAGATTTCCCTGCCGAATATTTACGCGCGCAGGGGATAGAAGGAGAGGGAGGAGGGGGTGGGTTACCGCGTATTATCACGTATATCTCCTTTTTCGAGCCCTTTTAGGCTATTTAGAGTATGTATACATGTGTAGGGCACCCATATAACAATGAATATGCCTCATAGTGACCAAAAAATTGCAATATATAAGGGAATTATAAGAGAATATTTAGGCGGGAATGAAGATGTGTTGGAGGTTTGGCGGCAATTTATGAGCTGAGAGTGTGGTTTACGCCATACATATCACGTATATCTTGTACGTAGAGCACTGTCACGCTATAATACAGACTTGTACGTATGTATACGTGCCATATATCAAAATATATACCGCATATAAACCAATTCATGCGATATTTACGCACATTATCAATGAGTTTCTATGCGTGAACCAAGGTGTGAGTGAGTTGTGGTGGGAATGAAAGGGGGAGAGGGTGTGTTACGCCATAAATATCACGTCAATCTTGTATTTAGAGCACTCTCATGCTATAATAAAGACGTGTACATATGTAGGCGTCCCATATAACAAGGAATATACCGCATATAGCCCAATTGATGCGATATTTACGCAAATTGTGAATGTGTTTCTAGCAGACGGAAGCCTGAAAGGGGGGGTTGGGGGTGGGTGGGTGGGTGGGAGGGAGGCATGCAGGGGTGCAGTGAGTGAGTGAGTCGTGGAGAGATGGAAGTCAGGCAGATCTCTAGATAGATAACCAGCTTAGTGATAATTGTGGAGGCGCCCAGGCGTATTGATGTTTGGTATTTTGACCCTTATGTCTACCAGATGGCTGGTGTTCGTTGCCATCAACAGGTCTACAATAACATGAGTCAGGAATGGAGAGAGAGAGAGAGAGAGAGAGAGAGAGAGAGAGAGAGAAACTGAGACATGCGTATGTCGTACATATAAATGGACTTCAGAATTGCATTTTTATGCAAGCAGACATTGCATTTTAGACACATGTGAAGTACCACAGAAACATGTAGGCCATTGACTGTAAATAAAGTACTATATTTATAGACCACCAGCGACGGTGCTGAGTCAACACAGGCAGATTGCCTGTTGTGATAGAGGGCTAAATATAGACTGGTGTCTCCTTACACCTGCGAAAGGGTAGATTGCCACCAGAGAAACGTTTACTTATTTATTTCGAAGTAATATGCAATCTAAATGTATATTCGAGACCTACTGCAATTATTTGTATGACAGTCATGACTATGTATAATCCAATATACGCGCGTAGGCGAGACATAAGAAAGCTGGTTGAGCAATTTTCGACACCCACACAGTTATTATTCATTTTTATTTACAATATTATACAATACAAATGTATTTGTGAAGAGTATTTTATCCATTATTGTATTTATACCAATTTTGTTCCCAGACAGAGCTGCTGTAGCTGGAGAATCAAGGAGCGGCAAGGGTCACCTCGTGACCGCCTGACCGTGTGAAAATGAGTGGAGTCACACTGAGAGGGGCAATTTTGCTGAGTGTTTGGGCAATTTTTGACAGAATAAAGTTATATAATTACTAATTCTTGACAGAGACAAACTATTATAAACCTTGGCATGATATAATTGATAATCCCATCAATTTACAAACGTAAATTGGTGGGATAATTCATTTTTTTTTGTATATTGTCATTTCGATTGTACACACGAAGTTTTGAGTGATATTTGGTATGAGCTCCTGTGGCATGGTTGGTAAGGTCGCGGACTGGAAAACTCAAAGTGTCGTAGGGTAGTGGGATCGAATCCAGGAGGGGGTTATGGGGAAGGTTTTATATTGTCTAGAAAAAATTTTATAAATTTTTTTTTTTTACAAGATCATGCCATTGTATTCAAACAATATGAAATATTCATAGAATATATCATATTGTAAGAATACAATGACATGACCTTGTTTTCTTTTTTCTTTTTTTATTGTTTTATTTTATTATCATAGTAGGTTTGACATGATTTATTGAAACATATTTATTTTTGTACAATTCATTTGAGGTAAGAAAATAATTATATACACATTACTTAGGCTAATAACAAACATATATATTGATATACTAAAAAAATAAGGCATATTACATGTAAATCTTTGAAACTTATAAACTAAATAATGAAACATACAATTATATAATGTAAAAGCTATATCACAGGGACATCTTTGGAACTTATACATTATATAATATATATGTTACATTATGAGGTAGCGTGATCAATTAGGTCAGGTCAGGTAAGGTAGGGCGCGAGTCCAGGGCAGGGCAGGGCAGGAGGCGAGTCCAGGGCAGGGCACGGGGCGAGTCCAGGGCAGGGCAGGGCAGGGCAGGGGCCGACACTCAGTAGTTCTTGAAGGTGTGGTAGTCCCTGAAGCAGTCACCCAGGCAGAGTGCAACTTTGCACTCGGCGCACATTGAGGTGACTCTTTTGGTCACATGGGGTTTCCTCACACTGGAGCTGCAGACGGTGCACTGCACCTGCCTGTGACGAGTGCCAATCAGCTCGGTGTTGGTTGTGTAGTGTCTTTCGACACCCAGCTGGATGCGGTCAGGAACGTGATCCCCACGCCATGCCGTACGTCTGTGAGTGGTGGTGGCATACTTCTCCAGGAGTTGGTAGGAGACGTTGTACACGAACTCCCGGAATTTCAGCTTCTGGTTTGGGGCCATATCCTTCTTCACCAACCACAAGTTGTAGGCGTTCAGCATCGTTATGTCAACTAGGTGGAGGAAGAGCTTGTGATACCACTTCACAGTCTTCCTCAGACACTCAACACCTGACAGCTGACAGTCAGACTTGTCCACCAGGCGCATGTTTTTGGTGTAGTCCACTACCATGTCGGGCTTGTAGATTGTCTTCCTGGTTCGGTAGTGGATTTTGCCAGAATCCACACCTGGGCACCTGTGTGGACGGTGGAAAGCAGGTGGACGTCTCGCTTATCCTTCCACTTCAGGGCTATCAGTTTCCCACACTTCTCGAGCTGCTTGTATTTCTGCCCCTTTCGTCGCCTTCTTCGCACATGCCTCTCGCGGTGTTCCTTGGCCAGGTCGTCTTCTGAAGGTGTGTCACTGGAGGAGGCATCTGTGAGAGGAATGACATCACCTGTGAACTTTGGCATAAACTTTCTTGTCTTTCTGACAGTCCCACATGACCCCGTTTGGTTGTCATAAAGAAACTGGCAGAGAGCAGGAGAAGTATACCAGTTGTCAGTGTAGATGATGTGGCCTTTGCCCAGGTAAGGTGCCAACATTTTCCTGACGATGGCACCTGACATGCCCATGGGGTCATTGGCAGCGGCTTTCGGTATGTCAATGTCAGTGCCTGTATACACGATCATGTCAAGCACTATTCCAGTTTCACAGTCGCACAACACGAAGAGCTTGATTCCGAACCTATGCCTCTTCAAGGGGATATACTGCTTGAAAACAAGACGTCCTTTGAAGAGCACGAGCGACTCATCAATCACCAAATTGAGGAAGGGGTAAAAGTATTTCCTATACCTCTCCAACAACATGGTGAACACCTCCCGAACTTTCCATATCCTGTCAATCCTGTTAGGATTTTCGTTGTCTGCAAAGTGCATAAATCTTAGCAGCAACAAAAATCTGTCACGAGTCATGAACTTATTGAAAGTTGGGGTGGCGATGAGAGGGTCGTGCTTCCAGTAGTGTTGCAACACATGCTTCTTGATCAGAGGCATGAGGAACAACAAGGCAAAGAACGTCAGAAATTCTGCCACAGTCGTATCCACCCAGCCTCGTATTCTCGCTTTTGGAGAAAGGACGTCCAATCTGCCAAACACCCACCTGTAGTAGGCGTTTGTTTGGGCAACGATGTACGTCATTACCTCCATGTCGAAAAAAAGCGAGGAAGAAGTCGCTTTCGTTCGCTTGATCATCACAGGGCCAGTTGTCAGTTGTTCCTGACGTCCCAGGATTGAACTGGGGCACGTCAGGTACAAAATTGACCCCGTCAGACCAATCGAACGAAGGCATGCCAGGGATCGGAATGTCGTCTGCGTCTTCTTCTGCGTCTGAAATATCGCTTCCATGGTCGCGATACAGCACTTCATCATCATTACCCTCCTCTTCACTCGACAGACGATGCCCTTCCTCGTTTTCGTCACCGACGTCGGACTCACTCCCACTGTCCACTCCCAAATCCCCCCACCCTTGGTCCCGTGCTAGGGCTTCGTCGTCGAAACCCGGGCTGCCAATGTCCTGCGAATCACCATCAAACAGCAGGGCGGCATACTTAGATGGTGTAAGATTTTTCCGGGTCACTTTGGCACGTGCGGGAGTCTTATGGACAGGGACAGCAGAGGTGGTGGCAGGGGCGGCGGCAGGGGGGGCGGCGGCGGCAGGGGCGGCGGCGGCAGGGGCAGCAGTGGTGCGTGGCCTTGATGGCAAGATGATGGTGGTGCCTGTCGCCCTTCTCTCTGTTCCTTGGGCAGGGGCGGCAGGGGCGGCAGGGGCAGCAGGGGCGGCAGGGGCGGCAGGGGCAGCAGGGCCGGCAGGGACACCAGGGCCAGCAGTCGCTTTCCCCGTCGCCTTCCCTCCCCCTTACACCTTCCCCTTCCCTGTTCCTTGGGCAGGGGCGGCAGGGGCGGCAGGGGCGGCAGGGGCAGCAGGGGCGGCAGGGGCAGCAGGGCCGGCAGGGACACCAGGGCCAGCAGTCGCTTTCCCAGTCACTTTCCCTCTCCCTTTCCCCTTCCCCTTCCCTGTTCCTTGGGCAGGGGCGGCAGGGGCGGCAGGGGCGGCAGGGGCGGCAGGGGCGGCAGGGGCAGCTGGGCCAGGGGCGGCTGGTGGTGGTGGTGGTGGTAGGGGCACTGTGGCTGGCGTACGGGTTCTCTTCCCTACGCCCGTGCCTTTCATTTTTCCTGCCCCCGCAGGTAATGCAGCCCTAGGGCGGCCTCCTGCGTCGCTGGTACCGGTGGCAGGGGTGGCAGGGGTGGCAGTGGTGGCAGTGGTGGTGGTAGTGGTTGTTGCAGTGGCCTGGGTCGTGGTGGCAGTGTCCCGAAAGACCAATGACCTCTGTGCCATTGCCCTGCTTGCACGTGTTTTACGTGCTTTTGGTGCTGGTGATTCGTCCTCTGAGCTGTAGGGCGTGTCGTACTGGTAGCTAGGGTCTTTGGCAGCCACCCTCTGCCTTCCACGGCGGCTAACACCACCAGAAGGAGGGCTGGTTGTGTCATCAGGGAGCGAGCGTGAGGGACGTGTAGGCTCCATGACTAGTGCGTGGTTACTGGCGCGGTGGTGCTTGCACGAGTGCGGGGCGAGCGTTTGGCGGGGTGGTATCGAGAGTTGACATGTAGTACAATACCCACACCAATTTTCAGCCGCCTGGCTATAAACGCGCGGTTTTGGTACGTGTTCAAAGTCTCTGCTCTTAAGAGTCTACCCGCAGTGCGCCGGGGGAACTCTTAAGAGTCTACCCGCAGCTCCCGGGTTAAGGGATTAGTACTCAACCAGCGGGGGTGTGGAGGCCCCCACCCATAATACTAGGTTAGGTTAGGTAAGGTTGTTAGGTTAGGCTAATGTCTTTTCAAATCACTATCGAGGGGGGGGGGGGGAGTCTCCACATCGGTCGATAGACCTAATGGGGAAAATAGGTTTTCCCGATATTTCTAATTAATTACAAACACTATAGCCTATATTGATGCAAATGACCAATTTTGTTTATAAAAAACACTCCGAAAATTCGTGGTATTAAAATAACATTTTTCCGTATATTATTCTACTTTACCATGTCTACACCTAGACAGGGCGAGCCAAACCAAAATGACAGACTTTACTATGTCTATGCCTACACAGGCAGTTCTAGCCAAGCCAAAATGCCAGACTTAGCCTAGGCCTAATTTTTCAAAATAGGCCTAGGGTAATTTTTTTGTCCTAGCATAGGCCTCCTCAATCTATTATCCAACAGTTGGCCATGGGAAATAATGATAGGTTGAGGGGGGCTTTGTCCCCCTCACCTCCCATGACTTATTGCCATCAAATATATTACCAGCATGGGACTAATAACATTTCAAATTTGTTGAGGAATAGGCTACCCTAATCTAACTCAGAGGTGGTGGGGAGTTGGAATAAAACATTTCCGCAATAAATGAGGGTTAAAATCTACTAATGGTAGGCTACGTGTTGTCGCAGCACATGAATTTGTGCATCAATTAACCTTGACTAGGTCTAGGCTGGCATATGTAGGCTATTCATAGCTTAATTCGGCCTGTCATAAGACATTAAGGATACAAATATATTCATACTTTGTATTAAATGCCTTAATGGTGTTGTAAACACAAGTTAACAATCATATTGCGCTATTATTGCCTCAATAATGACTTAGTGTGTCATAAAGCATCAGGAAGAACTGTTTTAGTAATAGAGTGGTGGAGAACTGGAATGACCTTCCTGAAGAAGTGATAAGTGTAAACAGTGTGTTAAAATTTGAAAATGCATTAGATATAGTTTGGGGTGACCAAGAGCTAAAGTTCAATGATTTTAAAGCCAAAATTAAGAAATTAAGACACGTCCACCCAAGCCACACACCAAGTAATGAAATAAATTATGAGCCGGGTCTCATAGGCTGAACAGCCTCCTACCCGGGTATCTTCTGTGAGTATCTGTGAGTAAATAAGAGCTATGAACAGTGTGTTAAAATTTGAAAATGCATTAGATATAGTTTGGGGTGACCAAGAGCTAAAGTTCAATGATTTTAAAGCCAAAATTAAGAAATTAAGACACGTCCACCCAAGCCACACACCAAGTAATGAAATAAATTATGAGCCGGGTCTCATAGGCTGAACAGCCTCCTCTTCTTCTTCTTTTTGTGGAGTTGCTGTCCCTTTTCAAAGCCAGCTCACCTATGCACCGGTGACTTCTCCAGAAACAGCTAGAGCTAGATTTAAGAATTTGTTTAGAAAATATGTAGTCGTAGAAAGGATAGTTAAAGAAAAATAATTGAAGTATATAGCTTAAGGGGAGACTCCATCCACCTTCATAACTCAGCTTCTATAAGACTCATTGTTGGACCCAGATTCACTAACGGTCGTAGCGTGCGATGTCGTACAGCAACCTACGATCGTTCCTAAGGGAGTGCGAAAGGTGTATTCACGAACGCATCTTACGGCTCCCTTTCGGTTATTTTCACCAAGGCTTCTCTTGACCAATCAGGCGCTTGGCCTTTGTAAATAAACAATATGTCACCCACATGACCGAAGCGCCAAGAAGAACCTAATATACTTTAATTTATGAGCTTGTCATTGTTTAGCATGGCTAATTCGATCCACCACAGCCAGCAGGAAGAAGAATAGAGTATCTTGTGCATTGATGATAAGAAATTAGCCCTAGCTAGGCTACAGGGAAGCCTGTTAGTGGCCCAAGTTAAAGGATTTTCGACGGATTGATCATTGATAATCATATGTTAGGCTAGTTGGGAGTGTATTATTTATACCTTAACCACAGTATATTGTTCTACTTTACCATGTCTACACCTAGACAGGGCGAGCCAAACCAAAATGCCAGACTTCACTATGTCTATGCCTACACAGGCAGTTCTAGCCAAGCCAAAATGCCAGACTTAGCCTAGGCCTAATTTTTCAAAATAGGCCTAGAGTAATTTTTTTTTTTATTCACAACACCTCAAGGCCTATTACCTTTTCAAAATAGGCCTAGCATAGGCCTCCTCAATCTATTATCCAACAGTTGGCCATGGGAAATAATGATAGGTTGAGGGGGGCTTTGTCCCCCTCACCTCCCATGACTTATTGCCATCATCAAATATATTACCAGCATGGGACTAATAACAGCTAGTTAACAATGAGGACGGTACGCCTGCAAACACCATCTTAACATGCTAGGCTTCTACTTTACCATGCTTAGGCTACACCAAGCTAGGTATTGCTAGCCTAACCAAAATACCATACGTAGGCCTAACTTTTCTAGCCTAAATAGCCCTAACTTTTTCAAAATAAACCTAGGTTATATCCTAGGCTAGGCTAAACAAAAATATTCACAACACCATATAGGCTAGTCTATTATTTTTGTTTAGACTATGGCTAGGGTAATTCTTTTCATAATTTTTTTTTTCCTGTGATACCTTCAAATGTTGAGGAAATAGGCTACCCTAATCTAACCCAGCTAGGCATTGCTAGCCTAACCAAAATACCATACATAGGCCTAAACTTGTCTAGCCTAAATAGCCCTAACTTTTTCAAATAAACCTAGGTTATAGCCTAGGCTAGGCTAAACAAAATTATTCACACAGCGTTTATTATTTATTCATTTTTTAGGCTAGGCCTAGGGTAATTCTTTTCATCATTTTGTTCCTGTGATACTTTCAAATTTGTTGAGGAATAGGCTACCCTAATCTAACTCAGAGGTTAACTGAGAGTTGGAATAAAACATTTCCGCAATAAATGAGGGTTAAAATCTACTAATGGTAGGCTACGTGTTGTCGCAGCACATGAATTTGTGCATCAATTAACCTTGACTAGGTCTAGGCTGGCATATGTAGGCTATTCATAAGCTTAATTCGGCCTGTCATAAGACATTAAGGATACAAATATATCATACTTTGTATTAAATGCCTTAATGGTGTTGTAAACACAAGTTAACAATCATATTGCGCTATTATTGCCTCAATAATGACAGTGTGTCATAAAGAGGTATACTGCAGACGAATTTGTTATGGTCGCGGGTTGTGTTATCGATATTTGTGTACCTATATCCAGGTCAAATTCATGTAAGGGTGGTCTGGACCACCCTTTGCGAAAGGGGATTTTAGGGGCTTCCTACGATCAAAGATGGCCGCTACGACGCTTCGTGAATACCAGCGTTGAGACGTAAGGGAACGGTAAGGGAGTTTTCGGATACGTCAGCTTCGTGAGACTCATGGGTCCTGGCCTTTTGACACATATATGCTAAAGGGGTAACGGTGACTCGCTGAAATTTTCATCGTCCTATGTCCACGCGCGCGCGCGTGAGCGCATTTTGTATTTTTGTGTACTAAATATCTGATGATCCAAAATCAATTTTGCAAAATTGTTTTATATTGTGCATGAGGTACCCTATATACTGTCTACAACTCCTCCGAAGCATATTGCCAAATTCATACGTGATAATGGTTAAAACCGCTGGTAAATTATCAATATAACTAATTTACCCAATTTTATACCATAAATAAATAATTTTAGTATGGAAAATATTTCCCAAACTCAAAAAGCTTCAGAGGGAGTGTGTATGTGTACTTGACTACTTGTTCTACTTATATGGCGAAATTGGAGACAATCGGACAGTAAATGGCTGATTCATCATCATATTAGGTGAATAAACATGCACTATTCATGAATAGCTTTAAATTTACTCGTAACTAAAACATATTTTAAAATGAGCCCGTGATCAATTTTCCTTGAGTTACCCCTACAATCGTTTCTTCTCGTCTAGTGCCACCCACTCGCAAAGAAAACCTGATAATTTGGGGGACTAAACTATTTTATATTAATATTTAGAAATTATAAAATGAGAAAAACGAAGATTTTGGGACCCCCCCAAGGGGGCCCTAGGGATATCCTATGGGTGTTTATGCCCTCATATGACCATTTCTATTGCATACAGCATCCCTTTAGACTACAGACACCACAAAAAAAAAAAATTGTGGCTGAAAAAAAAAAATCTAGTTTTTCGGGGGTCGAGGTCGAACCCCCGGCCCGGTGGGTTATGGATGCGATGTTTTTTTGTTCCTTCCTATGTTATTCTCCTATGTTGAAAGAAGCAGTTTACAGAGAGAACACAAAAACTTGAAATGTTGACCAGAGCAAAAAAAAAAAAAAAAAATTGAGTCTCCTAAGCAGAACTCTCCTCTCCTTATTTTACCCCCTCCTCCACCCCCCAATATCTTTTTCTCTCCTTACCTTAATTTAACTTTTCCCCTCTCTACTATTTAATCTCATTTTTCTTCCTCCCCCGCTCTGGTCCCCTTCTCCCCCCTCACCCTATTCTATTCTATTCCGTTTTCTCTTCTGCCACACCTGCTCCAGGAATCTTTTCACTACCTTCATTCTTTTCCCCATTTCCCCATCTACCCCCTCTTCTGTCCCGAGACCTAACACAAATTTTACACCCTCATCCTCCTCCTCTTTCTGTTCTTCCCATTCCCTCTCCCCTACCACCCGTTTCAACTCATTGTCCAACCCATCTCTCTCCTCTGCATACCCCCTGGCACTCTGTCACTATGTTCTATTGTCTCCTCCACTCTCCTCCCTCCCACCTCACACTGTAGACACTCTTTCACCCCCCCCCCCCCCCCATTCCACCTCCATGTTCTCCTATTTGTCTCTAATGCTCCTGCCCTAGCCTTAAACAGTAGTTCAGCTCCCCAACTTCCGTCATAGAACTCCTCTTTTCTCGGTCTCCCCTTGCTTCTATATCTTATCAGTGTACTTTTCTTCTCCATATTTCTCTTCTATTCCTGTCTTCCTACTTCCTTCACTCTCGTTCCTATCTCTTTCTCTAGTCTCCTTCCCTGCCCTAGTCCTGCATTACTCCCTACATCTCTCCACTCCTCTCCCACCCTTCTTTGTTTCACTCCTATTTTTTTTCCTTTTCTCTTACACTCTTTTGCCCATCTAATCTTCCCTCCCCCCATTCATTCACTCTCCTTGGCCACCTATTATCCTCCATCTCCTCCAACCTACTCTTGTACCTCAACTTTGCCTTCGCCACTCTTTCCTCAAACGTACTCCATCCCATCTCCCCTCTCACTGCTTCATTTGCTGTCCACCTTCTTGCTCCTAACCCCATTCTTCCTATTTTATTTTGTCCCGTCTCCAGTCTATTTATTTCTCCCCCTGTACTCCCTCTCACATCCATCCCGTACATTATTCTCGGCACTTCAAAGTCCTTCCACACCTCTCTTACTATTTTATATTTATTTACTCTGGTTTTTGTCACATTCCACAGTTTCCCACTACACTGCTCCACCTTCATGATTTTCTCATTCATTGTCCTTTGTCGCCCTTCCCTCCCTATCCATACCCCTAAATACTTCACTTCCTCCCTTGTTTCTATTCTTTCCCCTCCTATCCTCATTTCTACTGCCTCTGGTCCATTTACTACTATCATACTGCTTTTCTCTACACTGAACTTCATTTCTAGGTCTCTGCCAAACCTTTCCGCCTCCTGTAACATTTCCCCCATATCTTCCTCTGTCTCTGCTATCAACACAACATCATCAGCAAACGTCAGAATTGCTAGCCTATACTGCCCTATTTTCACTCCTTGACCCTTACTCTTAATTCTCCTCACCAACTCCTCCATGCACATTGCAAAAATTAGTGGTGACAGGTTACATCCCTGCCTTAACCCTTTCCTTCTCCTGATTCCTTTCACTGCAATATTTTTCCACACAATCTCTGTCTCCGCCCCTTCATACATATTCATTATCATGTTCCTTATCTTCCTACTCACTCCTAGTTTCTCCATCACTGCTTCTGCAACTCCCCTACTAATCTTATCATATGCCTTCACATCCAAACACACTATAAACACACATTTCCCTTGCTTTGCCTTTTTCTCTATAATCTCATCTAATATAAATATATTGTCTGTTCCTCTTCTCCCCTTCCTAAACCCATTTTGCTCTTCACTAAGTAGGATCCTTTCTTCTACATACTCTCCTACCCTCTCCTTTAGTATCCCATAAAATATCTTATTTATTATGTTTATTACCGTTATTGGTCTATAACTCCCCATTTCGTGCACATTTTTTGCTCCTCCTTTGTAAATCAATGTGACCCTTTTTCTTCTTTCCATCTTGCTGGTATTTCTTCCTCCTCCCATATTTTATCAAATAGCTTCTTCAACACCCTAACTATCATCTCCCCTCCTTCAATATACATCTCTGCTGTTATCCCATCCGGCCCTGCCGCTTTGTTTCTCTTCAGCTTCTTCACACTCCTCCTATCTCCTCCTCACTCACCATCTCATTCATATTTTCATCTATTTCTTCCTCATTTAGTTCAATATTCCATTGCCCTACTCTTATTTGGTCATTTACCCCTCCCACTTCCTCCCAGTATCTTTTTATTTCCTCTCCAATTTTATTTACATCCCTAACTTTTTCCCCACCTACATTCAGCTCCACTACTACCTTTTCCCTCTACCCGGGTATCTTCTGTGAGTATCTGTGAGTATACTGCAGACGAATTTGTTATGGTCGCGGGTAGTGTTATCGATATGTGTGTACCTATATCCGGGTCAAATTCATGTAAGGGTGGTCTGGACCACCCTTTGCGAAAGGGGATTTTAGGGGCTTCCTACGATCAAAGATGGCCGCTACGACGCTTCGTGAATACCAGCGTTGAGACGTAAGGGAACGGTAAGGGAATTTTCGGATCGTACGACCGTTAGTGAATCTGGGTAGCTGGTCTGGTTCTTCTTCTTCTTCTTCTCTTGAACCCGCCCGCAGACCGCGCAGGTCCACCGGGCTGACCTTTGTATCGGTGCTGGCTCAGACACGTTAGTAAGGGGGAAAGTTTAGCTTAGAAGGATAGTATTAGGGACAGTTTTTTAGACCTACCCATCACGTCCTCCCCCCTCCCTCCTACCTCCTACACCCCCCCGCCCCTCCTATCCATTTATCTTCCTCCATATCTTTTCTAGTGTTTTCTTCATCACTTCCATGTCTTGTGTTTCCATATCCTGCGTTAGTCCCAGCAGTGCCCCTACCCCTCTATCTTCTTCCTGCTTTAATTCCTCCCACCTAAGTTCCCCAACTCTGTTTCTCATATATCTCTCCGACTCTATTCTCTCCTCATCATATTTTGTACACTCCGTTACTATGTGTTCTATGTCCTCGACTATTGGGTCTCCTCCTAGTTCGCATTGCGTACAGTGCGGTCCTAGCCCGTTCCATCTCCTTGTTCTTTCATTTGTCTCTAAGGATCCTGTCCTTGCTTTAAACAGCAATTTAGATCCCCATCCCCCATCATAGAAGAGTTCTCTAGCTGGTTTTTCTTTCCCTCTGTAGTACGACAGCGTGGATTTGTTTTCTACCCCTTCCCTCCATTTCTTTCTTCCCTCCTCTTTTATCCCTTTCTCTATTTCTCTGATACACCCTCTCCCGTTTTCCAGTATCACCCACTCATCCCTTCCACTTCTCTTTCTGAATTCCCCTCCCACATGGTCCTGTATTATATTTATCCTTATCCCAACCTTCTTATGCACTCTGTTCCATTTACTTCCCTCACTTGCCCATCTGTATACCTTCTTTGGCCACCTACTTTCCTCCATCCCCTCTAGCCTCACTTTGTACTTCCCTTTAGCTTTCCCTATCCTTTCTCCAAACGTACTCCATCCCATCTCTCCTCGGATTGCTTCTTGTGCTACGTATTTATTTGCCCCCAATCCCGTCCTTCCAATTTTATTTTGTACCGTTTCTAGTTTGTTCGTTTCTGCCTCCGTCGTTTCCACCGCCTCCAAGCCGTACATAATCGCAGGTACTCCTAGTCCTTTCCATAGCCCTCGCACTATTTCATAGCTATTCGCTCTTAATCTTGTCGCGCTCCATAATCTCCCATGCCATTGTTGCATTTGACCAATCTTTTCGCTTTTTGCCTTGTCAAACCCTTTCTCTGTTATTGTAACCCCTAGGACTTTATATTCTCTTGTCTTCTTCATTCTGTTTCCTTCCAGTGTCCATTCCTCGTCCTCTTGGAGCTGTCCATTCATTTTCATTACTTGGCTCTTTTCTTTACTGAATCTTACTTCCAGTTCCTCTCTGAATCTCGTTGCTTCTTCTAGCAGTCTCTGCAACCCTCTTCCTGTTTCTGCCATCAGGACTACATCGTCAGCGAATAGGAGTATCCCTAGTCTTTCCTTGTTTATCTGGATCCCCTCCCCCACTCTTTTTATCCTCTGTGTCATTTCTTCCATATAGAGCACAAATAGCAACGGCGATAGTACACACCCCTGTCTTACTCCCCTCTTGCTCTCTACCCATCCCGTTTCTATATTTCCTAGTGCGTACTTCGCCTTTGTTCCTTGATACATCGATGTTGTGATGTTTATATACTTTTCTGGTATCCCACTCCTTGCCATTATTTTCCACAGCAGTTCCCTATTTACTCTGCTGTATGCTTTTTCTATGTCCAAAAATGCACAATAGCCTGTATTCTTCCCTCTTTTCAATTTCCCTACCACTTCGTTCAGTATATATATATTATCTGTCCCCCTCCTCTTTCTTCTTAACCCATTTTGTTCGTCACTTATTATTCCGTTTCTCTCTTTCATTCATCCTTTCCTTCAATATCCCGCAGAAGAGTTTCCCTATTGTGTTTGTTACTGTCACTGGCCTGTAGCTTTCCATTTCCTTTTAACTCTTGTACCCTCCTTTATGCAATAGCGTTACTCTCGCTTCATTCCATCTTTCTGGGACTCTCTCATTTTCCAACACCTTATTAAAAAAAATCTTCAGTCTTCTTTCCATTTCTTCACCCCCCTCTATGTACATTTCATTTGGTATCCCGTCCGGGCCGGTCGCCTTTCCCCCTTTTAGCGCTTTGATCCCTCTCCTTACTTCTTCGATAGTGAGTTCCCTTTCCATTTCCATCCTATCTTGTTCCGGTAGTCTTCTCTCTCTCATTTCCAGGTTCCATTCCCTCCCTTCCTCTTGTTCATTAACCCCCCCTATTTCCTCCCAGTATCGTTTTATTTCAATTTTTATTTCTTCCTCGGTCTTTATTATTCTATCTCCCACTATTAGCTCCACGTTTTCTTCCTCTCTACCGGTCTCACCTCTTAACATCCTATACCACTTCTTTTGTCCCTCTTTCCCTTTGTTTCTGATCTTTTCTACTTCTTCTTTCTCGTGTTTTACCATTGCCTCTTGTATCAGTATTTTTACCTTCTTCTTTTTTTCTTCGTATGTCCTCACCGTTTGTATTTCCTCTCTTTCCCTCTCTCCGCCTTCCCTCCTATTTCTCTCTATTGTCCTTCTCTTTTCGCATTCCTTCTTCACTTCTTGCTTGCTTTATTTCCCTATTCCACCATGGTTTTTGTTTTCTTTTTCCTACCCATCTTCTTATTTTTCCTATGCTCCTTCCTGCCGCTCTGTTTATGTCCATCATCAATCCTCCGTCCATTTCTTCTATGCTTCCCTCTCTTCTTTCTCCGATTTCTTCAAGGTATTCTTTGAATTCCATCCACCTTTCACTTTTTAGGTTCCATCTATTTATCCTCCATCTCGTGTTTCCTTTGCTTTTCCATTCTTTTGTGTAGTTTATCATCATGAGTCTGTGATCGCTTTGTATCCCCACTTCATTATCCTCATCTACCCACATGTTTTGGATCTCTCCCCTTGCTCTTCCATTCGCTAGTATGAAGTCTATCGCCGATCTTTGACCTTCTCCGTGTCTTACCCATGTCGCCTTCCCCTCTCCCATTGTTTGGTTCAGTATTTCCTTGTAATTTTTCTTCCGCAAATCGGATCCAGGTTTCCCATTTCCGTTTATCCTTTCTCCTAGTATCCCTATGTGCGCATTCATGTCCCCCATTATAATTATCTCCTCCTCCTCCCTACCCCTTATCATTTCCTGTATCCCTTGATACTTTATTCTGTTTTCTTCTCCCCCCTTCCACCGTGAAGTACCCTACTATTACTGTTATTTTTCTTCCCTTCCTATTATTCATCCTCACTAGTGCCACTCCCATTACATCTTCCATTTCCTTTGGTTCCCCACCTTTTAGTTTCTCTACTTTCCAGTTTGCATTGTTTCTAATCATTATCCCTACCCCTCCCCCTTTCTTTTCTGATTTCTCCCTCCCTCTCCCAATGAGCGTATATTTATCCCCCTCCCATTTTGTCTCTCCCCTAAGGTGTGTTTCTGTTATCCCAATCATTTCCATTTCCCACTCCATATCTCTTCAATGTCTTGGATTTTCCCTCTGCTTATTCCATTTATGTTTACACATCCTATTTTTATTCCTCGGTTTTCGTTTCTCACCCCCCATTCTTTCCCTTCTTTCTTTTTCTTTTTTCTCTCCTTGCTCTTTCTCTTTCCTTTCCTTTCTCTTTTTTTCCCTCCCCCTCCTTCTTCCTCTCCCGTCGTTCTTTCTTCCACGTCTGAGATTTCCTCGAATTCCCCTTCCTCATTTCCCATATTCTTCTCATTTTCTTCTAGTTTTTCTTTCCTTCCCCTCCCTTCCGTCTTTTCTTCCCTTTCTCCTCCTGTTTTCTCTCTTCCCTCCTCCTTTCACATTTCCGTGCTCCTTAGCCACTCTTTCCTCCGTTCCTCACTTTCTTCTATTGCTCTCTTAATCTTTCCCCCCATGGTCCATCTTCCTGTTTCCGAAAGGTGCACTCCATCCCTCGCAAATTCTCCCGGGCTCATCTTGTAGTCTGGGTCAATGTATCCTACTCCTGCTCCCTTCATTTCCCGAATATCCCTCTGCATTCTCTCATTTGTCATCTTTCTCTCACTCTCATATTGCCCCACTTTTCCTTCCCTTGATCTTTCTATTATCCCCACCACCCATATCATTGCCATTGGGTTGGCTTCTTTGAAGTTTTTTATTCCTTCCATTACTGTTCCTACTGTTTCTTCTGCTCCTTTCCTCTCTAGTCCATTTCCTCCTCCCTGGATCACTACAGTTCCGCCTTCCCTCTCGTCCATTTCTGTGTTCCTCAGACCCCCCATTATTTTTTTTATATCCGCCCCTGGGAAGCTTATCGTGTTTCTCCCTCTTTTTTTCTTGTCATATAGTACTTCTCCCATCCATCTTATCATGCTATCCCCTATGATCGTTACCCGGTCTTCTCTAGCTTCACTTTTCCCTTCCCTTTGTTCCATACTTCTGTCTTTTCCCCTCCCCTTTGTGCGTACTGTCCTGGTCTTGTTGGTGCGTTTCCTCCTCCCTGTTCCTACTTGTCTCTCTATCTCTCCCTTCCCCCTGCCTACTCTTCTGTCTACCCCTTTCTTCTTCCCCCGCGTATCCCTCTGCCCCTCCCTCGTTGCTTCCGCTTTCATTGTTTCTTCTCATCCCCTCCATCCCCACCTCCCTTCTCAACCGGTCGGTCTCCTTCTTCACCCCGTCCACCTTTGTTTGCTTTCTCTTCGTTGTTATTTATCTCCTCTCCTCCCCTGTACGCTTCTCTTGGTTGTGTTTTCTCTACTCTTGTGATTCCCAGTTTGATAATTTTCCTCACTTGTTTCTTTAGTTCTTTGACTTGTTCCCTCCACTCTTTCCTTTTCCCACTCCCTTGCCATATCCTTATGGCTAGCTCTCTCCATTCCCCATGCATTCTCTATTTCCTCTATCCTTGCCTTCCATCTCACTTCCTCATTCGCCGCTGTGACTTCCACTTGTCCTATACCAAATTTTAGACCCCATACCCTCCCTTCACTTTCCCTTTCCTGTCTGCTTAATTGCTCCTTCACTTTCATTTTCCTCCCTCATTCTTTCACTTTCTTCTTTCCACCCCTTTTCCACTTCCTCCCTCCTATTTTGTTCCTTTTCCAGATTTTCATCCCCTATTTCTTTTAGTTCCTTCATACATTTCAGGCAGATTAGTGTGCGCTTCTTTGCCTGTGCTTCCGTTAGCTCTTCTGCCTCCAGCTTTCCCGGAGGCAGCCATCTGCTACAGTTGCCTCCACACAGCACCATGTATTGTCTTCTTTTTTCCATCCCCTTTTTTCCATCTCTTCTTCCTCTACCTCCTCCCGATCTTCCCTCTCTCCCTTGCCCCCCTTTCCTTCTCTCCTCCTTCCTATGTCTCTTACCTCCTTGCTTTTCCTTCTCTCAGTCTCTTCGTCCGCGAATTTTACTTTCTTTTTCGTTCTGTTACTTCTCCTGACCTGATTGCTTTTTCCTTGTTCATCTTTTCTTCCTTTCCTGGTGCCTCATAGTCCATTTCTGCTTCTCGCTCGTTCCTTCCTCCCATTTTCTGGTTCTTGTCTGTATCTACCTCTGTTTTTTCTGTCTCCCTTGTGTCCCCTTCCCCTCCCACCTTCTCATTCATTTTTTCCTCTCCTTTTTCTTTCTTGTCCTCTTCCCCTTCCCTGTCTCCCCCGTCCCTGGTTCATTCATTTGCCCCTTTCCCCTTTCTTCCTCCTCCTTTCCCTTGGCTTTTCCTTGCTTCTCCCCTCTTCTATTTCTTTCTGACCCCCCTCCACCCCTTCCCCTCCCTCTTTTTCCCCTACTCTTGTTTCTTTCACCTTCCTTTTCCATCTCTTGGCGCTCCTTTTCTCTCTCTGGGTATATCTCCCCTTCCTCCGTTCTATCCTCGTAGTTGTTCTGGTGATTATTCGGGGAGATGACCTTTACAACGGCCCCCCCTATTGTTTTTTACTTATTTGTATGTTATTTTAGCTCAATTAATTCTTTTGTTTTCTTAGTTTTTCTCTGTGTAACCACATTCATTGTATTACTCTTTTAACTTCTTGTTTATTTTTGGTGTCTCCAAATAGTAGTTCTGCCAACTTATTTTCTATGTATGGTCGTTCAAATAGTTTATTTGTTACCCTCAGCTGTTGATAATATTCACAGTGGAGTATAAAATGTTCTAGGGGTTCATTTTCTTCTTCGCATGCTAAACACTTTGTATCCTCTCCGTTAAATATTTTTCTATCGTTTAGTTGTAGTGTATTCGAGCGACATCTGAATAAGGTTATCGAAGATGGTGTATTATCATAAAATTGTTCTTCTTTGATTTCACTTTTGTTATCTTTATATAATTTTACGCTACTTTTTGTTTCCAGTTCTTGTTTCCATCGATTTGAGTCAAGCTCTTATTACATTTTTTATTCTTAGGTTGCTCATAGACATTATTTCTACTTCACAAACATTGACACTATCAAATATACTTTTTATTTCTTTAACCCATTCGTTTTTTTTTATGTGACCTTCTCATTTCTTCATAGCTTTTCTTCATTACCTTTATCACTTATCCTTCTTTTTTATTTACGTATTTCACAAAGTTTAGTTTATTTTTCATAATTCTTGATATCATATCCGATGCGCCAATGTCCCCTCTTAACCTAACAAGTGCGCATGGGGGTAATTGGAAACGTCCCCCTGTGCTGACGTATTTGAGGTGTTTCCGTCACTAAAATATTCATTGTACCATTAATAGCATTAATACTTATCCATATGTGCCTATTATGGGTTGATTATAAAGGTATTAACCTGAAACAACAATAAAACAAGTGAAAACAGCGTTTGGATGGTCAAAATCGGAGATATAGCCCGCGAGTTGTATAATGTATGGGTGAGGCAAGCTGCTTTCCCGCCAATTTCCCCCAAGGCCACTGAGACACAGTCGATCGATACTCTCTCTCTCTCTCTTGCACTCGCTTGCCATCAGTGATGACAACACCCTGCTTGCAACTCGCTAATGTTAGCACGAAAATATACCTCAGAATAAGGAAATAACAGGGAAAATAGGTGATAACTGAAGGAGAGGAGGAAAGTGGGGAAGGAGGGGAGGTAGAGTACTGAGATTTTGCATGGCCCAGGGGCCAAAAAAAAAAAAAAAAAAAAAAAAATTCGATGTTAAAAGTTGATTTTTTTTTTCACTCACTCTTAAGAGTCTCCCCGCAGTCCGCCGGGGGAACTCTTAAGAGTCTCCCCGCAGTTCCCGGGTTAAGCCAGGTTCACACTAGCCGTTTTTCCTACTGTTTTACTGTACTAGCTTATACAAAATTGTGACGTCAGAGTGACGTCACTAACAGACATGTGGCGTGTACGTATTGTGAACCGGGGAGCCGTTTACCAAAATACGTCTATCTATCTATCTATTGCCTGACGCCGTGATCCCCGAAGGGGTGTGTGGTGTACGTACATACGTATATTGAACATTGAAGTAAAATATGTGTAATATTTTTCTGCCAATTTCCATTACATTATAGTTAATATCGCATCACAATATATGCTATATGTATAATTTTAATGGCAAGGCAAATATTAATCCGTACAGCCCCAGCGACGCGTCTGATGCGTCGGCGATGTATGTAACGCACAGCCCCAGCGACGCGTCTGACGCGTCACCCAAATTGCGCCGACCGTAACCTCAGGTGTAGCCACTCAAGAGGGCTCAGATTTGTATGGGAACTGTGTACGTATCCCACGCAACCGTGCCGATGGTTGAAAACTCTCAAAGTCCACGTGCGTGCGCGTGAGCGCGCAATAACCTGTTTTTTGGGGGAAATTGCCTTCAATTTTTTACTCTTGTAAAATCCGTTTTCGGGGGCTCTGTAGGACCATTTTTTGAGCTTTTTGATCGGGTTTTCGTGGTTTTTCCTTCATTCCTAACCCATTCGCTATTGTTTCTGGAATAAAACAATTTTTTGAAAACCGGCCGGGTTCTGGTGAACAAACATTACAAAACTAGCCGGGGCTCCACGGGTTAAGGCAGTTTAATATGTTAACCTATTGATTGTGTACCTGGCAGCCGACGCGGCACCACCAAAGTTAACACGTTGTACTTCCCCCCTGCTCTGATAGCTCTCCTGAGCTATCAGAAGAGACTGGATGACTCCGTTGTCGACACCTGCCCGGGATGTAACACAGCACCCCATACCATTAAACACATCATAGAAGACTGCATTTCACACAACCACTTACGCCAACAACACAATCTACACTCAATGAGAGCTCTGTGGGAAAGCCCGATCGTGGCCATGGCCTTCCTCAGGGACTCGGGGCTGTTCGGCCAGGCAGCTTGGGGAACAACAACAACAACAACAACACGTTGTACTGCTTAGCGCACCTCCAGATAGATACAATGTATACTCCTAGTTAATATGCATTGAATTACGGTGGTGGTTCATCTTCGTTCCAAATAAAGAAAAAAACCCACCAAGAAAGATCGTTTCTCAGTCCATATTGAAGATGGTCTAGTAGGTGTTTACCGTACGCCAGAGAAGTACGTGCCCTACCCCTGAGTCTGGCCCACGCTCTGGAATGTGGTACGCATTTCATTTCAACTTCCCTTCTCCACGTCCGTTTTTTGTATGTGACGTCACAGGCCCAAAAACGGATCCCCAACAGACGGATAGTGTGAACCGGGCTTTAATGTGCACACAGGAGTATGGATAGGAGCCCCCAAAATATATCTATAAACTTTGTTCTCTATGGTTTGTAATTTTTTAATATCAGTTTTGTTATAATTAATTACCTGATTGCCATATAATACTGCTGGGAGTGCCACCGATTTCCAAAAAGCCTTACCTATTATTAACGTATTACAGCTTTTAGCAATTATAGATGGTACTTGATTAGCTAATGTTTGTGCTTTATTAATCATACATTCTTTATGGTATTTACAAAACAAAAATCTTTTTGGTTATGTTGACTCCTAAATATATGATTCTATCTGTTACTTTGATGCCTTCAATTTAATTTCTTTTTTCTTTTTTATTATATATTAAAATGTTACTCTTTTTTTTGTATTTATCTCTAATCCATATTCTTTTACAACCCTGTCAATCGTCTGTATACTTAATTTTGTTTCTTGAATAGATTGTTATATTTAACCCGTCATCTGCGAAGATAGTATTAAAATAGAATGCTAAGTCTGAGTATCCTATTCCTGTGTCCTCCAAATGTAATCAAATCATATATGTTACTAGCTTAAACAGGGATGTTGAGCCTGTGCATCCCTACTTAATGCCACTACTACAACAACAACAACTAATTTCCATTACTTTTGAAACATCTGAGTTTAATTTTAATAATGTCTTATCTCCATTGTATAGTTTTGAGATAATATCTATTAATCTAGGGTGAATTTTAAAATGTATCATTGCCTTGATTAATTTTTCTCTTTTAATTAAGTCAAAGGCTTTACTGAAATCTATCGCTATTACTATGAGGCTTTTTTTATTTTTAAAGCTGCTTATTACACAATATTTCAGAAGGAACAAGTTGTCCTCAATTCGACTACCTTTAGTAAAGCCAGACTGCCTGTCTAATGTTGATCGGTTTTCTATTAAATTATGTTCTATTTTTTCTCTAATTATAGCCATAAATAATTTGTATAAATAATTTGTATAAATAATTTGTAAACAGAAAACAAAGAGTCACGGTTCAAGGAAGCCTATCAGAAGCAGGTGGGGTCATCAGCGGAGTACCACAAGGATCAGTACTGGGACATCTCCTATTCCTCATCATGATAGGAGACATCGACAGGGACCTGGAACACTCAACAGCCACATCGTTTGCAGACGACACCAGACTCATGAAGAAAATCACCTCACAACATGATGCTCAGCTACTACAACAAGACTTGGACAAAATCCTGAAGTGGGCAGAAGAAAACAACATGGCCCTAAACGGAGACAAGTTCGAGCTTCTAAGGTACGGGAACAAGAGAGCACTACAAAACGACACCAACTACAAAAGTGGACAGCAAGAAATTACCGCCAAGGACACAGTGAAGGACTTGGGAGTAAATATGAGCAGTGACGCCACTTTTTCCCAGCATATTACCAAAGCCACAACAACAGCAAAACAAATAGCAGGCTGGATCCTGAGAACCTTCCACACAAGAAATGAGAGGTGTATGCTAACATTGTGGAAGTCACTGGTCCTACCACGACTGGAGTACTGCTCCCAGCTCTGGTCTCCCCAAAAAGTAGGAGAAATAACAGAAATTGAAGCCACCCAGAGGACATTCACCAGTAAAATCCATGGGTTTCAACACTTTAACTACTGGGAGAGACTTAAGGAGCTGCAGCTGTACTCACTTCAAAGACGTAGGGAGAGATACATCATCATCTACGTCTGGAAGATTTTGGAAAAAAAGGTACCAAACCCAAACATCCAAGAGACTCAGCACCAAAGGCGAGGGAGGCTGTGCTATGTGAGGACTACGCCGGGATCAACACAAAAAATCAAATCCCTGATCCATCACAGCTTTACATACAATGGAACCAGACTGTTCAACTGTATACCAGCCCCTCTCAGGAACATGACCGGGGTGTCTCCAGACACCTTCAAGAAACACTTGGACATGTGGCTGGCCAAAATACCGGACCGGCCACCAACACCAGGATACCCCAGCACCAACTCCAACTGACTTCTGGAATGGAGAGTGGAAGAAAGGGAGCTGCCTGGTCGCAGTGGAGCCCCAGCTCAACTGTGTCACTAACGGACGGAATACAACTAAGTGTAACTAAGTGTAAGTGTAAGATATATTTGAAAGGGCTATCGGGCGTAAGGTGAAGGTTTCCTACTTTTCGGAATTAATTTAGTATCGTTTTTCTTCCAATCTACTGGAATGCTTTGTATGCCTTCTATTATCTTATTTAAACTAATCCTAATTGCAGATATACAAATGTTGCTGTTACATATGATTTTATATAGTTCTGGTTTTATTCCATTTGGACCCGAGGCCTTTTTGGTCCTAGTTGTTTTAGATAGTCTCTTATTTCTTTATCTGTGATATCTGGTTTTTTCATAGGGTTTATTTTATGTTTGGGTTTAAAGGCTATGTCAAAGTGTTCCTCAAAGTGGATTGGTGCTGTATACTCTTCACCTTCATCGCACTGCTAGGCTAGCTGTGGTGTGTATTTTAGCGTTATATTTTGTTCTCGCTTATAATACATTTCAGCTCTTAATGACATATAAAACAATGATGTATATGCTCTACCAGACCTATTAGGCCTAAAAAGATCGATGGGCTAACTGTCGGTCCAAACCATCAGTATAACCCAAACAACCTAACCTAACCTAACCTAACCTAGTATTATAGATTTACAAGTATTTATTTTATTACAAGTATTTATTTTATTATAAGTATTTATAGATTATTTATGCTGTATGTCGGTAGTGGTACACCCGGTAACTACATCCATCCCAAAAAATATGTTGAGCAGTGAAATAAAATTAGGCTAGGCCTAGGCCTGTTTTCTCATAGGCCTAATAACCTAATGAAGTTTACTATAACCTAATTTAAGTTATTTCACAAAATACTGATACCCAGCCCTCCTCATACATTATTTTCCATTGATAAATAAGTTTGTGCTTAACTGCAGTAATGAAAGACCTGTATAAACTAGCCAATGTCTAAAGACTTGGATCTGGCATTGGCTAATTGGCATCACACGTACTACAAAATTTAAGTTTTAAGAAAGGAATGTCCTCTTCAACAGGCTTAGGTGTATTTCCCCGACACCCAGCGCCGCCAAGCAGCTCATAGGTATAAACAAAATCTGCCAGGCATTAACTGAATGAGGAGGAGGCGTTCTATTCTTCAGAATTCCTTATTGTTCGTACATTCACACACTGTATACATGCAAGTGGTCTTCAGCAGAGTATCATCTTAGTTTGTATAAACAATATCAAGAGGGAAACAAATGGCTTGATCAACATGTTATCACCTATTGGCCTCTAGAGGCGCCACTGTCGCTGTAGAACAGATTTATTACATTGAGCGGGCTCTCCTCTTTTACACCTTGGTGAAGGCTGTCACACGGGCAATTGCCAAAACTTTAAAGGTCCATATCATTGTTATTAAACAAAGCATTTGGCAAAGGGAGGAATTGTTAAAAAACTTAGCCAATACTCTGCTATTCACCAAAAATAAATTTGAATTATCATTATTATTTGGTAGGGTAGGTATGTATAGGTAGGTTGGCTAAATAATTGGTGGGATTCGTAGGGACTGGAACTGTTTTGAGAGAGTTAAATACAAAAATAATAATAGATCTGAATAATAAATCGACTATGTTATTAAGCAAAACTGGGGATGCGTGGAAGCCTATAGACTGTACACGGTAAACTTTGTGTGGGTAGCGAATGCGGTTTTAAAGTCATTTAAGAATAGACAGTTTTCAATGTTGCGGCCAAAATATTCCACCCATTTATATTCTTTTGGTATCAAAACGTTCGGAATCGCGAGCCTCGCCCAACTACGCAAACATGGCTTTGATCATCGGCGTAGTTTTCAAGATGTGGAATTAGAGTTTTTTTCAAGATTGCCGGAAAAAAACCCACGTGCAAAAGCAAAACCTTCTCTATAACATTTGCGGAGCATTAGTAGTGGAGTCCATATGCCAAAGCCCAATCGTTTCCTATGAGTGGGAGAGACGGTATTTAGGCGTCAAATTTTTCGGGAAATCCGCTGCCACGGACCTGTTTGGCCGCCATGCCGGATGTTTAGCATATCAAAAGTTGCCCACAAAAACGCACCTCTTGTGAAAGTTTGATCCCGATCCAAAA
The DNA here is from genome assembly GCA_032716605.1 of Paralithodes platypus. NCBI lineage: Eukaryota > Metazoa > Arthropoda > Malacostraca > Decapoda > Lithodidae > Paralithodes > Paralithodes platypus. Next base: position 34,210,799 of record CM064484.1, on the reverse strand, counting down.
AGCGGTTCTGGAGTTATTGCGTCGAAACAGGCGTGTAAGAATAATTTGGATGAAAAACCAAGTTTAATGATTACAATAGGGGTTCCCCGTAGGGGTCGAACCCCTAATAATAACAATAAAACTAAGTATAAGTGACAGAGACACAAATAACTTCATAAAAATAACTTTATTGAGTGAAAATAACATAATAACTATAATAAATGGCATAATAAACAATAAAACACTATAAAATCGCTTCACGCCATAATTATGGGTGGAGCGACGAGTGCAACTGGGCGTCGTAGCCGGGGCCGCGGTTGAGTGTTCGGACGCGCCGAGGTAAATACGCAGCAAAAGTTACCTCCACTTCCATCGCCATAACTCCGGAACCAGTTGTTGTTGTTGTTGCTGTTCCCTAGGCTGTCTGGCCGAACAGCCCCAAGGTCCCGAGGAAGCCCAAGGCCACAAACGAGCGGCCCCACAAAACCCTCCCTGCTTACCACCAACAAAGCCCGGGTGACCGAAGCCACTCCAAGGCAGGGAGCTGAGGAGGGTGCGGAAACGCCCGGGAAACCCAAGCCCCACCCAAGGCCCTGTGCCCCTCAGCAATTATGAAGGGAAAGTTGAGGGGCAAAGGAAAAATGTGACGCTTTGGCTCCCAATCTGCCAACCTCTAGGTTGGCAGTAGGGAGGTCAATCCACGGAAAAGACGCCGTCACTTGAGATCTAGAAAATATATAAGTAAAAGGAACAGTCAGAGTAAGCTATGGGTATGGCAGAGATCGCTCAGCTCTCACTCTGATAGACCAGCCCATCACCACGGAACCAGTTGAGCTAGAGAGCTCTACTCAACGCCATTCTACGTGGCAAGGTAAGGCGCACATTTTGACATATGTTTGATTAATGTAGGTACTCAATGCCATTCTACGCGCCAAGGTAAGGCGCACATTTTGACATATGTTTGATTAATGTTTGATTAATGATTAATGTTGATTAACATGATTGGTGTCGGGAAATCACTTGTTAGCGCGACTGTACCCTCCAGTATCAGCCTTGTTACCAAAAGCAACGAGACAACACCTTCTCAGCGCAAGAGTTGGTGGGTGACTGAGGTGGCGTGGAGCAGCTGAGAGGGAGGATGAAAAGTGTTGCCAACTCCTCACAGCAGTGCCTCCAAGTCAGCAGCCACCGCTCAATATTAGCAGGAAGAAAGATCGTGTATTACTGACGGACGAGAGCCGATGCTGGTACTGGGGCTTAACTTTTTTAATAACAGACGTCAGACGTCGCTGATACTGGATTGGACTGGATTGGTTAAATGAACGGCAACAGTACTGAAGGGGTTAACTAATAATGTTTTTTCTTCTTATGTGTGTGGATGTTGGTGTATCGCTGAAAAGGGAGGGAATTGAGTGGAAGCTACCTATACTGCTGTTTGCGGATGATACAGTTCTGATGAGTGATAATGAATGGGAGTTGCAGGGTCTGGTAAATGAGTTTGGAACAGTGTGCGTAAAACGGAATTTGAAGGTAAATACGGGGAAGAGCAAGGTTATGGTCATTCATAAAATGTTTGTAACAACTGGATTTAAACATTTGTTGATTGTCAGTTTGTGGAAAGCAATTCGAGGAAGTGAATTCCAAAAGAGTAGTAGCTCTGGATAAATGACTTCTGATAAGCAGAAGTTCTGCATGTGGAGGAGAAAGTGTAAATTCATGGGCGCTCTCAGCTGCCCTAGTTCTAGGGGAAAGATGTGGAGGAGAATAGCAAGGTTATGGTCTTCGAAAGTTGGGGGGGGGGAAGTCCACAGAGTGTGAGGTGCAGCTGAACGGTCAGGCTATGGAGATCGTCAACTCTTTTAAGTATCTGGGCAGTGTGTTGAGTAAAGATGGGACTATGGATGAAGAAGTGCGGGAGAGGGTACAACAGGGGAAGAGGGTTGTAGGAACGCTAAAGCAAGTAACAAGAAATAGGGTGTCAGTATGGAAGTGAAGAAGTCCTTGCATGACAGTGTGGTAATCCCGACACTGACTTACGGAAGCGAAGCATGGACGTTGGTTGAGAGACTCAGACCAAGAGTGAGAGCAGTGGAAATGAATTACTTAAGGAGTGCGTGCGGAGTTACATGGAGGGATAGACAGACTAATGAGGAAGTAAGAAGGAGGTGTGGTGTGGAGGTAGATGTGCTGGAAAGTGTGAAAAGGAACAACTTGAGATGGTTCGGCCATATGGAACGTATGGAAAGCGAGAGAATGACTAAGAGGGTGTACGAGAGCGAGGTGGAGGGACAGAGAGGGAGAGGTAGACCGAATATGAGGTGGAAGGATGGAGTGAGGAAGTACATGAACGAGGGCGGTGCTGGTTGGGGGGAGGGGCGTCGACTGACTGGGGACAGAGGTGCATGGGGGCGGTTCGTTCGTGGCCACCCCTTCGGGGATCACGGCGTCAGGCAAGATAGATAGATAGATAGTATATTAAGCGAGATTAGCCTTGGTTGACTTTTGTTGTTTTTCAGCCAGATCACCCGGGTACGAGCTCCGTCCTTTTGTAAGGCAGCCCGGGTCGGAAGGGTTAAGGATGCGTCTGGAGGTGGAAACAGATAAATGGAGCTCCATTTGTTCCACTCTACCAGAAATGCGTCTGGACCCCCCGCCGGAGTCTGACTCCGCCGTGTGAGGTACAGAGGTAGCTTGTGTGTTGCCTCTGACGCGAACAAGTCCACTTGTGGATGGTAGGGTTCGGCAATCATCCTTTGAAAGATGTTTTGCTTGAGAGCCCATTCTATTTGAGTGCTCTGTCTCCGAGACAGAGCATCCGCCCATACGTTCGCCACGCCGGGCAGATATGTTGCGTGAAGATAAATCTCTAGCTTCGCAGCTAGTCGAAAGATCTTTTCCGACAGCCCTTGTAACACTCGAGATTTCGCTGACCCTTGCTTTTGAATGCATGTCACTGCAGTCAAGTTGTCCATTCTGAAGGCAAGAGACTTTCCCGCCTGGCTCATGCCGTGCTCTTGTAAAAATATTAGTGGGACTAGCAACTCCTTGGCATTGATATAAAGATGATTTGATATTGACCATAGACCCTGACCCTGATGTTCTAGGTTTGACTGGTAACCCCATCCCAGGGTTCCTGACACGTCTGTATCGATCCAGACCGTTGGAGGCGGAGCTGTCCAAGTCAAGGAGGAGTGTATTACTTCTGGCTTCGCCCAGGCCGCCAAGAGGTTGTGGATTAAAGTTGGAATTTTCCGCAGTGTTTCCGCTGGCAACAGCGGAAAGCACCAGTTTCCTTCCAAAATAATTCTTTTGAACTTCAAACAACCTAATGGGACCGTCAGCTGTATCCACATTGAGTGAGCCCACCAGAGATTCCCAGATCCTCCTTGTTGTTGTCCGAGCATGAAGAAACCGAAAGAGTTTCCTCCGAAACCTCTGACGGTTGTCTTCGCTCTGACTCAGAGTGAGTAACTCGGTATCCCAGATAAGGCCCACCCACTGGATTTTCCTGGTGGGGATCAAGGAGGACTTTGCTAAGTTCACCTTGAACCCCAAGGCAGCTATATGATTTAATACCTGTTGAACATGTTGAAGGCATATTATTCTGGATTGTGCTACCACTAGCCAATCGTCTAGGTACCATAACACTATGATCCCCAGTTCGAGCAATGGTAGCAAAGCCTGTCGGACTAATTTTGTGAAAACTCGGGGTGCTAGATTTAATCCAAAGGGCATTCTAAAAGACAAACGTTTGATCCCCGTTGCGTAAAGCTAGAAACTTCTGAAAACGTTTGTTGATTGGGACATGCCAGTAGGCATCTGTGAGATCTATTGAGCACATCCAGCCCTGCGGCGGGAGTGTTAATCTTATCTGATTCACCGTCAGCATCCTGAATGACTGATTGTGAATGTGTGTGTTGAGATATGAGAGGTCGATCACCGGCCTCATCTGAACACTGTCCCTTTTTGGCACCAAAAACAACCGGGATATGAACACGGGCATTGACACAGGACTGGGGATAATGATCTGCTTTTGGGCCATCTCTGTGACGATTAATCCCACCTCCAATGAAACACGATTGAATTTTGTGGGGATACGTAAACGGGGTCGCCGGGACCACCGCCAGGAGAGGCCTTTGCGGACCACTGTCCTTGCCCATGTTCGCGAGGGCCATGCCCGATGACAATCTCGGAAGTTGCCAGTTGCATAACTGGTGTTGTCCGGCAGTACTACTCTCGTTTCCGCCTCGCCTTGCCGTGGCACTGAGAGTAAGAGAGCCTTGTGGTAAGTTATCAGTTTTTTGAAGAGGAGGGATGTGACTCTGATTTTGGTGTGGGGGGATGAGAGACCTTGCTACCATCGCTACTGGGTTTTCCCCTAGAATGACCCCTGAACCAACGCCCTCTACCCCTGAATTGACCTCGCCCTCTAGGCATCCCATTATTTGCAGGGGTGGTGTAAGTCTTTGATGACTGGTATGACTGTGCTTGACCACGAAAGGAACTCTTAGCTTTAAAGTTAGATTTAGCTGGCTGCTCACCCTTAGACTTAGAAGAGGTAGCAGTTTGTGAGTCAAATAAGAAATTTACAGTGCGCCAGGCATCTTCAAAGGCAATAGTTTTGGTGAATACATTGGACAAAATAAGTCTCCTACCAATCTCCGCCGGGAGCTTCCTAACCAAGTACACCCTCAGGTCTTGGCGGATCCGTACCGCCTCAAGGAGAGCGGTCCGGACGTCGCCAAGAGATTGAATGGAATTTTGGAGAAGAAGGCGCCTGGTCAGTGCAAGAGCCTTCTGGGTCTGTTGCAGACTCAGTCGTCCTGGCCAGAGAGGCCCCTAGTTGGCGGCTGAGTAGGTATTGAGACGCCTGTCTCCAGGCTTTCTGCCTCATTTTAAAATCTTTATCGATCTGTACCTGTGTTGGGGGACAAAAAGATTCAGGTAACTGGCATAAAGATAGTTTAGGGGCAGCCAAAAATTCAAAAATGTATTGAGGTATCCCATCCGGCTTGCCTACTGGCATAGAAAACCAGTGATTGTCTTCTGACGGGAGCTGATGACTGCTCTTGTTTGTAATAGTGCTGGCAAACAGCTGGGCCTCTTGTGCCCAACCAACCCACGGCCCAGACTCCCCTCCCTGAAGGTGAACTAAAGAAGACCCATGAGAGTCCCTGAAGGGTATAGCATTTAATTCTGGGGTCAAACCCTGTAAAAGCTTCAGATCATTAAACCCATCTGACTTAGTCCAGTCGGAAAAAAAAAAATCCGGCAGATGCGGGAGGAAAGGCAGGGGATTGCAAATGGACAAAATAATCAGGATTATAAAATGTGGGAATAGCCCTGACGACAACATCAAGTACCTCTCCTGACTGGTTCTTGGCCTGCAACTTTTTAGCCTCACTCGCCTCGATTACCCAATGTTCTGGCACAGGCGACTCCCCTGTAACCGTGGGCTGTGCGACCTCGGGGTGTAACGGCTTAACAACTGACCAAGATGTGTCTGGTCCATATAAAAGTGGCATAGGGCCCTTCTTACCAGGAATAGACTTATCAAGTGGGGGGGGGGGTAGCAAATCCGAAAACAATTTCAAATTGGACGGTAACAGCGCTGTGGCACCTGAAGTGGGAGCCTGAGTAGTGACAGTGGGGGGAGGCAAAAGTACACTAACTTGAGGTTCCACCACCGGGGTACTGGTACTGGCACCACTACCTGTCGCTCGCCTTTAACCTGTCTCATAAAGTCAAATAACTCTTGCAATTGGTCCTTAGCCACAAAAATACCACTTTCTTGATCAGACTGGGACGCAGAACGTGACGTCTCTGACTCCTGTGTTCCAGATTGACGAGAAGCTGGGCGTTAGCCAGACGCCAGCTCCTCGGCGTATACTCCTTGTTGGTGTAGATTAGGACCCGGTGACCGGGTCGGAGGGGCCGGCACAGCCTCCAACCGAGACTCGCCGACCCAGGCAGCGGCGTCGTCTGTTTCTGTCTGTGAGTCATCGAGAACGTAGGGCTCAGAAACGTCTTTCAGGTTCAGATCCGGAATGTCATTCATACAAGAATGGGTCATGACCTGAGGGCTTCTGGTCAGAAGAGCTATCATCTTCCTGCTGGCTAGAACACACACTGCTACTCCTTTCTATTCCTAAAACTGGCACGACTTTAGGTTCTGGCTGCGGATTGTGGGGGATAGTGAACCGGTGAGATTGGCCTGAGACATGACTAGATGCGTCTCTTGGCGCCTCCCTGTGTGACAAAGACTTGACCGGCATTGGAGGCGGCTTAGCTGCCTTTTTCGACTTGGAGGACGTCCTAGACTTGCTCTTACTCGACTTGTCATCGCCGGCATCAAGTGCGGCGTCCAAGTCAGTGCGGGACCTCTTAGTCGCTTGGGCATCAGAAGGCGACTTAGGTCTTATTCTAGGAGAGCGGGACCTGTCACGCCGGCTAGACGAAGCTGGTGTCTCCGGCGGATCAACGGTCCTTGGTCGCTTAGGCTGGTGGGAGGAAGTATCACAAGACGAACCCACAGGGGGTGAATTAACTAAAGGCCCTTTCAACAAGTCATCTCAAATCTGGTCATCCAGCTGCAAAGATTTATGGGCAACCGTCTTACAGTACGTTACATAATCAGACCTAATGTGAAGTAAAATAGTTTTACATTGGCTATCAGCATGGGTCAAATAGGCATTGCGGAGGGCTGAACAATGGGGGCACAATTGGGAAAGCCAACGGCCACGTGAACGGTCTAGACAAGGAACACACTTCAAACAGAGGGTGTGTCCGATAACTGTTAAATTGTTACAACCTAAAACCTTACAAAAAGAGAAAGCACTCTTATCCATTATAACTTCCTCCCACCAGGGAGATTGCAGATCCTCCTAGGTGTCCCACATGCGAACCTGGTGTGAGAAAATGCCAAGAATCAATGCTCATAAGGACACGCTAGGCTGGCAAAGCTAATATAGCAATAAATCTCCATGTTAAAAAAGAAAGAAGAATTGAATAGCACTATACAATCTTAGTTCCCCTTACATTAAGTACTTTCCCCAAAAATGTATGTGAGTAGTTAGTAGTCCCATGTTCTACTTGAGTGATATAACTTCTTACCCAAGTGACCAACACTGACCTCATCCCGTCTTGTGATGCAAGAACTAACCCCGGCGGCCAGCGCTACTATGGATATTAATTCTTACCCCCGGCGGACCAGTCGCTCAAAAATTAAAGCAAAACAGTTTAACTGAAAGCTACAAGATAGGAATGGGTGAGTTCGTTTCTCGGCTCAACCGTTAATATCCCGGTGGACGTGGCTCCCCACGATGCACCCCCAGGATAAACGTCCGAATGTACCAAGCAACAAAAGTTTTTATCTGTTAAGTTATTTGCGGCGGAGATTAAGTTGTGATAAAGGAGAAGGCATAGCCGGCCCTCCGGAACACAATTTTAGTTACATGCCGGCTCAGCCGGAATCAAACTAGACACCGTGAACAAAACAGACAAAATCCATTACAACCCAGTACCAATCGCGGATGTTTTGAATTTTAACATAACTCTTTGATGTTTCCCGGCGGAAAAACCATGCGAAACAACAAGAGACACGTTGTTATTAAGTCTCACTTTTAAGAAAATCCCGCCGGAAGGGCCAACCCTCCAATTTGGAATGAACGTGTACATAAATGGCATGGTTATACATGAATAGTAATCAATACATCAAAAATAACACACCCTAACCATATATCAATAATCTACATAGGCCAACTAGATGGGGGCAGATGGCGATGATTTAGTCATTGTAGCACAAACCTGCGATCCACCGAAGACCTCACCAGCACGTAGAAACACGAAGAGTAGGTTGAAGAGCAGCATGGCTCCGTGCAGGATCCCTCAGCTAAGTGAGACAATCCACAAGCACTAGTCCACGTGGCATACTTGTTGAACACCCAAAATGGACCGAACAACAGGCCCCATGTCACCCTATAAGAAGCCTCATGACTAAGCAGTGAACTAATAATGAGTAGGAAAATAAAACACACACGTGGGAGCCTCGCCTTATCACAACGAGGACTCCGCATAACACGTTTACTATAGACCCTGAAAAACAGTCTCCAGGGCCCGCATTTAACACTCACAGCCTACACAAGTCGATAAGCTACCTGACCTCAGCACATAACATGTACAAATGAGCAAAGACTCACCATAAACGAGGGGAGGTGACGAACGAGGGGGGGCAGGAGCACCGGGGACACACGTCCGAAGCAAGCAGGCCCCGGAGAAATAAGAAAGAACAAGCACTTCGAGGAGGGAAGCGAAGCGTACACAAACAGCAGACGCATGAGAAGCGCAACGCTAACATCAAAGTTTAATCCTTTCGCTGTGGGTGACGTTCTGGAATGTTTTGGCAAGTTACAGCAATTTCTATCTATCTAACTATTGCCTGACGCCGTGATCCCCGAAGGAGTGGCCACGAGCGAACCGCCCCCATGCACCTCTGTCCCCAGTCAGTCGACGCCCCTCCCCCCAACCAGCACCGACTTCGTTCATGTAGTTCCTCACTCCATCCTTCCACCTCATATTCGGTCTACCTCTCCCCCTCTGTCCCTCCACCTCACTCTCGTACACCCTCTTAGTCATTCTCTCGCTTTCCATACGTTCCATATGGCCGAACCATCTCAAGTTGTTCCTTTTCACACTTTCCAGCACATCTACCTCCACACCACACCTCCTTCTTACTTCCTCATTAGTCTGTCTATCCCTCCATGTAACTCCGCACGCACTTCTTAAGTAATTCATCTCCACTGCTCTCACTCTTGGTCTGAGTCTCTCAACCAACGTCCATGCTTCGCTTCCGTAAGTCAGTGTCGGGATTACCACACTGTCATGCAAGGACTTCTTCACTTCCATACTGACCACCCTATTTCTTGTTACTGCTTTTAGCGTTCCTACAACCCTCTTCCCCTGTTGTACCCTCTCCCGCACCTCTTCATCCATAGTCCCATCTTTACTCAACACACTGCCCAGATACTTAAAAGAGTTGACGATCTCCATAGCCTGACCGTTCAGCTTCACCTCACACTCTGTGACTTCACCCCTTTCGAAGACCATAACCTTGCTCTTCCCCGTATTTACCTTCAAATTCCGTTTTTCGCACACTGTTCCAAACTCATTTACCAGACCCTGCAACTCCCATTCATTATCACTCATCAGAACTGTATCATCCGCAAACAGCAGTATAGGTAGCTTCCACTCAATTCCCTCCCTTTTCAGCGATACACCAACATCCACTGCTCTTGATAGTATTTCTTTCATAACTCCATCCATATATACAGTAAACAACCACGGGGACATCACACACCCCTGTTTCAAACCAACATTCAGGTCAAAGAACTCGCTCTGCTCACTCTCCACACGTACTGCCGCCTTTGCACCCTCATACATGCTCTTCACTGCTTTCAGCAACTTGCCCTCTACTCCGTATATTCCAAGTACTTTCCACAAACCTTCTCTATCCACTCTGTCATAGGCCTTCTCCAAGTCCATAAAGGCAACATACACCTTTTGTTTCTTCTCCAGATACGTCTCCACAACACAATTCAGGGTAAAAATCTGATCTACACATCCTCTTCCCTTCCTAAAACCTCCCTGCTCGTCGCCTATCCATTTTTCCGTTTTCACTCTCACTCTCTCAATCACTACCCTACTGTATACCTTCCCTACTACGCTTAGAAGACATATTCCTCGGTGGTTACCACACACTCCTCTTTCCCCTTTCCCCTTATATAGGGGGACTATTATGCCAGTCTTCCAGTCATCGGGTGCACTCCCCTTCTCCCATGCTAGTTTGCACATTTTCCATACCCATTCTATCACTATCTCACCACCATACCTCAACATTTCCCCACACACTCCATCTGTTCCTGGTGCTTTCCCCAACTTCACTCTTTTCATGGCTTCCCACACTTCTGACCTCCTGATCCCCACCTCCTCCTCCACTACTTCTCTTCTTCTCCCTCCCATACCATATCCAGCTATGTTTGCTGGCTCTTCATTCCTTTCATTTAGCAACTCACTGAAGTACTCCCTCCATCTTTCGACTCTCTCTTGCTTCTCGGCTAGCATTCTCCCATTCTTATCTTTCACACCCTTACTGTTTCCCTTGCTACCTTCCCTAACTTTCTTGACTTCTTTCCAGAACAGTTTCTTACTCTCCCTCCATTTTACACTCAGATTCCTTCCAAATTCCTCATCTACTCTTCTTTTACTTTCCTTCACTACTCTCTTCACCACCCTCTTACTCTCCACGTACCTCGCTCGTTTCTGTCTCTCGGAATCTTCATTCCCTCTACTACCCAACCACTCTCTATATGCTTTCTTCTTTTCTTCCACAGCTATTCTTACCTCTTCTGTCCACCATGCTGTACCTTTCACTCCCCTCCCTCTTCTCCTCACTCCACACACCTCCTTACATGCTGCACAGATCTCATCCTTAAACACCTTGCTCATCTCCTCCACTTCCTCCATAACTTCCAGGTCGAACAGCAATTTCCAGGCTTTAAAAGCCTGTAAAAACCGTAAAAATTGAGTGTCAGTGGGCGAGAGCGTAAGGGGCCCACCTCCGACCCTCAGAGCACCGAGCGGCTCACTGATGTTGAGTGTGTCTCGCGCGGGCCTCTCTCTGTCTCTTTCAACATTGTAGCCATGCGAGCGAATGTTACATAATAGCGGGTTTCCCGCGTTTCACTGGCACCACTGCGGGTGAACCAGACCACGTACGGGGCCGGTTCTGGTGTAATTTTGAAGCTATTCTCGCCTAGTTTTCGGCAGAATACACTTCATTTAATGCAGATGCTTGATTTATCATTCAGGAGTGCCTGAATATGCCCTAAATAGCCCAAAATAGGCCACAGCCAAAGGGTTAATCTTTTTATTTTAATATTTTTTACTAGTTTTTTCTAGTAGTGATACCCACATCATATAGGACGAGTCCGTGAGTGGTATTTAAGAGCGTTTCGCTCACGATGTGTGGCAATCGTATTTTGATCTCTCCTGGGCGGGAAGTTTGAAAGACAAGCTGAGTTCAAAGATTGGCCATAACCAACGTTAAGGCGCATAGTCAATGATGAAGGGGCCACTAATAAATATACTGTTAACACATCCCTCAGACCCTCTCAATCTACTTTGTCATAGGCTTTTTCCAGATCGTCCTCATATGAGTCTGAAGGCGAGCGTCTTCATATGAACCAAGGCCTTAAAAAAGCCTTTCAAAACATCCCACTGGCACTTAAAACAAAGCAATATGTGATAGAGATAATTCCCCTCCATACCTCCTACATAGGTGTCCAACCCCCCCCCCCCCCCCCAACCAACCCACCATTAATTATCACATATTGTTTTCCTCTTATTCCCCCTTTTAATTTGTGGGTTTGTGAAACAAATATGAATTTAATACCTAGGGAACAATATTACCACATTTCATCAGGTAGAAAATAGGATACTCTCGCCGAAATTCGGCGCACTAAGCATTACGCTATCAAGACAGTTAAAGGTTTATGCACAAGCCTATGACATATTCATTCTCGAATACTGAATATAAATCTGAGCTTGTACATAAACCCAACTGCGCTATGGTAGCTTAATGATTAGACGAATGGAAGGAGGTAATTGATGGGGCACTTAACCACAATGGAAGGCTTCGCTAGGAATTACTCCTGAACCTGAATATATTCATATTTATTCACCAACCCACCAATTAACTTACAAAACATACATAATTAATTAAATCAATATATAAGGTACTCCAAAGACCATATTGCAATATCTAGCAACATTTCGACCTTATTGCTATAACTGGCACACATTACTACCATATTCCAACATGACACGATATAAACTAAGTTATTGCGTCTGGCAGACATTACTACAATATTGCTTGGCCTCTCTTACTGATTTTCTTTGTGCCTCATTTACACTGAGAGCAATCCAGCTAGCTCTCACAAACACCTCCTCCTCCTATCCACTTCACTACACTAAACATGCACACCACACTTCATTCTTCCACACCAAAATTAAAAAAAAAAAAAATTATGAATTGTAGCCCAGCCTCGGAGTCCCCAGGGGGGGGGACCATAAATGCCCCCTCACCCGACCGACCATCCCCTGACGACCCCACACAATTACCTGGACCTCGGCCTGTTACTCTTTCTATTAATTTCTGCAACATTCGTGGACTTTCCTCTAACTTTCACTCTGTTGAGCACCATCTCTCCTCCTACAAACCTGATCTTCTCTTCCTCACCGAAACTCAGGTGTCTGTAGCAACATCCAGCAACCCCTTCTCTGTATCCTCCTACTTTCTCTATCCTAGTTTCAAAGCCAAAGGCGGATGTTGTGCATATGTGCACAACAAACTCACTTGCTCTCGTGTTCCCTATTTCGACTCCTCTGAATTCTCAACTTTATGGCTCAAACTTTCCTGTCATTCTCTTACTAAATATTTCTGTGCTGTCTATCTTTCCCCTAACTCTACCAACTTTCCCAAATTCTTTGACTATCTAAACTCTACAGTGGAACACATTCTATCCATTTCTCCTTTCTCAGAAATCTCCATCTTAGGAGATTTCAACGTTCACCACCGCCATTGGCTCTCCTCTCACACTACTGATCCACCTGGTGAACAAGCCTACATCTTTTCTATCCTAAATGACCTAGAGCAGTTAGTTCAGCAACCCACCCGTATCCCGGATCGCATCGGAGATCGGCCCAACATTCTTGACCTGTTTCTAACTTCTAACCCTTCTTCTTATACTGTCGATCTTTTCTCTCCTTTGGGCTCCTCCGACCATAAACTTATCTCTGTCACCTGTCCTATCTCTCCAGTACAGCCACCCGATCCTCCTAGCCGGCGGCGCTTGTGGCACTTTGGCGCTGCCGACTGGGAGGCTCTTCGGCAGTACTTCTTTGATTTCCCATGGAATGATTTCTGCTTCCATGGCCGAGGACCCGAGGAGAGTGCTGAACGCATTACCGAGGTAATCCTATCGGGCATGGAAGCATACATTCCATTCTCTCTTTCTCTCACACTAATGCTAAAAAATCTTGGTTTACTCACGCCTGTTCTACTGCTGTCCGCAATAAGGAGGAAGCATTCAAACGGTACCGACGCCTTAAAACTCAAGACTCTCATTCTTCATATGTTTCTGCCCGGAATCAAGCCAAATCTGTTCTTCGACTTGCCAAACACTCTTTCATCAATAATAAATGCACTGAACTATCCAACTCTAGCTCTTCCCAAGCTTTCTGGCATCTAGCCAAAAACCTCTCCAACAATTTCTCTTCCTCGTCTTTCCCTCCCCTTTCCCACTCTGATGGCACAACCATCACTTCTTCCTCTGACAAAGCTAAACTCTTCGCTCAAACTTTTGCTAGAAACTCCACCTTGGATGATTCCGGTGCTATTTCCTCCCTCTCCGCCCTCTTCTCTCTTACTTATGCCTAATATCCTAATCTCTTCTAAAGATGTACTTTCTACCCTCTCTGGGCTTAACACTAATAAGGTGTACGGTCCGGACGGTGTTCCTCCTGTTGTTCTCAAAAACTGTGCTTCCGTGCTGACTCCCTGCCTAGGCAAACTCTTTCGTCTCTGTCTATCCTCTAACGTCTTCCCTTCATGCTGGAAGTTTGCTCACATTCAACCTGTCCCAAAGAAGGGTGACCGCTCTCAACCCTCCAACTATCGTCCAATTGCTCTTATCTCTTGTCTTTCTAAAGTTTTTGAAACTATTCTTGCTTCCAAATTTCTTAAGCATTTCTCTTCTCATAATCTGCTCTTAGATCGCCAGTATGGCTTCCTTAAGGGTCGCTCTACTGGTGATCTTCTTTCATATCTTACTAACTCTTGGTCATCCTCCTTTCGGGACTTCGGTGAGACTTTTTCTATTGCACTAGACATATCGAAAGCCTTCGATAGAGTCTGGCATAAATCTTTAATTTCTAAACTACCCTCCTTCGGTTTTCTATCCCTCCATCTGTGCCTTTGTCTCTAATTTCCTTTCCGGCCGTTCCATAGCCGCGGTTGTGGACGGCCATTGTTCACTTCCTCACTCTATAAACTCTGGTGTTCCTCAGGGCTCTGTCCTATCTCCTATTCTCTTTCTAATTTTTATAAATGATCTCCTTAACTGTACCTTAATTCCCATCCATTCATACGCAGACGACTCAACCTTGCACTACTCCATTAGTTTTTCAGAACGCCCCAGCCAGCAATCCCTCAACGACAAACGTAATGAAGCCATAGAACTCTTAAATTCTGATCTAAATACTATTTCCAATTGGGGCAGAGAAAACCTTGTTAACTTTAATGCTTCCAAAACCCAATTTCTCCATCTATCTACCCGTCAGGATCTCCCAGCGGACTATCCCTTATTCTTCAACAATACAAAAATCAACCCTTCATCTTCTCTCAATATTCTTGGTGTCTCTTTTCTTCTGCTCTCATTTGGAAGGACCATATTACCAGTCTTGCTAAGGCAGCCTCCCAGAAGCTGGGTGTGCTCAACCGCCTTAGGGGGTTCTTTTCCCCTGCACAGCTTCTTGCTCTGTACAGGGGCATAGTGCGCCCTTGTATTGAGTATTGTTCACATGTGTGGGGAGGTTCTTCTCACACTGCTCTCCTAGACAAAGTTGAAAGGAAGGCCTTTCGTATCATTAACTCCCGTCCACTCACCAACTCTCTGCAATCTCTCTCTCTCCGCCGCAATGTTGCATCTCTCTCGCTATTCTATCGCTACTATAATAATCAGTGTTCCTCAGAGCTATCCCAGTGCATACCACCTCCTTTACGTAGGGCACGTGGTACCCGTCTTGCAACTCAATCCCACCCCTACTCTGTGCAACTCTCCAACCCAAGAGTGAAACGTTACTCTCAAACTTTCTTCTACTCAACAGCTGAGCTCTGGAACTCTCTCCCAGAATCAGTCTTTCCCTCTTCCTATGACTTAAATTGCTTCAAACTCCGTGTGTCCAGGCATTTTGGCTCGAACGTCCCTTGATTTTGGCCCTGTCACTCTTTCAACTATGGGGGAGGCACTCGCTATAGGCAGTTATGCCTTATGCCTCCCTCAATCACATAGAAAAAAAAAAAAAAAAAAATAAATACTGTACCAACATCTGGCAGACTTCACACTCATAGACTTGAATATGGAGAGTCTCACAACAACTGTCACAGTACCCTCAATGTACAATACATGACCGGCGACACCACAGGTTCTGTTGAAGTCATATTAAGATTTCTATTCAATTTCTTTACTATTCAGTTATTAAATTACATTATGAAACTTGCAAAAGAACTCCTCAAAATTGCTATGTGGAAATAACACTTAAATCTAGTATAATTTTTAATAAATGAACACAAAACCACCACATAGGGTGTACATCACTACATTAGCAAGTTTATCTGTTTCCCAAGCAAACTAATCGCACATATAACTACGCACTTTCATCACATTCAAGGAATTAGTCAATTTGGGAAGTTCAGGACATTCTAGTAAATTTGACTAAATGTTGTATGAATAAAGAAACTAAAAAAAAATAAATAATAATAATATTAAAGTACGTTTGCAATTTGACAGGATATTAACAATAGTACAAAATGCATATAGTACTCACTAACGATAGTGCTATCGGGTACGGTATGTACCCTGTCGACATAGCATGGACGGTTGACCCCTACCAATTACTACCCAACAAATAACCTATATTTATCGTACAAATAAATAAAGGATATCACAAAGGCAAGGCTCTGTCTTGAGTCGGCAACCCCCCAAAAAAAGGAAAAAAAAGGAAAGCAACAGAAAAAAAATAGAAAAAGTGGGGATTGGGCCTGAGTAAATACATACAAAGGCAAGCAATAGATACTATCAAAAGTGAATACAGTAGATACAATAAAATAAAGTATAAGGTACTATAGTTGCAAAATATGAAGAAGCACTACAGATACATACATACATACAATTTTAAGACTGAGTGCTCCACACATACGTGCAGTTTCAATCTCTTGTCCTAATGGTGGCGTTCCAGGCAACCCTGTTAAGGGCTGCTCCACTTGTCAAGTTTTTGGATTTGAGATCGGCATGTATAGTCCGATCCCAGGTCTTCCTTAGTCCACCCCTTGGTGCAGTTCCCTCCACAAACACAGACCTGCATCTTTTCACCCAATTGTGTTCATCCATTCTCCCCACATGCCTATACCATCTCAGTCTACTTGTACACATCTCCTCGCTAATACTCTTTATACCTAAACGTCTCCTCAGCTTATCATTTGTTATTCTATCCTGCAGTTTGGCCCCACACATCCATCTCACCATTATCATCTCATTACGTTTCATTCTGTTGACATCCTCTACGGCCCATGTTTCTGAGGCATATGTCATTGCACTTCTAACACATGAGACATACATGAAAGAAAGAGTACTATTTTAACCCTTCTGGCCCGGGCTCGCCCTCCTAAGGACGTTGTTGAGATCCGGGCGATTTGGCCAAAAAACGTCTACGGCTAGGCTACCGTATCTTTGTAATTTTAACTGCTAGAAAATTCCCACACATCTCTAAATGTACTGCGGTTTCCAATCTGTAGACTGGCGTTGAGTAGAGCTCTCTAAGTCAACTAGTTCAGTTGTGATGACGATTTCCGTGGAGAGAGATACGATGTTGACAATATCGGAGCTTTGCAGACACTAATTTCGTCATAACATATAACAACAACATTGATCCGACGACTCCTTCTTGATTTCGGAGGTGCGGTGTCGCAAAGACAGGCTTTGTTTACATGCGTCGGACGCACGGCTTTCAAAAACGCTTAACCCGGCAACGGCAAGAAAGCTCATAAGAAGTTGTACTGGGCGAGGGCGGCAAAGCTCCTAAGAGGGAAGGCCTAAAAAAAACATTTTAAATGGCCCCAGTAGCACTAAAAAAAAAAAAAAAAAAAAAAATATCCCCTATACCTCATATCACTCCTCCACATCCCCTCCCCCTTCAATTATCACCTATTTTCCCTGTTATTCCCTAATTCGTTGGTATATTTTTGTGCTAACATTAGCAAAATGTGTGGAGGATGTGCTTATGTGCCTAGCGGGTGTGATACACAAGCGAGTGTGGATGAGTAAGCTCAGTCTGGCTTGAGGCCTCGTGAAGGGAGGGGTTGCCTCAATTTGCTCCATAATTCATGAATGGGCTGCTCCATGTATATTCGCAATTTTGACCAGAAAAATTATATTTCCACTTGTTTTATTGTTGTTACAGGTTACTATCTTCATAGTGAAGGTAAAATAGGCGCATATGAATAAGTACTGTAATAACGATATTTATCGTAAAATGACGATTACAGTATAGGCATGAATGGAGCCTAATATGCTCGTCCAGGGGCATCGAGTTCAATACCCCCTGCTCGCCGTTTATAGGTTAATAGGCTTTCAAGCTTACGGATTTTAAAAGGTCACCCGGGCTCCTAGCCATCTGCCGCGGTGTCCTTTTAAAATGCTGCCCGGGCGGGAAGGGTTAACAAGAATAATACATTTTAGAAAAAATATCAATAATAATATTAGAAAAATTTATGTATTTACTCAGGCCCATTCCCCACTTTTCCTATATATAAACAATCAAAACATACAAACAAAAAGAAAGCAGAGGTTATATGAGAAACTTTAAGTTAAAAATGCTGGATTACAATTCTTGATATCAAATTTTAGGATACTGTCACAATAATTGACCTTAAAAATATTAAATGTATGCAACTTTACTTACATCAAAACCTCTGTCTACTCAGAGTCTGTATAGTAACCTTGCTCTAGACCAAAAGTCATTTACTTTTAGTGAAAATTTTACAAAATCTTATTAGCTGGGAATAAAAACAATTTAAGTTATTTTATTCTCGATATCACTACTAGGGAAAGGAAAGTTAATTGCGTTAAAATTAAAATTGTTAATTTGTGATATACTGTACTTTTAAGTGTGCACTGTTCATTAACAATCTGGCATAGTCAGTAGAGCCTAGGCTGCTGATCAAAGGGTCAGCGAATCGAATCCTCACCGTCAAAATGTTATTGGTAGTTGAAAAGCCTGGGCAACTTGACCTAGAAATTTGTGACAAACGCTTATTCTTTACGGCCACCCCTTCTCGGGAATTACGGCGTCTGGCAAAAAAAAACATTATATCAAGAACATTTTCAAATGTGTAAACCATTCCACACATCACTGCCAACCAATCATGTTCATACACACTACAGTAATGTGTTAAGGATTTCCTGCCAAGTTAATTTGAAGGGAGTATAGTGTGCAGCTTGTAAACAAAGTAACAGGGCTTATTGACAACAGGTAATAATTCATCTGATCAGAGATAAATACAGGTATGTTTATTCAAAGTAGGCTACTTACACACTAACCACTATGAAGAAAACTGCTGTTGCACTGAAATTGAAGAGTTTTTATACTCTATGAAGAAAACTGCTGTTGCACTGAAATTGAAGAGTTTTTATACTCTATGAAGAAAACAGCTGTTGCACTGAAATTGAAGAGTTTTTATACTCTATAAAGAAAACTGCTGTTGCACTGAAATTGAAGTTTTTATACAAAGATATTTACAACTAAACAAATACTTAGTGACCACCTTCCTTGAAGAACCTCAAGCCACAATAAATACAACTGTGGTTCCCTGGCTCATCCTGCAATAAAAAACAAAAAAAACAATGTAAATCTATTTCACAGAGAACACTATATTTCAATCATTTGACATTTATCTATCATGTTTCATAACATTCAATAAACCATTACAAACCCCATTATTCTTTCATTGATTAAATGTTGATAATAGGGAATAATAGCTAAACTAATCAATTACTGTAAACTAACCAAAACTCACCACATTGATGTAGACCCTAGGGTGTCCGAGGGCCCCAGGTCCCCCATCGCACGCCACCACCCGGGTCTGGACACCCTTGGGGGGGACCTCCTTGATCAGATTGATGGCCCACCGCTCATTGGTCTGCCGTGGGGTAGTTACAAACCGGGCATTGCGGTAGTCGTCCGATTCAAACACCTGGGGAGAAAATAATAAAAATTAAATCTTGTCTTTTCCTGTTATAAGCGCTATCTCAACCCTTTTTACTACGACAGATCCTTCTGGAACTGCACAAAGTCGGCTCAATAGCTAAATATATTTTTTAAAACGTCGCCGGTACAGAAGGGGTTAACCTAACCTGGGGGCTGCCGCCCCACAAGCCCGGACCCCCGCTGCTCTTGAAAATTATGTAGAAGACGTCAACATTCAGGGTTGGTGATTATCTTTTATTTATTGTTTAAAAAAAAAAAAAAAAAAGTAACAGTTTGTTTTTTATTTATTTAATGTATTTAATGTTTTTGTCAAAATGTATTATATAATAGCCTATTATAAAAGCAGTACAGTATAGGCTACTGAATACACACTGTTAACTTCATGTCATGTCTATCCACTTATGGTTCAGGCCTTCATGTCATGTCTATCCACTTATGGTTCAGGCTGAAAGCCACAGCCCAAAATCCAAATGCATACTTGTTCAAGACCTGTCTGTTCAGTACTGGTTAAAGGTGTTTGTAATTAAAGTAATTAGAAATATTGGAAAAAACTATTTCCCCATTTTCGATCGATGTTGAGACACTCTCCCCGATAGTGGGGAGGGCTATGATTCGAAGACATTAGCCTAACCTAACAACCTTACCTAACCTATCCTAGTATTATGGGTGGGGGCTGCCGCCCCCACACCCCCGCTGGTTGGGTCCTAATCCCTAATTAAAAAAATTAAAAAATTTGGCTGTCGATTATACGAAAGCGAAAGAAAAGTAGATGAAGTCTACGGTGTTTACTCTGCAATATTCAGCTTTGATTGTACGTTGATAACAGGAATGTACCGTACTGACAACCTTGTTACGAAAATTACATTTTAGTAGCATACTTTATACTGTATTAGGTTTTTCCGAGGGTTAAAACACATTTTCATATGATCTTTAGAGCTGTCGATAACTGGAAGTACCGTATTGAAACCTTGTTACGAAAAAGACATTTTAGTACCATACTTGTGTGGGAAGCTATGAAAAGAGTGAAGTTGGGGAAAGCACCAGGAACAGATGGAGTGTGTGGGGTAATGTTGAGGTATGGTGGTGAGATAGTGATCGAATGGGTATGGAAAATGTGCAAACTAGCATGGGAGAAGGAGAGTGCACCTGATGACTGGAAGACAGGCATAATAGTCCCCCTATATAAGGGTAAAGGGGAAAGAGGAGTTTGTGGTAACCACCGAGGAATATGTCTTTTAAGCGTAGTAGGGAAGGTGTACAGTAGGGTAGTGATTGAGAGAGTGAGAACGGAGAAATGGATAGGTGACGAGCAGGGAGGTTTTAGGAAGGGAAGAGGATGTGTAGATAAGATTTTACCCTTAATTGTGTTGTGGAGAAATATCTGGAAAAGCAACAAAAGGTGTATGTTGCCTTTATGGACTTGGAGAAGGCCTATGACAGAGTGAATAGAGAAGGTATGTGGAAAGTACTTAGAATATACGGAGTACATGGCAAGTTGCTGAAAGCAGTGAAGAGCATGTATGAGGGTGCAAAGGCGGCAGTACATGTGGAGAATGAGCAGAGCGAGTTCTTTGACCTGAATGTTGGGTTGAAACAGGGGTGTGTGATGTCCCTGTGGTTGTTTACTGTATATATGGATGGAGTCATGAAAGAAATACTAGGAAGAGCAGTGGATGTTGGTGTATCGCTGAAAAGGGAGGGAAATGAGTGGAAGCTGCCTGTACTGCTGTTTGCTGATGATGCAGTTCTGATGAGCGATAATGAATGGGAGTTGCAGGGTCTGATAAATGCGTTTGGAACAGTGTGCGAAAAACGGAATCTGAAGGTAAATACAGTACGGGGAATAGCAAGGTTATGGTCTTCGAAAGGGGTGAAGCCACAGAGTGTGAGGTGAAGTTGAACGGTCAGGCTATGGAGATTGTCAGCTCATTTACGTATCTGGGAAGTGTGTTGAGTAAAGATGGGACTATGGATGAAGAAGTGCGGGAGAGGGTGCAACAGGGGAAGAGGGTTGTAAGATCGCTGAAAGCAGTAACAAGAAATAGGGTGGTCAGTATGGAAGTGAAGAAGTCCTTGCATGACAGTGTGGTAATCCCGACACTGACTTACGGAAGCGAAGCATGGACGTTTGAGAAGAGACTCAGACCAAGAGTGAGAGGGGTGGAAATATGTTACTTGTGAAGTGTGTGCGGAGTTACATGGAGGGATAGACAGACGAATGAGGAAGTAAGAAGGAGGTGTGGTGTGGAGGTAGATGTGCTGGAAAGTGTGAAAAGGAACACCTTGAGATGGTTCGGCCATATGGAACGTATGGGAAGCGAGAGAATGACTAAGAACGTGTACGAGAGCGAGGTGGTGGGACAGAGAGGGAGAGGTAGACCGAAGGAGAGGTGGGAGGATGGAGTGAGTTCTAAAATAACAAATTTAAAGGTTTTCTATGCAAACGCTCGTAGCATACGCAATAAATTTTCAAATTTAGAGGAGCTAGTGTTTACAGAAAATTATGATGTGATTGGCATAACAGAATCTTGGCTCAATACAGAATATAGAGACTTTTTAGCAGAATATTCACTTCCCGGTTATGTAATGTTTGAGAAAAGCCGAATAAATAGAAATGGAGGTGGCGTTTTACTTTACATCAAAGAAAGTCTAACCCTATCCTCTTGTCAAAACCTCAAAGTGTGAACGTCGACACATCTTTTGTGCTAATAAAGAATAATAAAGGTACAAAAATAATCTATCTATTGCCTGACGCCGTGATCCCCGAAGGGGTGGCTACGAACGAACCGCCCATACACCTTTAATTACAGTGTACTGTATGTTCATTGTAAGACTCTGCTAACTCGTTCAGACGTCTTGGTAATACTATTTTGAGTATTACCTTAGCACAACTCCGTCGTGTGCGTCACTTTCTATTCATAATTAATATTGAATTAATTATTAATTACACTGTCATTCCTTGATAGTTTCAGAGCATTCATTGTCTAGCTCATATAGTCAATTATAATCTTTTCTTAAATATAATTAATAGATATTCTTCTATATTCCATTCCTAATTATATATTCAATTTATATCTGAATTCCTCGGCTCGTTTCGTTATTCTTACATACGATCATTGACGTGAATATAAGATATTCATTAGAAATTACATAATTTAGTCCACCCACTTAATCTTTTGTAAAATAAATTAAATCATCTTTTGCCTCCAATTTCAGACCACCCGCCCGGGAGCACTAGGGTGAAAACTGAGTATGGCATTGTACGGCATACATCCTAAGGAGTGTCTCACATAAATCTCAAGCCTCTAGCTCCCATACGACCGGAGTAATGAAGGTTCAAAGTGGCAGTGAACTAAGGGTGTAAAGTATCCCCACTAAGCCCACCACCACCAGCCGCGCGGCTGTCTTGGCCCGCTCACACCTACCGGCCCGGCTCCCACACACACTACGGTACCTCCCCTTCCTATTCTCCCGCCATTTCCTACCTTACGAGCCACGTAACTGATTTTAATATGTCGGACGCACGTGATGCGTCGCTGGGAGTTGGTGATCAAACACTGCCGACGCATCACGTGCGACGCTGGGTCTCACTGGGTTAAAATTATAATTCTAGTTGCATTAACTTTGAGATTAATTTCAGCCACCGCAGTCCAGTAGGTGACCTGACCTCCACA
Source organism: Paralithodes platypus (assembly GCA_032716605.1). NCBI lineage: Eukaryota > Metazoa > Arthropoda > Malacostraca > Decapoda > Lithodidae > Paralithodes > Paralithodes platypus. The sequence continues at coordinate 34,188,045 of CM064484.1, read as the reverse complement.
GTTTAAGTAGGAAGGTCACTTGAGAATACCGCGACTACCTAGCCGGCTCGCCACTACCTGTCGTGAGACTCAGCCTCCAAACCTGAGTTATTAGTTACTCTCTCAACTCTCCCAGCCTCTCTTGTTTGAGATTGTGTTCTAGTGGTTTCATTGTTGTTTTATTGACGGAAGACACTCGACTCACATCACAATTATTATTAAGGGTTGATTCTATAAGTTACGTGTATTATTTAGTTGCAGATTATTCACCTTGTTATAACCTCAGTTGAAGAGCAATTGCTCCCTATTCATGATCTACCATTTATATGCCTGGTAATCCTTGCCTGATAGTTCCAATAATTATCTAGGTGAAGCTACATTCTGATTTTCAGGTATTAGATCTAATTGAATAAACAGGTGTATAATTGTTATGTGTGTTGTTATTGAGTACTGTAGTGCCTAATTGAATACTTATTTGTGAGAGTAAGACTGTGTTAGATTTGACCCTGTTGAGTTATTTACGGTCTATAAGTCCAGGTCTAGATTTTAGTAAAGACTATATCACGAGCTGTAAATATTATAGCCCGATATAACAGGGTGCCTAGAGATGTTGTGCAGTGGCCTATGAGGAAACTTGGTGTGGAAGAGTGGCTGGTGCGTGTGATAATGAAAATGTATGAGGATTCACGAAGTGTGGTGAGGGTGAAGGGTGTACCGAGTGATGAGTTCGCAGTCCGTGTTGGAGCCCATGAGGGTTCAGTGTTAAGCCCCCTCCTCTTTATTATGGTCTTGGAGGCACTGTCTAGAGTTTTTAGAGGCGGACTCCCGCTGGAACTGTTTTATGCAGACGATTTAGTCCTAATAGCGGACAGTATGCAAGATGCTGAGGCCAAATTCAGAGAACGGAGAGAGGGCATGGTGAGCAAGGGTTTAAGAGTCAATATTAACAAAACCAAGGTTATGCATTGTAGATTGAGACCAGGCAATGTGGAAAAGAGTGGTGCATACCCATGTGCAGTGTGTGGAAAGGATGTGGGCGTTAACGCAATTCAATGTAGCATCTGTCGACGCTGGGTGCACCATGGGAATAATCGCTGTAGTAGAATAAAGGGACCCCTGCCGAAGGATAAGTCAGAAATAGAAATTTGAGTGCGTACTGTAGTGTGCAAAGGCGAGCTTGTGTTAAGTGATGATCCTGTGGCTGTGAATTTTGGAAATTAGTCATTGGAGCTGGTGAACAAGTTTTGTTACCTAGGAGATACCATCTCTGCCGGTGGTGGGGCCGAGGCTGCCACTGTTGCTAGAATTAGATGTGGCTGGGGGAAGTTCAGAGAACTGCTGCCAATTCTGACCATGAAAAGAATGCCTCTCCCCCTGAAGGGAAAGGTGTATGCCTCATGTGTTAGAAGTGCAATGACGTATGCCTCAGAAACATGGGCCGTTAAAGTAGAGGATGTCAACAGAATGGAACGTAATGAGATGAGAATGGTGAGATGGATGTGTGGGGCCAGGCTACAGGATAGAATAACAAATGTTGAGCTGAGGAGACGTTTAGGTATAAAGAGTACAGTGGGCCCCACAAGGGTGCGGTTACCTTAGTCCGAGACATGCGCGCACCCTTGTAAAACGCACCCTTGGAGCTTAAGAACCTATGGGAAATTCACTATGTAGTCCGGGGACTCTTCAAACTTACCCTTTTTTCGCCCAATAACCCCTGAAAAACATGAACTAAGGAAAGAATACCTGTACAGTATAGAAATGTGATTAGATATTAGATAGAATATGGGTATTACACTCACTTTGGATGGTTTATGTATGCGTGGAGGTTGGGATGTTGGTCTTACTGAGGGTCCGAGGCTGCCCCCATGCCCACACCAAAATGTCTACCCACATTTGCCTGTTTCTCACCTCTAGCCAACATGTCTAGTAACTGTTTTTTCTGTTCTAAATCAAGAACTTTCACTTTTGTTTTAGTGGGTAACACGGTCGCCCTGGGCGGTGGGTTAGGGGCAGCAGGTGTAAAATGCCCCCATGTGGGCATGGGGGCAGCCTCGGACCCTCAGTAAGACCAACATCCCAACCTCCACGCATACATAAACCATCCAAATTGAGTGTAATACCCATATTCTATCTAATATCTAATCACATTTCTATACTGTACAGGTATTCTTTCCTTAGTTCATGTTTTTCAGGGGTTATTGGGCGAAAAAAACGCACGCTTTGCTTTTTTCGCACCCTTGGATTATAAGCACCACACGGACATCTGCCGCACGGTTGGAGAATCGCACCCTTTTAGTGCGCACCCTTGCGGGGCCGACTGTATTAGCGAGGTGATGCGTACAAGTAGACTGGGATGGTATGGACATGTGGAGCGAATGGATGAACAAAATTGGGTGAAAAAATGCAGGTCTGTGATTGTGGAGGGAGCTACACCAAGTGGTGGACCGAGGAAGACCTTGGATCGGACTATACGTGCCAATCTCAAATCCAAGAACTTGACAAGTGAAGTAGCCCTTAACAGGGTTGCCTGGAACGCCGCCATTAGGACAAGAGACTGAAACTGCACGTATGTGTGGAACACTCAGTCTTAAAATTTTATGTATGTATGTTTGCAACTGTTAGGTAAGGGTTAGCAACTGTTAGGTAAAGGTTAGGGAATTATTCTATAATTGCACCTATACGAGCTAAACAAATTAGCCTATTCTTGTATTTTAACAGGAAAGTACGACGAGGTAAGTGATGTGGTACTGTATAGGTGGCAATATGCGGAAATGGATTATAAGGGCATTCCGCCCTCTCTGACCCCCTTATGAAAATCTACGGTTACTCACTCCACCCCAACTGGATTTCTACCGTTTTACCCAACCAGCTGGGGTGTGGGGGCAGCAGCCCCCACCCATAATACTAGGATAGGTTAGGTAAGGATGTTATGTTAGGCTAATGTCTCTCTGAAACATTATAAAATCTGTGCCACATCTAGATTGATAGACTTTTGTCAGAGGGGGTGGAATGCCCTTATAATCCATTCCGCATATTGCCAGCTATACCACATCACTTACCTCGTTGTACCTTCCTGTTAAATACAAGAATAGGCTAATTTGTTTAGCTCGTATGGGTGCAATTATAGAAATTTACCAAAGTTAGCAACTGTTAGGTAAAGGTTAGTAGGGTGTCATAATTTAGCTGAATGCGAGTACAGTAATTTCGAGCGAATTCCTGATCGAGCGGATGTACAGTCGAGCGAATGCGTTCCTATTCGAGGTCTCGGGTCTCTATTATACCCGGCCGAGTTCATAAATATAACTAAAGATTCATTAACCCCTTCTGTACCGGCGCCGTTCCTTGTAGCCAGTCAATTTTATTTACGATAACGGCAGGTGCATAATCTGTGCTGCCAATTGCCACAACAATCGCAAAAGAGAGCATGTTGTTTTCCCCGAACATCTTTCTGGCAAAAGGTACACGGGTGGTTAGGATCTGGCTACTATTAGACAATTTTATTCAGTTTAAAAAGGGCCTCCAGCAATTAACAAGCTTCCAACCATCTCACTTAACCTTTTATTACTACCACAGATTCTTTATAAAGTGCAAAAAAAAGTCTAAATATAGCAGGAATACATTACAAAAGATGTCACCGGTACAGAAGGGGTTAATGGATTAACAAAATTTGAGTGAAATTTGAATTAATATATATGAAATGGTACACTTTGAACCATATGTGCACTACACTATCCTACAGGATTGAGGTCAGAATGTGCTTAGCCATTCAACCAACAACATGTCCCAGAATATACCTATTTCTACAGCTAACCACCCGTGTACCTTTTGCCAGAAAAATGTTCGGGGAAAACAACATGATCTCTTGTGCTATTGTTGTGGCAATTGGCAGCACAGATTATGCACCTGCCGTTATCGTAAATAAAATTGACTACAATAACAAGTCGTATACCCATAACAGTGCATACTGTATATACTTCAATTTAACTAGGCTATAAAAAAACATTGAAAGTCAAATTAATCAATGTGAAAGATAATACCATCCAAGTTAATTGGCCTAGTATTTAACACCTGCTGTTATCGTAAATATAATGGACTACAATAACAAGTCGTATACCTATAATATCAAGTGCATACTGTACTTTAATTTAACTATAAATAACATCAAAAGTTAAATTAATACATGTGTAAGATACTGTAAGACTATCCAAGATAATAGTATTCAATACCTGCCGTTTTCGTAAATATAATTGAGACCATAACAATTCGCTCGTATGCGTCTTCGCGCAAATATGAATTCGCGCGAATGCACCTACGCTCGAATATGAATTCGCTCGAAGTGTCCAAATACCATTTAGCCTACTGTACTAGGTTAGGTTAGGTTAGCCTAGTTAAGTCAAGTTAGTCTAATAAAAATATTATAACGTGGGTTGTGGGGCCGAGGGGGGGGGGGGGATAATATTCAAGACCTCTTTCGCCACCCTATAAGAAATAATTTATTAGGGAAAATAGTGACGAATAGACTCGCCATATTTTTCTCATTATAGTCCACATGGAGAAATTTCGTCATCGACAGTTGAAAAAACAGATTACACCGAAAAATAACACGAAAATAATAAGTCCCGACCGTAAACAAAGAATTGCACCCAATGAATCCTTCGACTTGACTCCTCTTCTTCTTGTTTTGAAAGATGCGGTGAGTGCGATTCACCCAATACCCGGTAGCCTAAATGGCGTGAGCGTTACTCACAAAAACGAAATACTGTACCGGCAACCTGTTTTTGCCCCTTTTCAGATCTACATATATGAGGATGACAATAAATCAAGGGGAGGGTGAAGGGGGGGCAACGCCCCCCCTTCAACCCATCGTGTATCCAATGTACCCCACAATTTCCATTACCTACTGTAAAAGCGCGATTCACCCAATAAATGGCGCCATTTAACGCCGTATCTTCAGATTAATGAATAATGGGTAAGTTAATGCAAATCCTCCACTCAAACCATGAAAAACAACAATAAAACACTATATTCCTTGAAAAATATATAAAGAAAACTTGGTAAATAAGGCGGCTCTAGCTGTCTTGAATGTTACCAGGGTGGGGGGGGGGGGTTGAGACTTGAGAGAAGGCGCAGTACTGAAGAATTGCCGAAAAATTCGAAATTTATCCAGTTTAACACTGGGTCGAAACCATCGATATATTATTTAGGCAAATATATTAGTTATGTCATGTACTGTACTTCATTGCCATATACAGTATGTCCAAACCGTCGGTATTTCATTATAAAATACGCCCTAAATAACTAAAAAAAAATCTAAGGATGTAGTATCCGGGTTACGGTCGTCATCTTTACATAGGTCGTACGCTCGCGGTTTCGCTTTTGTTTTGGTCAATATATAGGAGATGCAACAATATAGGTAGCAAATTTCTAATGGTAGTTTTGGGTTCCTATCATCATATGCTTCATTGCTATAGAATTTTGGCAAGAATGTAGTTACCGGGTGTACCACCCACCTTGTTTACACTATGCGGATGCCTTTGGATATAAAAATACATTAGCCTAACCAAACAACCTAACCTAGTATTCATGCAGTAATGACAGGGGGCAAATAGCAGAAAATATAGCGTCGAAATAGACGGGAACGTAAGTGCGAGCGCACAACATGATAACCGTACACCCGGAAACTAGATCCTTCCCAGAATTTTTATCCTCGGGGGTGCGGATCTTGGGATTTTTCATTTTTTGTCTTTGGATTTTTTTGGGGGGGGTCATTAACCTAACCAAAAAACCTAACCTAACCTAATAGCCCCACATTTAGGTTAGGTTAGTTTTTTTTGGTTAGGTTAATGAACAAAAAAATCCCAAGAAAAAAATTAAAAATCCTGAGTTTTTTGTGTTTTTTCCCCGGGGATAAAAATTGTATAGGCTAGCAATGAAGCATATGATGATAGGAACCCAAAACTACCATTATAAATTTGTTACCTATATTGTTACATCTCCTATATATTTACCTTTGTTTTATTCTGTTTTTGCCCCCTGCTGGCAACATATATGATGATGACAATAAGTCATGGGGGGGGAGAGGAGGGGCAAAAGCCCCCCTCAACTTATTTTTGTATCCCACGGCAGTCAAAATTGCCGAAACTGTGATCGCGAGCGAGCGAATATGTTTTGTTGCTTTGGTGTCTTAAGATTGATGGATAATGTTTGTTTTGCAATTTCCGACGGCCGGCTAGAAAACAAACAAACCAGGACAAAAAAAAAAATACGGTAATTATAGGGAATAGGCTCGCACCCTTATTTTTCATGTTTTTTTCCTCCAGATTTTGAGAAATTAGTGTTTTCATGGTCTTAGTTATAATTTTAATGTGGGAGACACGATTTTTTGAGGAAAAGCCCCCCCCCCCCCCCCCCAATGAATTATTGAAATCGTCATCTATGTTGCCAGCAGGGGGTAAATATCGATTATACTGCATAAAGAAGGCGTTTGTAAACGGAGAGGATGTCCGAAAGAGCTCTGAGATTGATTAGCATGGGCGTATTTTCTATTACTATCGGGTTTTCTAAATGGTTATTTTAAGACACTAGTGCAGCGTTATAAGAAACAATTTATTAGGGAAAATAGGCACCAATAGATTCGCCATATTTTTCTCCATAGGCCTATAGTCCGCATGGAGGATTTTCGTTATTGACAAATTGAAAAAATACCCACTTCACAGACAAATACACCAAAAATCTAAGTCAAAGATGTCAAACAGCAGGGGTGTGGGATACTAGGATAGGTTAGGTTAGGCTAATGTCGTTTCAAAGGGGCATTGAAAACACTAGGATAGCCTACACCCGGTCAGAGGCAAGTCCTGCGGTAGTCTCCTTGAATGCTACCTTATAAATGTGATAACAATTATTCTCCCACAGAACACAGTTGATTATACATTAGCCTAGTACAGTACTGTATATCCTAAGGCCCTTTGACCCAAGAAAGAAGACGACCTACATTGTCCTAATAAATTATGTATAATAAGGCTGCGAGCCTATTCCCTATAATTATAAAAAATACGGTCAATATACAGGAGACGCAACAATATACTGTAGGTAGCAAATTTCTAATGGTAGTTTTGGGTTCTTATCATCATATGCTTCATTTCTATATACTTTTTATCCCCGGGAAAAAAAAAAATATATTGGGAGTTTTCATTTTTTTCTTGGATTTGATTTTTGTTCATTAACCTAACCAAAAAACCTAACCTAACCTAACCTAAATGTATTTGGGGGCTATTAGGTTAGGTTTTTTGGTAAAAGTTTATCACCAACCATTTACGAGTTTTTCAGGTCATTTGTTGTTGTTTTTTATTTTTTATTTGATATACAGTGTTGTTTAATACGGAGGACCGTCGCATTTTAGTATTTTCAACATTAGCCTAACCTAACCTAACCTAACCGAAAATTAACCTGTCTCACCGACGGTCTAAAGCCAGCTCACGTTCCCTGTTTATTCTTAGTTTCTTACAGTAGATCCTCTGGAAAAAGGCAAACTAGGCCTGTGTATCCAGGTCAGTGCCAGTACTTGCACTACTGCGGTCGTTCACGGTGTTGGCGGCGGCGGCAGCAGACGCAAAATTTTTACTATTCTGTATTTTTGCTTTATAATCAAACTTCAAATCTTGTCTTCCCCATGCTTTATCAAGATTACTTTCAAACTTCCTTGTTGATTCGGAATCGACTACATACTGGGGCAGTGCGTTCCACTCATTTACCACTCTATCACAAAATGAGTTCTTTGCCTTTTCAAGCCTATTTCTTTCTTTGTAAATTTTCTTAGAGTGTCCCCTCGTTCTTGTTCCCTTCCGCATCAAGAAGATACCTTCACACACATCCTAATCATACTTTCCTGACACTATCTTAAGAGTCTCTATCATATCCCCTCTCTTTCTCCTATATACTTATGGGTGCGCGACGGTCTAAACCCAGCTCACGTTCCCTGTGTTATGGGTGAAAAATCCAACAGTTTCTCGTATTTCACTTATAGTGATTTTGCGACGGTAATTACATGTACACCAACAAAGTATCGTTCATGAAAGTGATAAAACACTGATAATCATCGATGGGGCCCGTAACTGGTTGGTCATAAACTAATACCGTTTTTTTGGTTAGGTTAATAACCCCAAAAAAAAAATCCCAGGAAGAAAAATCCCAAGATTTTTTTTTTCTTCCCCTGGTGATAAAAAGTATATAGAAATGAAACATATGATGATAGGAACCCAAAACTACTGTAAACTGGGGTAATTTTGGACTGCTGTCATAACTTCGGACATCGGCGATAATAAGTAATTAGCCATTGTCATTATATAATGGAAACGCTTTTTATTGTTTTTTTTGTGAGGTTCGTTTATAGAAATGGTAAAGGAAGGGCATGTAAAAGTCATAGGGAACTGACATGAGTATTTGTGCACGAAAAAAATATTATATACATGACGACAAATTTTACATTTTTCGCTACCCTGCCAAACTTCGGTAAATATCCAGTTTTACACCGGGGACGATTTTTACAAGCATTTTTTAGTTTGTTTTCCTTGTTTTGGGATTTTTTAGGGGTTTTTTTTTTTATGAACCCCATCGGAAAATGCAAAAAAATTAGCCTAACCTAACCTAACCGAAAACTAACCTGTCTCTGCGACGGTCTAAACCCAGCTCACGTTCCCTGTTTATATAGAGACTTAGGGATTTTTTATAATGAATTTCCGACGGGGTGGACATATATGGCAATGAAGTACATGACCTAACTAACATATTTGTCTAAATAATATATCGATGGTTTCGACCCGGTGTAAAACTGAATAAATTCTCAAACTTCTATCACCCCGAAGAAATTTGTTTGTATGAATGATGTTGTGACTGATATAATTTTGTAGTAAAATTACCAGAGACAACATCCACCAAAGGATATTTGTTACACTTGTATAACGCTCTAGCTAGAACACTATCATTTAACCTATTGTGTTTTCCAAAAAAAAATGGTAACTTCGGACAAACAAATCGTTTGTTATTACTTGCGGCAAGAATGTAGTTACCGGGTGTACCGCCCACCTTGTTTATACTATGCGGATGCCTTTGGATATAAAAATACATTAGCTTAACCAAACAACCTAACCTAACCTAACCTAGTATTCGTGCAGTAATGACAGGGGGCAAATAGCAGAAAATATATCATCGAAATAGACGGGAACGTAAGTGCGAGCGCACATGACAACCGTACACCCGGAAACTACATCCTTCCCTTATTTGCCCTATGAAAATAATTCATAATACTTGTCCATCATTAAAATGGTGGTTAAAGATCAAATAATTATTCTCAGAGTCCAAAAACCCATAAAAATATGATAATACTGTATGCTAACCGATTTATGTATTTCGGGTAATTATGGATATATAATATATATAAATTAGGAGGCATATATTTTGTCCAAATTTTTTTTTATCTGCCGAAAGAAACACGTTATAGGCCTAGGCCTACCTATAAAAATGCTCAAATTCATAAAAATGTATATGCAGTGATAGAGTATACATACCTATATATTTTCACTAGGCCTAGTAGGCCTAGTTAATTTTCGAGTTATTGATTTGACAGCATTGGTTATTTTTCCTGCTCAATATTTTCTAAGAGTGAGTCCAATGCCTAACGAGAACAGATCCAAAAAGAATATCTGTTAAACATCGTATATAACCCCCTCCTATACTGACTATACAGGCCTAAAAGTGTTGAGTGTATTTTCCACTAAAACATCGGACAGGAATAAGCAGCAATAATAAAATATTCATATAAAAGAGTAGGAGCCGAAAAATTAATGAAATAAAGCCACGAACGTACGTCCGAAGTTCTCCTCCGCTTGTCCGGAGTTATCCCAGCTTTCTTGGCAATCATTTTCCATAAGAAATCACTGTATGTCCGAAGTTATCCATACATGTCCGAAGTTTTCAACTTTTCAAGCATACTTCGGACATCATTTAGGATAAGGATAGCTCTCTTATTATGGGGGATAATTTTTGGAGGCTTCCTGGATTACAGCGCACTATAAAAACACATCACTTGACGGTCTTGACCTAGATAAATCTCTATATGTTTACAGTCAGGAGAAATTATTAAAAAACCTCGAAAAATGTCCGAAGTTACCCCAGTTTACGGTACCATTAGAAGTTTGGGTTTAAGTAAGTGACCAACCAGTGACGGGCCCCATCCATGATTATTTGTGTGTTATCACTTTCATGAACGATACTTTGTTGGTGTCCATGTAATTACCGTCGCAAATTCGCTATAAGTGAAATACGAGAAACTGTAAAAAATACCTCCCTGTCGATGGCCGCGCCGCAATAGTACACAATGGCCGTCTTTCGGGAGCTCTTACCCTCAATCTTTCAGTCGAACGTCACTACACCTAGCGGTCTTTTTAGGAATCATGAACCAATCACAATGCTTCCCGTCACTCATGGAACCAATCACAGCCTTCCATCAAATTATCAACCAATCACATAGTCTTTCAGTCTTCACGTCACGCGGCACGCCCCTCGCCGAGCCAGGGGCCTGGCTCAGTTTGTAGATGGAGCCCGAAGATGGAGGTAGTACGTGCTACGAGTTTTTCAGGTAATTTGTTGTAGTTTTGTAGTTTTATTTCCCGGATCAGTCCGAAGATGGAGCTCGTATGTGGTGGCTGTAGTCCTACACCTAATATGATTATTAAGGTATGTCGTCTATGGAACATATACAGTACTAGGTGTTAGGTGAAGGCAATGTTAGGTTCTTTGGTTAGGTTAATGGCAAAAGTTGGCTCGGATTCCAGGGCTTTAGCGGGGGTGTGGGGGCAGCAGCCCCCACCCATAATTAAAATGCCCCAGAACAAGAAGCCCACCACAGAAGCCACGAGCGAACACCACACAGAAACACCCGAAAGAAAGGTCCACAGAACGAAAGGACCAGCTGACCGAGCCAGCCAATTCAGACAGGCCCAAGCCCGCAGGGCTAAGCAGCTCCAGGCCGCACCTACATACCTCTTCTAAACTGACCATTTTCCACACCTCACGTACACTACCCCCTCGTGTCCTACACTCCTAACTACAAAGATGATGAACAGGAATATACATTCATATTAAAAACACCCATGCCCTGTCCCTACGTTGAGCCAATGCCAACACATCAGACAGCCATAATTATATCTATGTACAGTATGTTCTTACATCCGAGAAGTAGATGTTATATATCTTAGAAGTTAAAACACCCACGCCTGTCCCTAGACCTCGTATATCATTTCCCATGACGAGTATAGATATATGTAACCCGTGCTCAGTCGCCCCCTTGCATTGTTCCTCTAGTAACTAAGTGTCTCTATAATATTAACTGCCACCAGTATTGATACGACATAGCGGCACTGTCCTTGTGTCGTATTATGCCAAGTACAGATCAACCAGGTTTCATCACCTTATTAGGACGACGACTATAATGTCGTCGTTCATCGATGTATTCAATCCTTAGTTTAAGTATTAATATTAACATTCCCTAACATCTTGTCTTGCCAGACTAAGTTTCTGAAGACCCATCGCCCCATAAATCTATGTATTCAATCCTTAGGTTAAGTATCTTTTTCCATTTACTTTTCCACAATCCACACTACGCCAATTTGCTTCGTGTCCTACACCCCTTACCCGCCCGATTCTACCTACACGATGATGAACAAGAATATACATTCATATTAAAAACACCCATGCCCTGTCCCTACGTTGAGCCAATGCCAACACATCAGACAGCCATAATTATATCTATGTATGTTCTTACATCCGAGAAGTAGATGTTATATACCTTAGAAGTTAATACACCCATGCTGTAATGTAATCCTTACCCCAACCAGAGATTGTATAGATAACCTTTGTTACCAGTATCTATCATAGTACCTCGAAACAATAACGCAGTACCCCTACGAACTGCCGCTTTCCTTGGGTCTATATTTCATAGAAAACGCAGTTCCCAGGGACACCTAGACGTACACAAAAAGCGTGTCAAATAATAGGTCCATAACTCCTCGTATGTACGAGAAATAATACACCATGTTTTTCCTTACTTTATCCACAAGTCACGCACACACCTACAGTTAACCTCCTTCTCCCCCACCGCCCCACAGTCCACATGATTCTATCTTTTCCAGACTCATATACCACCCCGTATTTGCATCCCCCGGTAGCATTTGACTAACGTACTTTCACTGTCTTTTCAAACTCCAATATCAATTGTAGCCTAATGCCACACCCACGCCCAGGGACCTTAGGGGCAAATTTCCCTGTAGCCCCTGAGCTTCCCCCCCCCCCCCCCCTCTCATTAAGACACCCGCGCTTCTCGACTCTTGTCCGACCTAGCCTCTCTCTCATACCTCTTGAAGATCCTTGAATTTTCCATTGCTAACGCTCTCCAACCTTTTATATATATACTCCTATCCAGCCTACCTTCACTTAGTAGGCCAGAACAACATTAGAACTTTACTAACCCCTTGCATGCCATCTATTCTCTTACAACCCATTCACAACCCTGCACCCCATGGTCGTCGGTGCGAGGCTCGCTGCCTCGCCAGTAACTAATTTCTATTGCCATACTTCCAGATAAATGTGGCAGAGTTAGCAACCCGTCTCCACCACACCAAGCAAACCATGAAATTAACAACCAACCGATTATAACCAGCTAGCCAAGGCACCTTCGGTTTTGATATTAAAAACACCCACATCTGTCTCATAAACAGAGGGTTATTACAAACACTGGTGATATGGCAAGCCCCTAGCCACAGCCGCCGGACGACCATCACAGAGAGAGGGCGCCCAGCTACCCCTTTTTACCCACCCGAGGAGGGAGACCCCCACCCCTGCGGAGGTATACCTGACCCCCTGTTTTGACTTCTGAGTCATTGCCAGGTAGCACAGGAATTCTTCCTATCAATGAAAACCATGCATGACTAACACCTTTACTAACCTCTATTAACTCACAATAAACCATTTACCTTCCTTGCATACTCTGATCACTAAATTAGCACCTCAGCTATACCATAGAATGAAGATTGAACAATCTAAGAGAGACACTCCTATCACAGCTGTCCCCATCCTCCTCGCAAAGTAGATCCAGTCTCTCTCCCCTCAATACTTCCAGTATAGCCAAAATAGTACCTCTTACTAAGGCTCAGTTATATTAAAATTTGAAGGCTTCCTATAGCCATGTGTCACAACAGTAATCACCATCTTACCCAGTCCCCATATCTATTGAGAGCTCAAATAAGTCCATAAGACTCGAGATCCCTGTTCTCTACAGGGTCCAGAACCGAGCCTATAAACCTAGCTCCCGCCCCCAGTCAAATCAGTTGAAAGCTAGACACCAACCAGTGGTCACTACCCTGAAGTTAACCTCTAGCTCTGCCCTTGTGTTGTTCCGGAGTTGAGAGATTCCAGAGCCGGCAGACTCCGTGGCAGATTTGTATAGAAGGACCTGTCCACGTATTTGAGAACTTCACACATATGGACCCCCTGGACGGCCGCGGAACCAGTCGTTAGCCCCCAACATCATGGACACAAGATAGCCAGGACCAGACCCATCAGATACTACCCAAAATTCCCTTTATCAGTACTACATTGTTACAGTGCTGTTTAGAGATTCACTTATTAATATTTCTACGAAGTGGCTATCTCTTTGCCCCAATATAATTCATATAACCATTCAATTAGGAAGTGCTAAGCGTATCAGTGTTCATTAATTAACAGGCGATACTAACTCTCGTAATCAACCATATACCCAGATATTATTACATAGAAGTGAAACCCTAGTGATATCTGAATGTTCGCCCACTGATTTGCGTTCTATGTATTTCTGAGACAAGAATATAAAACTTAGATCAGTACCCCCTGAGGTTACTAGAATTCCCGTGCTCTAAAATACGCGTGTCTAATCTAGTCTGTGAATTACTACTTGTGCATCAGAGCTACCAGTAATAAATCTAACAGTGAATATGATTCTATAAGTAACATTGATGGTCTTCGGTATATAAACCTGTTGAATTAAAGCCAGTGATCAGAAGATTAATACCTGAACGTTGGAAGTGGGAGACTAGGCTCCATCCAGATCCACTTATGCTAGTGTTGTTCAATTCTATTATATTGTCTTGCACGAGTATTCTGCAGTGGTATATCAATAAACGTGATCGTGTAACTTGTTACCATGTGTTTCTTTGTGTTCTCTATTCCTCATATCTTGTATTGTGCATGCAGCCTTATATACCCAGTCATTTAGAACTCACATTACCCAAGTTAATCCTGTAGAAAAACAGGGCATAACAATAATACTAGGTTAGGTTAGGCTAATGTTAACCCAATAATACTAGGTTAGGTTAGGTTAGGTTATTTGGTTAGGTTAATGACAAAACTTGGCTCGGATTTCATGGATTTAGCGGGGGTGTGGGGGCAGCAGCCCCCACCCATTATACTAGGCTAGGTAAGGTTAGGCTAATGTTAACCACATTCTTACTGGGTTTTTCCAAGTTGAAAAACAAGAAAACCCGAGCCAACTTTCGAAATGAGGTTACTGTGATTTTGAACTCTGAAAAATTGAAAAACCCGAGCCAAGTTTGGTCAAAACTTGGCTCGGATTTTTCCATTTTCAGGTTTTGTTACTTTTATATATTGTATTTTCAGAGTTCTTCCAATACTACCCCTTTATTTACGTCTTTTACCCCGCAATTTCCCTAATCTTCATAGACCTCCCCACTATCGGGGGCCGTGTCTTAAGATTGATGGATAATGGGAAAATAATAAAATGAGACGGTCCTCGGTATTAAACAATACTGTATATCAAATAAAAAAAAAAAAAAAAAAAAAAAAAAAAATCTGAAAAACTCGTAACTGGTTGGTGAGAAACATTTACCGAAATTTGCTACCTACAGTATATTGTTGCGTCTCCTGTATATTGACCAAAAATACTTGTAAAAATCGTTGGTTAGAATTGAAGACAACCCCGGATACGAGCCCCATCGATAATTATCAGTGTTCTAGAAGTTTCATGGACGATACTATGTTGGTGTACATGTAATTACCGTCGCAAATTCACTATAAGTGAAAAACGAAAAACTGTTGGATTGTTCACCGATAAACAGGGCACGTGAGCTGGGTTTAGACCGTCGCGTACCCATAAACAGGGAACGTGAGCTGGGTTTAGACCGTCGCGTACCCATAAACAGGGAACGTGAGCTGGGTTTAGACCGTTGCGCACCCATAAACAGGGAACATGAGCTGGGTTTAGACCGTCGGTTAGTTTTCGGTTAGGTTAGGTTAAGTTAGGGTAAAAATTGAAGAGACCCCGGACAGCCTTTTCACTAGTTAATGTTTTTTTGTTTTGTTTTTTCTTCGATATACAGTGTACTTATATACTGTATCAAGGACCACTAGAAATGAGTATTTACCCATTATCCAACAATCTAAAATCACGGCCCCCGATAGTGGGGAAGGCTATGAAGATCCGGGAAAATGTGGGGTTAAAGACGTAATAAGCCGCTAATAGAGGTTTTAAAATTAAACTTGGCTCAGGTTTCCTTGTTTCTCAACTTAAGAAAACCTCAAAATGGAAAAACCCGAGCCAAGTTTTGGCAAAACTTGGCTCGGATTTAAAGTATTTTCAGAGTCCAAAAACCCTTAAAATTAATTTCGAAAGTTGGCTCGGATTTGTTTTGTTTTCAACTTAACCCTTCTGGCCCGGGCTGTATCTCCAAAGGACAGGGTGGGCTACCCGGGCAATCTGGCCGAAAAAAGTCTAGGCCTAGGCTACCGTAATTTTGTTATTTTAACTGCTAGAAATTTCCCACGCATCTATAAATGTAGTGCGGTTTCCAATCTGTAGACTGGCGTTGAGTAGAGCTCTCTAAGTCAACTGGTTCAGTTGTGATGACGATTTCAGTGGAGAGCATTTTCAGGCGATGTTAGCAATACGACGATCTTTTCACTACTGAAACAACGACATACAGACATACAATAACAAACGAGTCTTCTCCTTCTTGTTTTCGGAGGTGCGGTGACGCAACGATCGGCTTTGTTTACATGCGTCGGACGCACGGCGTTCAGACCAAGCTGAATAGGCTTTCAAGCTTAAAAGTCCTGAAAGGACACCCGGGCACCTGCCCTTATTTCGTGGTGTCATTTTAAAATGACAACCGGGCAGGAAGGGTTAAGAAAACCCCAAAATGGAAAAAGCCGAGCCAAGTTTTGGCAAAACTTGGCTCGGATTTAAAAAACAAAAATCAGAGTCCAAAAACCCTTAAAATTAATTTTCAAACTTTGACCTAGTATATTAACCTAACCAAACAACCCAACCTAACTTAACCTAGACCTAGTACGTTTGATACAAAACTAGCCCTTGCATGCCAGCTACTTCGGGTGCATAGTATACCCAGTACATTGGATACAAAACTAGCCCTTGCATGCCAGCTACTGGGGGTGCATAGTACCCAGTACGTGGAATACAAAACTAGCCCTTGCATGCCAGCTACTGGGGGTGCATAGTACCCAGTACGTGGAATACAAAACTAGCCCTTGCATGCAAGCTACTGCGTGTGCATAGTACTCAGTACGTGGGCTACAAAACTAGCCGTTGATATCTGCCACACTCGTCCGACGGCAGCGAGAGGTTGACAACAATCATTAACCTAACGTAACATAACCTAGTGTGAAAAGGAACAACTTGAGATGGTTCGGCCATATGGAACGTATGGAAAGTGAGAGAATGACTAAGAGGGTGTACGAGAGCGAGGTGGAGGGACAGAGGGGGAGAGGTAGACCGAATATGAGGTGGAAGGATGGAGTGAGGAACTACATGAACGAAGGCGGTGCTGGTTGGGGGGAGGGGCGTCGACTGACTGGGGACAGAGGTGCATGGGGGCGGTTCGTTCGTGGCCACCCCTTCGGGGATCGCGGCGTCAGGCAATAGATAGATAGATAGAACATAACCTAGCAACACCAAGTATATGTCCCTAGTACTAACCTTATTGTGGTTACACACCCATTCTCTCCCTTTTTTGTCTATATGAGCACACAGTCCCGCACGTCGCACAATTCACAGATGTAGGTAGTACTCCATGGTCCATTAACAGCTTTAACCCTTCCAGCCCGGGTGTCATTTTAAAATGACACCACGAAAGAAGGGCAGGTGCCAGGTGTCCTTTTAAAATCCCTGTGCTTGAAAGCGTGCTTCAAAATTCGCGCGGCCAAATTTTGCATTGCAGGGGCGACTGCAGGGGCGACCGCAGCGCCACCAAGCCTCAACTACTAGCGTTATCAGTTCGTACGTGGCCGCCATAGCGAGTTATACTGAAAAAATTATTTCCGACGTGTCCAATTCGCTGCAACCTCCCACGGGCCCCACTGCTACCCTGCTCGCAACTTCGACGCCTGTTGCAACCGAGAAGAAAGCTCAACGAAAGAAAGTTAAGCATTTGTTGAGTGATAGCGCTATACAGCGAGAACTTTTTGATAGTGAAGAGAGCAGTGGCGAAAGCTTGGTGGACAAAGAACAATTTATAAGTGCAAGCGAAGATGACGATTTCGTTGGCTTTGGAGACGACGATAATGTGGATTTATTTGAGGGGGGAGACAGTAGTGATGATCCTGATGTGGAAGGTGCCATTGAACTTCCAAGTGTGCTAGAACCTAGGCCTACACCCTTGCCATCTTTGCTATGTCAGCCTAGGCCTAGCCCTAGCCCAGGACGTTCCCCTTTGCCTGCCCGTACGCCCTTGAAAGTGGGCAAATATTTGTATAAACAATCGTTGGTGAAAAGTGCAGCTAAAAAAGCACGCAGGGCAGCCGCAGAAAAGGATAGGGAAGCTGAAGGACAGTGATAGTGACGCCGACCCTGGTCTAGCAACCACCCGCATTCCATTGTCCCGACGCCTTGACCCGGGACGCCGCGTGGGTCACCCACAGCCCTCGGCTTCATCTCTCCTTCAGGATAACCAAAGGGCCTCTTCAAGTGGTATTAGTAGTGTGCCACAGCCCTCAACACACCGCAGAGCATTATTTTCTGCGGAGAAGCCCTCGGCTCGCCGCAAAAGGAGCCCAACTTCCGAGGCCGAGGCTCCCATTGTTGAAGCTCCCGCAGCCTCCCGCACCCCACACCACCGACGCCTGGTCACTTCTTCACCCGAATTTTCTCCTGAAGAGGATGCTGACGACCCCAACATTGCCCCAGATGACCTGACGTCACCTGAGGAGGAAGAGGAAGTCCCGACAAGACGAGCGAGAGGGTGAGGTCGTGGACGTGGTCAGTCTGCCGACGCCGCTGCCCCTGGGCGTGGGCGTGGGCGTGCAGGGCATCCGCGTGGCCAAGCGCGTCCAGGGCGTGTGCCTGCTTCACCTGCACGTGCTCGAGTATCAGCATCCGACCTGTTTGTGTGGACAGATGGGGCTGATTTTGAGCCAGATTGTCCTGCCTTTGACGAGGTACAGATGGGTTCTGGGGTGTCACCAACATATCCCTGTGGCCCAGCTGCTACCCCCAGTGAAATTTTCTGTGGCTTCTATGACAATGAAGTCATGGAATACCTCGTCGAGGAGACCAACAACCATCATGAGATCTGTGCCAACTTTCTTGGGAGGAAGACCAGTGCCAAGATGGTGGCATGGAGAGCTGTCACTGTGGCAGAACTATATGTGTTCTTGGCACTCAAAATGCTGATGACACATATCAGGAAGCACGCTCTGGCAGACTACTGGATCACTGGCGACATCATAACGACTCCAGCATTTGGCAAGTACATGTCCAGGGACAGGTACTTCGACATCCTCTCCTATCTCCACCTGACAAACAACATGGCAGTCCACCTTCCCGACTCATTATGGAAGATCAGGAAGCTGTATGACATGATACGTCATCGGTTCACCACCTACCTGATTCCTTTCCAGAAGATGTGCCTCGACGAGTCTCTGGTCCTGTTTCGTGGTAGGCTGCACTTCCGACAGTATATCCCGTCCAAGAGACACCGCTTCGGCATCAAGCTCTTCGTCCTCTGACGGGGTATGTGCTGGACTTTGTGGTGTACAGCGGCAAGGGTGGAGAAATTGTGACTGACCCCCTCATTGGTTTTGGTGGCGCTGTAGTGAAGAAGATGATGGAGAGGCACTTCAATCAAAACCACATCCTCTACACAGATAATTACTACACGTCGCCTACTGTACCTCCATGACCGCAAGACCGGAACTGTCGGCACAGTCAAGGGCAAGAGGAAGGGCATGCCAGGCTACCCAACCAAGACGAAGAAGGCGGACATCTTCCACAAGAAGAGTGGCCCCATCCTCTCCATCCACTGGCATGACCAGCGGAAAGTCAACCTCCTCACCACATGCCACAAGGCCGAGATGGTCGCCACAGGGAAGGTGGACCGAAGAACCAAGAACCCCGTCCAGAAACCAGCTGCTGTCCTGGATTACAACCTCAACATGCACCTCGTTGACAAGTCCGACATGCAGATGGGCTTCATCGACTGCCTGCGAACATCTTGCAGGTGGTACAAGAAGTTTATCCTGCATACGGTAGATATGTCGGTCCTCAATGCTTACAACATCTACCGTCTGAGGACTCCAGGAGCCAAGAAGTACAAGTCCCTGCGGAAGTTCCACAAACAGGTGATACTTGAGCTCCTGGCTAAACATGCGGGTACACCAGGGAGGCCACTACAAGGACCAGGCCAGCTGGACAGAACGGGGTGTGCTGAATTTTTCAGGAAGCACCAGCTCAATGCCCTTCCTTTCAAAGCACCAGGTAGTAAACTTAGGAGTCAGAAGAGGTGCCATGTGTGCAGCCACACAAGAAGAAGATCCCGCAAAGTGACAAAAACCACTTGGGAATGCCTCGAGTGTCAAGTTGGACTGTGTGCTGGCACCTGCTTCAACGACTTCCACACTCTAATAAACTTTTGAAATGACAACAGTGAAAGTGACACTCAAATGTAGGCTAAGAATAATATAACTAAGTATAAGTGAAAAGGACACATATAAGTAATAATAAGTGCCTTCAATAACAATATGAACAAGTGAAAGTGACACTAAAATATATATTTCTAACAATAAATAAGTTAAAATGACACTCAATAAGCCTAGGCCAGTCAAAGTGACAGTATAATAATAATAAAACTAATTATAAGTGAAAGAGACACACACAAGTAATAATAAGTGCCTTCATAACAATATGAACAAGTGACAGTGACACTACAGTATATATATTATTAGCTTACCTAACAATACATAAAAGGGAAAATGACTCTATAAATTATCAAAGTCCAGTGAAAGTGACACTATAATCATAATAATAATAATAAAACGAAGTAATAAGTGACAGAGACACAAATAAGTTCATGTAAATAACTTTATTGAGTGAAAATAACATAATAACTATAATAAATGACATAATAACCAATAAAACACTATCAAATCGCTTCCCGGCATAATTGCGGGTGGAGCGACGAGTGCAACTGGGCGTCGTAGCCGGGGCCGCGGTTGAGTGTTCGGACACGCCGAGGTAAATACGCGGCAAAAGTTACCTCCACTTCCATCACCATCACTCCGGAACCAGTTGAGCTAGAGAGCTCTACTCAACGCCATTCTACGCAGCAAGGTAAGGCGCCCATTTATATATATGTTTGATTAATGTAGGTAATATATTAAGCGAGATTAGCCTTAGTTTACTTTTGTTGATATTCGGCCAGATCGCCCGGATACGAGCTCCGTCCTTTGGAGAGCCAGCCCGGGCCAGGAGGGTTAATGAAGGCTCATTTTCTTCGAAGGTTTTCTTTATAATCGAATGTGGAACCAGAGCACAACCTCTACACACGGGACCCATCCTCCAACTGTAGACAAAAAAAACGGCGCATTCAGGTTCGTCGGACGTGACGTGATGTGACGTATTGATGGACTGTGATTGGTTACTATGATGATGTAAGGCTGTGGTTGGTTCCGTGAGTGGCGAGATGTGACGTAAGCCATTGTAATTGGTTCACACATGCATAAAAAGATCGCCAGATGTAGTGGCGTTCGACTGACAGGTTGGTGTTAACATGGGGGTGCCTCCTGGACCGCCATTTGTATTATCGGCGCGCCTGCATCTAGAGGGACGGTTTTGCATACAGAGGGAAGTTTTTTTACAGTGTTTTGTATTTTACTTATAATGAATTTGCGACGGTAATTACATATACAACAACCAAGTATCGTCCATGAAACTTCTAAAACTATGATAATTATCGATGGGGCTCGTATGCGGGTTGTCTTCAATTTAAACCGAAGTTAGGTTAGGTTAGGTTAGGTTAATGTTGAAAATACTAAAATGCGATGGTCCTCGGTATTAAAAACACTGTAGGCTATATCAAAGAAAAATAAACAAAAAACTAAAATTAACCAATAAAAAGGCTGTCCGGGGTCTCTTCAATTTTTACCAAATCGTCCCCGGTGTTAAACAGGATATTTACCAATAATTAAGCTAACCTGCCTAGGCTATTATTACATTAGGCTATAGCCTAGGCTACACTTACAATAGGCTATTCACTGTTAACCGGTAACATTCAAGACAGCTAGAGCTGCCTTATTTACCAAGTTTCTTTATATTTTTTTCCATGGAATATAGTGTTTAATTGTTGTTTTTCATGGTTTGAGTGGAGGATTTGCATTAACTTAGCCTACCCATTATTCATTAATCTGAAGATACTCCGTCAAATGGCGCCATTTCTTGGGTGAATCGCGCTTTTACAGTAGGTAAGGAAAATTGTGGGGAGGCCATGCACGCTTCCAAAATGTACAAATATTATATTAGATTAGATTAACCTAACCTAACCATAATATAATATAATATAATATAATATAATATAATATAATATAATATAATATAATATCGTTTTTGTGAGTAACGTTCAAGCCATTTATTGGGTGAATCGCACTCACCGCATCTTTCAAAACAAGAAGAAGAGGACCCAGGTCGAAGGATTCATTGAGTGCAATGCTATGTTTACGTTCGGGACAGTATTTTCGTGTTATTTTTCGGTGTAATCGGGTTTTTTCAAGTGTCGATAACTAAATTCCTCCATGCGGACTATAATGAGAAAAATATGGCGAGTCTATTGGTCCCTATTTTCCCTAATAAATTATATCGGTAGCATTCAAGGAGACTACAGCAGGACTCTTCTTCTTCTTACCTATGACCGGGTATATGCTATCCTAGTGTTTACTAGCCTATACCCCTTTGAAAGGACATTAGCCTAACCTAACAACCTTAGTATTATGGGTGGGGGCTGCCGCCCCCACACCCCCGCTATTTGACATCTTTAACAGATTGTTGGTGTATTTTTCTGTTAAATGGGTATTTTTTCAATTTGTTGATAACGAAAATCCTCCATGCGGACTATATGGAGAAAAATATGGCGAATCTGTTGGTACCTATTTGGTAAAATTTTAGATCTGGTTTCACAGCAAATTTAGCATTTTGTGTTTTTGTTTTTCTCAGTTTCTTTAATATACAGTGTTGTTTTATACTAAGGACTGGCGGAAATGAGTATTTACCCATTATCCAACAATCTAAAAATACGGCCCCCACTAGTGGGGAGGGCTATGAAGATCAGGGAAATTGCGGGGTAAAAGACGAAAATACGGGGTAATATTAGCCTAATCTAATCTAACAACCTTACCTAACCTAACCTAGTATATTAGGTGGGGGCTGCCGCCCCATTGACGGTTGCCGAAAAATAAGTCTATGAAGTCTATGGTATTTACTCCGCAATCTTCAGCTTTGGCTGTGGATAACAGGAGGTAAATATTAACTTTGTCACAGTACAGTAATTATAATTCCATTTGCGCCGCTACTGACCTCAGGGATCTGTGTTGGGACCACTACTGTTCGTTATATTTATCAACGACTTACCTGAAGTTATAACTAATGGAAATGAGATATACCTGTATGCGGATGACACTAAGCTGTATAGAAGAGTGAGGAGTAAGGAAGATGTGGGTTTGCTTCAAGGAGATGTGGAGGGCATGAAGGGATGGTCTGAGCATTGGTTAATACCTTTTCATCAAAAAAAATGTAAGTACATGCGGATTGGGACAAGCAAGATAGACAAGGTAGGATACAGTATGTATGAAGCGATGGAGGAAGTTAATGCAGAAAAGGATATAGGAGTAGTGATAGACAATAAGTTAAATTTCTCAGAACATTTAGCGGAAAAGATAAACAAAGCCAATAGAATTGTAGGGCTGATAAGGAGGACATTTGTGTCACTTGACGAAGAAATATTCAGGAATCTCTATACAGCGCTGGTTAGGCCGCACCTGGAATATGCGAACCAGGTGTGGGCTCCATATATGGTAAAGGATATAGAAGCAGTGGAGAAAGTGCAGAGGAGAGCTAGCAAGCTAGTACCAACGTTGAAGAACGCAGGCTATGAGCAGAGGTTGAGGACACTGGGGGCTTCCGACACTGGCATATAGGAGAAAGAGAGGGGATATTTCTTACAGTAGATCTTCTGGAAAAAGGCAAACTAGGCCTGTGTATCCAGTTCGATAGTACCAGTACTTGCACTGCTGCGGTCGTTCACGGTGTTGGCGGCGGCGGTAGCAGACGCAATATTTTTACTATTCTGTATTTTTGCTTTATAATCAAACTTCAAATCTTGTCTTCCCCATGCTTTATCAAGATTACTTTCAAACTCCCTTATTGATTCGGAATCGACTACATACTGGGGCAGTGCGTTCCACTCATTTACCACTCGATTATCACAAAATGAGTTCTTTGCCTTCTCAAGCCTATTTCTTTCTTTGTAAATTTTGTTAGTGTCCTCTCGTTCTTGTTCCCTCCCGCATCAAGAAGATACCTTCACACACAATGTCGTGTGTCCTCATCATACTTTCCCGACACTATCTTAAAAGTCTCTATCATATCCCCTCTCTTTCTCCTATATGCCAGTGTCGGAAGCCCCAGTGTCCTCAACCTCTGCTCATAGCCCGCGTTCTTCAACGTTGGTACTAGCTTGCTAGCTCTCCTGTGCACTTTCTCCACTGCTTCTATATCCTTTACCATATATGGGATATGATAAGAGTATAGTGTTTGTAATTAATTAGAAATCTCGGGAAAACCTATTTTCCCCATAAGGCCTATCGATCGATGTTGAGACACGCCCCCCGATAGTGATTTGAAAAAACATTAGCCTAACCTAACAACCTTACCTAACCTAACCTAGTATTATGGGTGGGGGCTGCCGCCCCCACACCCCCGCTGGTTGAGTACCCCTTAGTAAATAAAAACAAAAAAAATTGGCTGTCGATTATACGAAGGTGAAAGAAAAGTCGATGAAGTCTACGGTGTTTACTCTGCAATGTTCAGCTTTGATTGTACATTGACAACGGGAAAGTACCGTATTGACAACCTTGTTACGAAAATTAAATTTGGTAAATATTTAGTTTTACACCGGGGACGATTTTTACAAGTATTTTTTAGTTTTTTTTCCTTGTTTTGGGGTTTTTTAGTTGTGTTTTTTTAGGAACCCCATCGGAAAATGCAAAACAAGTCTTATCCATCAATCTTAATTAAGACACGGGCCCCGATAGTGGGGAGGGCTATGAAGATCAGGGAAATAGCGGGGTAAGAGGCGTAAAGGGGTAATATTGGAAGAATCCATGAAATCCGAGCCAAGTTTTGTCATTAACCTAACCTAACCTAACCTAGTATTATGGGTGGGGGCTGCTGCCCCCACACCCCCGCTAAATCCATGAAATCCGAGCCAAGTTTTGTCATTAACCCTCCTGGCCCGGTTGTCATTTTAAAATGACACCACGAATTAAGGGCAGGAGCCCGGGTGTCATTTTAAAATCTGTAAGCTTGAAAGCCTATTCAGCTTGGTCTGAACGCCGTGCGTCCGACGCATGTAAACAAAGCCGATCGTTACGTCACCGCACCTCCGAAAACAAGAAAGAGAAGACTCGTTTGTTATTGTATGTCTGTATGTCGTTGTTTCAGTAGTGAAAAGATCGTCATATTGCTAACATCGCCTGCAAGTGCTCTCCACTGAAATCGTCATCACAACTGAACCAGTTGACATAGAGAGCTCTACTCAATGCCAGTCTACAGATTGGAAACCGCACTACATTTACAGATGCGTGGGAAATTTCTAGCAGTTAAACTAAACAAAAATACGGTAGCCTAGGCCTAGACGTTTTTCGGCCAGATCGCCCGGGTAGCCCACACTGTCATTTTGAGAGCCTGCCCGGGCCAGGAGGGTTAACCTAACCAAATAACCTAACCTAACCTAGTATTATGGGTGGGGGCTACTGCACCCACACCCCCGCTAAATCCATGAAATCCGAGCCAAGTTTTGTCATTAACCTAACCAAATAACCTAACCTAACCTAACCTAGTATTATGGGTGGGGGCTGCTGCCCCCACACCCCCGCTAAATCCATGAAATCCGAGCCAAGTTTTGTCATTAACCTAACCAATGAATGAAGGTGGTGGAGCGAGAGGGGTGGCCGTCCCGCACCAACGCAACAGAAAATGGAGATCGGGTGAGCCGTGCGAGATTTAGGGATTTTTTTTTAGACATTTAGGGATTTTTTTATAATTAATTACCGACGGGGTGGACATATATGGCAATGAAGTACATGACCTAACTAACATATTTGTCTAAATAATATATCGATGGTTTCGACCCGGTGTAGAAATAAATAAATTCCTTAAATTTTAGTAGCATACTTTTATATTAGGTTTTTCTGAGGGTTTAACACATTTGCATATGATCTTTAGAGCTGTTGATAACTGGAAGTACCGTATTGACAACCTTGTTACGAAAAATAAATGTTAGTACCATACTTTTTTATTAGGTTTTGCCGAGGGTTAAAACAAATTTTCTTATGATCTTTAGAGCATATTGATTCAATATTTATCTTCAAATATATCAATAAAATTTGTGGTATTAAAATAACATTGAACCGAAAATTGGTGACCATCTTATTTAGTTTTTCCCCGAGCTGTCTCGCCGTGGGCCGAGCTGTCCCGTGGGCCGAGTAGTCTAGCATTCATGGCCTCCCCACAATTTCCCTTACCTAGTTCAGTTCAGTTGGAATTCGGGAAGTTTAGCCTTAACGCCGGCACTTCCCTAAGAGGTTTTGTTATTTTTCTTTTTGTGACTTTTTGTGACGTGCTCATTTGTCTAAAAATAAATATATCTCATTTTTCATCCCTTTTTCTGAAATCTTCTTTCTTCTCTCGTCTTCCTTCATTCTTGTTTCTTCTCTCTTCAGTCTTCTTATTTCAGTTCTTTCAATTTTTTCTCTCGTACTCTCCACATTTGATAGATTGTCTGTTTCACTCTATCGCTTATTTCTTTGTTAAATAAAAGATGTCCGATGACTTGGTTTTCATTTTCAATATAAGGCTGTTGGAACCCTGGATCTTTTATTCTGCATGCTTTATAAAATGAACAGTGTAGTAGAAAATGTTTTAGGTCTTCTGTTCCTTCCTTACACATATCGCATTGTGTCTCTCCTCCCACATGCCTATTTCTATCTTTTAGATTTAAGTTATTTGTCCTACATCTGTAAAATATTATAGATGCCTGTGTGTTGTCATAAATATCTTCCTCGCTCTTAATCTCCTTTTTATAACTCCTATACACTTCTAGGCTACTCTTCTCTGCCAACTCCTCTCGCCATCTTCCCGAATCCCAGTCCAGAACTCTTTTTCTAATGTCGTCCTTCTTAATATTTGCTAAATTTGTTTCTCCTAACTTCAAATCTACTACTGTAACTACTGTAAAAGCGCAATTCACCCAATAAATTGCGCCATTTGACGGAGTATCTTCAGATTAATGAATAATGGGTAGGCTAAGTTAATGCAAATCCTCCACTCCAACCATGAAAAACAACAGGTAAAATTCTAGTTTCACGTACACAGCGACAAAAGGGAGGCGCCGTTGTAAAGGCATAGCTTCCCGACCAACTATGAAGATCAGGGAAATTGCTGGGTAAAAGACGTAATATAATGATAATAAACTACATTAACGACATTAGCCTAACCTAACAACCTTACCTAACCTAACCTAGTATTATGTAATAGCTATGGTGCCGCATATGGGGAGAAAATATATATTTTTTTTACAGTAGGTATAATTCCTTATAATGCATTTCCGCCGCTTTGGACATATATAGAAATTAAGTATGGTATATGACAACTCTAAAGTAGCCATAGAAATTTATGAGTATGCTGTGAAAGCGAAACTAGAATTAAACCAAACAACAATTCTAGGCTATAGGCCTATTCCTTGAAAAAAATATACAGAAACTTGGTAAATAAAGCGGCTCTCGTTGATCAATTTACTCAACCTACGATTCATCCACTTGGGTCTTGTTTTTCCAGGGCTGCGAAAGAGGTCTTGAATATTATCCTGTTAACCTAGGCTAGCCTATATTTACCTGGGTAAAATTCTAGTTTCATGTACACAGCGACAAAAGGGAGGCGCCGTTGTAAAGGCATAGCTTCCCGACCAACTATGAAGATCAGGGAAATTGCTGAATTTGCTGGGTAAAAGACGTAATATAATGATAATAAACTACATTAACGACATTAGCCTAACCTAACAACCTTACCTAACCTAACCTAGTATTATGTAATAGCTATGGTGCCGCATATGGGGAGAAAATATATATTTTTTTTACAATAGGTATAATTCCTTATAATGCATTTCCGCCGCTTTGGACATATATAGGAATTAAGTATGGTATATGACAACTCTAAATTAGCCATAGAAATTTATGAGTATGCTGTGAAAGCGAAACTAGAATTAAACCTTTACCTGGCCAGTATGAGTCTTTGTAGTGTCAGTGAGAACCACACAGGAAGTCTGCACAGATCTCGAATTCTTGACCAATGCCCCAGATAAAGAACGAACAGAACGAGCTAAACCGGACGCCGCCATGTTTACTTCCTCCAGCTGATTTCGGAGGCCGTCAGTCAGGAGGCCATGTTTGCAGCACCAAATCCTGTCCTCTGCGCATGCGTGAGAATCTTATTAGGCCCCTTGGCACGATTTTTGTTTCCTTCATACTATAACCTAACCTAACCTAACCTAACAGTTGAGCCTAAATAACAAAATAACAATATTAGGGAAAAGACCGCGCATGCGCAGATGATGAGTTTGGAAGGATTTGGTGCTGCAAACATGGCCGCCCCGTCTTCTTCTTCTTCTTTTGAACCCGCTCGCAGACCGTGCAGATCCACAGGGCTGACCTTTAAATTGGTACTGGCTCAGAAACGTTAGTAGGAGGGAAAGTTTAGAGTAGAAGGATAGTTTAAGGGACAGTTTTTTTTGTTATAAACCTCCCCCCTCGCTTCCTACCCCCTCCCCCCCCCCCCCCCCTGCCCATTTCTCTTCCTCCACATTTTCTCCAGCATCTTCTTCACCATCTCCATGTCTTGTGTTTCCATCTCCTGTGTCAGTTCCGTCACAGTGGCGGTCGTGTTCAACCTTTTTGACCAGAATGTAACGTGTACCGTATTTTAATTTGAACATGGTTTGGCAACCTGCTCGAGGAATGGACACTAGAAGGAAACAGAATGAAGAAGACAAGAGAGTATAAATATCTGGGGGTAACAATTACGGAGAAAGGGTTTGAGAAGGCGAAAAGTGAAAAGATTGGACAAATGCAACAATGGAATGGGAGATTATGGAGCGCGACAAGGTTAAGAGCGAATAGTTATGAATTAGTGCACGGGCTGTGGAAAGGACTAGGAGTACCTGCAATTATGTACGGCTTGGAGGCGGTAGAAACGACAGAGGCAGAAACGAAGAAACTATAGAAACGGTACAGAATAAAATCGGGAGAACAGGATTGGGGGCAAATAAATACGTAGCACAAGAAGCAATCCGAGGGGAGATGGGGTGGAGTACGTTTGAGGAAAGGATAGGGAAAGCAAAAGGGAAGTACAAAGTGAGGCTAGAGGGGATGGAGGAAGGTAGGTGGCCAAAGAAGGTATACAGATGGGCGAGCGAGGAAAGTAAATGGAACAGAGAGTGCAAAAGAAGGTTGGGGAGGATAAATATAAAACAGGACCGTGTGGGAGGGGAATTTAGAAAACGAAATGGGAGAGAGGAGTGGGTCATACTGGAAAATGGGAGTGGATGTATCAGAGAGATAGAGAAAGGGATAAAAGAGGAGGGGAGAAGAAAGTGGAGGGAAGGGGTAGAAAATAAAGCCACGCTGTCATACTACAGAGAGAAAGAAAAACCAGCTAGAGAGCTGTTCTATGAGGGAGGATGGGGATCTAAACTACTGTTTAAAGCAAGGACAGGATCGCTAGAGACGAATCAGAGAACAAGGAGATGGAATGGAATGGGACCGCACTGCAATCAATGCGAAATGGGAGGAGACCCAATAGTAGAGGACGTAGAGCATATAATAACGGAATGTACAAGATATGATGAGAGAGACGAGTTGGAGGGATACATGAGGAATAGAGTTGGGGAGAGGGGGTGGGAGGAGGTAAAGCAGAGAGACGATAGAGGGGTAGGGGCGCTGTTGGGGTTAACAAAAGAGATGGAAACACAAGACATGGAGATGATGAAGAAGATACTGGAAAAAATGTGGAGGAAAAGAAATGGGTGAGGGGGGGGTCTTTAACAAAAACAAAACTGTCCCATAAACTATCCTTCTACTCTAAATAAAATGCCCCAGAACGAGAAGCCCACCACAGAAGCCACGAGCGAACACCACACAGAAACACCCGAAAGAAAGGCCCACAGAACGAAAGGACCAGGTGACCGAGCCAACCAGTTCAGACAGGCCGAAGCCCGCAGGGTTAAGCAGCTCCAAACCACACCTGCCTACCCCTTCTAAACACTGACCTTTCCCACACCTCGCGTATACACTACCCCTCGTGTCCTACACCTCTACCTACATGATGATGAACATAAATACACCTTAAAGTTAATACACCCATGCCCTGTCCCTAAGTTAGGATGTCAATATCAACATACCCTAAAATACCTTGTCTTGCCAGACTAAGTTTCTGAAGACCAATCGCCCCATAAATCTATGTATATGTTCCTCCCAGGTTAAAACACCCATGCCCTGTCCCTAGGTTGAGCCAATGCCAACCAGTTCAGACAGCCATAAATCTATGTATTCAATCCTTAGGTTAGTTATCTTTATCCGCCATTGTGTTCATCTCTTCCATTTACTTTTCCACAATTGTTATACATCTTCCAATCACCTCCTTCGTATCCACAGTCCACACTACTCTATTTTGCTTTGTGTCCTACACCTCTTACCCGCCAGACTCTACCTACATGATGATGAACATGAATACACATTCATTTAATACACCCATACCCTGTCCCTAGGTTGAGCCAATGCCAACCAGTTCAGACAGCCATAAATCTATGTATGTTCTTCCATCCGAGAAGTAATATGTTCACCCCCTTAAAATACCTTGTCTTGCCAGACTAAGTTTCTGAAGACCAACCGCCCCCATAAATCTATGTATGTTCTTCCATCTGAGAAGTAGTATGTTAAATCCCATGTCCTAATTGATAAGAAACTATGATACCCACGGGTACACCAGTGTATATAGAACCATTGTTCCTGTAAGACCTAGCCAGCAATGACTGAAGATGTTAGCCACCATGCAGTAACTTTAATTCTTACCCCAACCAGAGATTGTATATACAACCCTCGGTTACCATTGTCTCGACGCATTTTCACCACGAAACAATACCGAAGTTAACCCTACGAACTGTCGTTTTCTTTGGTGAATATATCATAGAAAACGCAGTTCCCAGGAACAACTAGATCAGCAAGAAATAGTGTCAGATTAACAGTATCCATAACCATCATATTGACGAGTAATAATACACCATGTTTTTCCCTACTTTGATTCACAGTCAAGCACACACCTACAGTTAACCTCCTCTTCCCCACAGCCCACAGTCCACATGATTCTATCCTTTCCAGACTCATATACCACCCCGTATTGCTCATCCCCCGGTAGCATTTGGCTAACATACTTTCCCTGTCATTAACCCCCAAACTCCAATATCAACTGTAGTCTAATGCCACCCCTACGCCCGGAGACCTTAGGGTCAAACTTCCACGTAGCCCCCTGAACCCTCTCCCTCTCATTAACCCCCCACGCTCCTCGACTCCTTTCCGACCTAGCCTCTCCACCATACCTCCTGAATATCCTTGATTTTTCCGTTGCTAACATTCTCCAACCTTTTATATATATACTCCTATCCAGCCTACCTTCCCTTAGTAGGACGGAACAACATTAGAACTTTACTAACCCTTTGCATGCCATCTATTCTCTCACAACCCATTCACAACCCTGTACCAAATGATCGTCAGTGCGAGGCTAGCCGCCTCTCCAGTGACTAACTTCTATTGCCATACTTCCGGATAAATGTGGCAGAGTTAGCAACCCAGTCTCCACCACATCCAACAAACCATGCAATTAACAACCCAACCGATTAAACCAGCTAGTCAAGGCACCTTCGGTTTTGGTATTACGAACACCCACATCTGTCTCATAAACAGAGGGTTATTACAAACACTTGTGATATGGCAAGCCCCTAGCCACAGCCGCCGGACGACCATCACAGAGAGAGGGCGCACACCTCCCCTTTTTTACCCACCCGAGGAGGGATACCCCCAACCCTGCGGAGGTATACCTGACCCCTGTTTTGACTTCCGGGTCATTGCCAGGTAGCACAGGAATTCTTCCTATCAATGAACTAACCATGCATGACTAACCCCTTTACTAACCTCTATTAACCCACAATAACCCATTCACCTTTCTTGCATACTCGGATAATCAAATTAGCACCTCAGCTATACCATAGAATGAAGACTGAGCAATATAAGAGAGACGCTCCTATCACAGCTGTCCCAGTCCTCCTCGCAAAGTAGATCCAGTCTCCCTCCCCTCAATACTTCCAGTATAGCCAAAATAGTACTTCTTACTAAGGCTCAGTTATATCACATTATGAAGGCTCCCTATAGCCATGTGCCACAACAGTAATCACCACCTTACCTAGTCCCCGTATCTATTGAGAGCTCAAATAATTCCATAAGACTCGAGTTCCCTATGGCCTACAGGGTCCAAAACCGAGCCTATAAACCAAGCTCCAGCCCCCAGTAAAATCAGTTGAAAGATAGTCACCAACCAGTGGCTGGCCCCCTTAAGTTGACCTCTAGCTCTGCCCTTGTGTTGTTCCTGAGATTTGAGTTCCAGAGCCGGCAGACTCCGTGGCAGATTTGAGATAGAAGCATCTGTCCACGTACAAGAAATCTACATGCACCTTATAACCTTCACACACCAGTGGGTATATAAGCGTGTAGCCAGCAACGATCGCCAAGAGATCCGTCTTGAGAACTTCCTACATAATTATGGACCCCCTGGACGGCCGCGGAACCAGTCGTTAGCCCCAACATCACGGACGCAAGATAACCAGGACCAGACCAACCAAATACTACCCAAGATTCACTTTATTAGTACTACCGTGTTACAGTACTAATTAGAGACTCACTTATTAATCTTTCTATGAAGTGGCTATATCTTTGCCCCAGTATAATTCATATACAACCATTCTATTGGGAAGTGCTAAGCGTATCAGTGTTCATTAATTAACAGGCGACATTAACTCTCGTAATTACCCCTATTCAGATATTATTACATAGAAGTAAAACCCTAGTGATATCTAACGTTCGCCCACTGATTTGTGTTGTACGTATTTCTGCTATAAGAATATAAAACTTAATTAGATCAGTACCCCCCTGAGGTTACTAGAATTCCCGTGCTCTAAAAATACGCGTGTCTAATTCTAGTCTGTGAACTACTACTTGTGCACCAGAACTGCCAGTAATAAATCTAATTAGTGAAATTGAATCTATAAGTAACATTGATGTCTTCCAGTATATAAACTTGCACCAAGCCAGTGATCAGAAGAGTATACCTGAACGTTGGAAGTGGGAGACTAGGCTCCATCCAGATCCACTAATGCTAGTTGTTCATTTCTATCATTTGTCTTGTACGAGTATTCATACCTTCTTATGCTTCCTATTAATCATCTTCAATAAACGTGATCGTGTGTCTTGTTACCGTGTGTTTATTTTGTGTTCTCTATTCCTCATACCTTGTATTGTGCATGCAGCCTTATATACCCAGTCAGTTAGAACTCACATTACCCAAGTTAATCCTGTAGAAAAACAGGGCATAACACTAAACTTTCCCTCCTACTAACGTTTCTGAGCCAATACCGATTCAAAGGTCAGCCCTGTGGATCTGCATGGTCTGCGGGCGGGTTCAAAAGAAGAAGAAGAAGAAGCTCTTCAACAACGAGGCCATAGCCTTCTCTCCTCTCAACACTCTTCTCTGAGCTAGTGCCGATACAAATGGCCAGTCCTGTATAGAATCGTGAGGTTCAGAGTCGTAAAGATTCCAGGACGAGCTCCATAGAAACTGAAACTGAACTGAAACTGGTGCCGTTGTAAAGGCTTATCCCTCAATACATCATCTGATCATCTGAGAATAAAATGAAATAACTATCTACAAATTTTGGAAGATTCGAAATGATAAAATAATAGATGCAATAATAAAACAAAAAGACCCAGACCGCAAGAAACAAAAATACATCAGGAAGTGCCGATTTGAAGGCTATCAGTACAGTTCAGTTGGAATTCGGGAAGTTTAGCCTTAACGTCGGCACTTCCCTAAGAGGTTTTGTTATTTTTCTTTTAGTTACTTTTTGGCTATACTTCCGCCATACACTCAGATCAGATGAGATGTGGTTCGGGAAGTAATGCCTTAACAATGGCACTTCCCTGAGAGGTTCTTGTAATTTTCCTTTTGTGACGTGCTCTGTTATATTATATTGTATTTCTTTTTCTTTTGTCTATATGTTGCATTATAATCTATTTCTTCTTATTCCAGCTCCTTCATTTTCTTGGTTCTTGTTCTCCACATCCCATATAACATCTTCTTCACTCGTTCCTGGTTTTCTTCTTTGAACAGTAGATTTTCTATCACTTGATTTTCCTCCTCAACGTAAGGTTGTTGTAGCGCGGTTTCCTTTACTCTCTCTTCTATATATATAGGGCACCATAAAATAAAGTGTTTGATGTCCTCTATCTCAGCATTACATAGTAAGCATTTTATATCTCCTCCTACATGCCTGTTCCTGTCTCTTAAATTTAAATTATTCGTTCTACACCTATATAATATGACTGAAGCTTCTGTATTATCATAAAGTTCTTCTTCTCCCTTTATTTCTGATTTAAAGGCCCTGTATATTTCTAAACTGCTTTTCTCCCCTAGCTCTTCCTGCCATTTCCTTGTATCCCAATTTTTAACTTTCTTCTTAATTTCTTCCTTCAGTATACTCGCTAAATCTGTTTCTCCTAAATTTAAAATTTGTATATATTTTCTAATTTCCATTGTCCATGGATCTTTTTTGTTGTTTAATTTTTCTTCTGTTATTCTTCTAAGTAAATCATTACTGTCTTCTTCTCTTAAATATTTTAAATATTTTTGAAATGCTAGGTTTTTCCAGGTTAAATAGGAATGGGAATTATCCCCAGGCTACCTTTAGGATCAACCTTTCCTGGTACCTGGCGCGGGGTACGAACCTCTGAAGGGAATTTAACCCCCTAAAAACCCACAGGTTTTGAGATGCCTTGGGTGGGGTTCGAACCCTGGTTAGTGACGTACCACCATCACCACCAGGCCCGCGCGCTAACCCACTGTACTACCACGGACGTACTAAAAGTATAGCAACCTTAGTCCGATTTTTAAGAACCAGGTGATAGTCTCGTGGTGTTATCACGTGATGAGTTTATTGGACTTACCATCGACTACGACTATTTTACGCTATACCTGACGTCAACTCGGGTTAGTATTATTGTGGGTGCGGGACATTTTTGAGGGCATTACACCACATTCCTTTTTAGTTAGGTACTACAGACGTTTCGTCCCCCACTTTGCCACCATAGCCAGACCCCTCCACCAACTTACCCACAAAGACACCCCGTTCGCCTGGACACCTGAAAGAGACCTCGCGTTTAACACTTTGAAGCAAAAGCTAATCCAAGCCCCTATTGTCGTTTTCCCTGACTACCAGAAACCTTTCCGTCTTTATACCGACGTATCTCTGTACGCCATAGGTGCAGTATTAGCTCAATTCAGAGATGGAAAGGAACATGTGATAGCGTATGCCAGCTCCACACTCACCCCACCCCAACAGAATTACGCAGCCACCAAGAGAGAGTGCTTAGGGATCATTTGGGCACTCAGCCACTTCCGGTCATTTGTGTTGGGCGCAAAACTCGAAATAATTACCGACCATCAATCTTTACAATGGCTGCATAGGTGCGAAACCAACTCAGCCATTTTGGTACGTTGGAGAGAGACACTAGAGGACTACGACTTTACCATACAATATCGTCCCGGCAAACTCCATACTAATGCAGACGCCCTGTCACGTTTGCCAGTACCAAAAGGCCCCCCCACCAACCTAGCCGCCTTACAAAACACTCAATTGGTATCTACCCCCACCTCCCGACAGAATGCCCCCCCAGCCCCCTCCCTAATTCAATCTTGGGAAGCACGAATCAGACCCCCCTAGATACCGTTAAACGTCTTCAGGAGACTGACTCGCTGGGGAGATCAACTTGCCACAGACACTGGTCACATAATCTTGGACCCCACCATAGCCCACGACTACATGATTGCCATCCACGAGGGAAATGGCATACACCTTGGACAAAAGAAAATGTTAAAGATCTTCACAGACCAATACTGGACCCCCAACCCCTCCAAAATTGCACGAGTGACAGAATCCTGCAAACCGTGTTTATTGGGAAAGGATAGATCACGCACCCCAGGCCCAGTTGGTACCATTTCTGCCAACAAACCGTTCCAAGTCCTATCCCTCGACATCATGGGCCCGTTCCCTTCTTACGCTGACAACCGCTATATCGTCACATTTGTAGACGTATATTCAAAATTTCTAATAGCCTGCCCAGTTAAAGACCACACAGCCACCACAGTCGCCACACTGCTTGCCACCGAAGTGTTCCCTATATTCGGCCTTCCCCTTGCTCTTCTATCGGACAATGCCCCCGAGTTTAGTGGACACGTTTGGCAACAATTCACCCAACAATGCGGTATTAAGATTAAACACTCATCCCCGTACTGGCCTCAATGAAATGCTAGGT
Source organism: Paralithodes platypus (assembly GCA_032716605.1). NCBI lineage: Eukaryota > Metazoa > Arthropoda > Malacostraca > Decapoda > Lithodidae > Paralithodes > Paralithodes platypus. Next base: position 34,151,775 of record CM064484.1, on the reverse strand, counting down.
TTTTCCAGGTTAAATAGGAATGGGAATTATCCCCAGGCTACCTTTAGGATCAACCTTTCCTGGTACCTGGCGCGGGGTACGAACCTCTGAAGGGAATTTAACCCCCCTAAAAACCCACAGGTTTTGAGATGCCTTGGGTGGGGTTCGAACCCTGGTTAGTGACGTACCACCATCACCACCAGGCCCGCGCGCTAACCCACTGTACTACCACGGACGTACTAAAAGTATAGCAACCTTAGTCCGATTTTTAAGAACCAGGTGATAGTCTCGTGGTGTTATCACGTGATGAGTTTATTGGACTTACCATCTACGACTATTTTACGCTATACCTGACGTCAACTCGGGTTAGTATTATTGTGGGTGCGGGACATTTTCGAGGGCATTACAATTTTATACTTCCTTCCATAATTCTTGCTTCCATTATGGATGCTCCTATCTCCCCTCTCACGGTCACTTTTTGTGCATATCTCGGTGCCCCTAATATTTGTCTAAATACCCTATTTTCAATATTTTGTAACTTGTTTATTTCTGTTTTTGTAAATCCTATTATGCTTGAGCCATACAGGACCGACGGGAGCACCACACTCTTCCAGTATGTTTTACCAATTAGAATTTTGTTGCAGCTTTGTGCTATTACCGGATAGGTCATATTAGCCATTCTATTCGCTTTTCCTATTGCCTCAGATTTCTGGTCTTTGAAACAATTTCTAGTATCATTTACTTTTATTCCTAAATACTTAATCTGCTTAACTACTTCTATTTCTTTGATATTGTTTGGTTTCTCCTTCATATTAAATATTAATATATGACTTATTTTTATTTATGTTTAGCCCACATTCATTTCCTATTTTAATTAGATCTTCTATTGCTTTTTCAGCCTCTTTTATTGTATGTGCCATAAGTAGACCATCGTTGGCATAGAATAGCGCCTTTATTTTAAAAAACTCATCTGTGAATCCTCCTTCTTTTTCCAAGTTTTTTATAATTTCTTAAGTTAAAAGTTTAAAAAGTGTGGTCGATCCCGTGCAACCCTGTCTAATGCCACTAGTGACTTGAATCTGTGTTTCATTTGTATAACCTTTATTTATAATTGTGCTGTCATCAATATAAACTTTACTTATTACATTAATTATATCTGAATTTATATTATAGTCCTTTAACACTTCAATCATCTTCTCTCTTCTTACTGAATCGTATGCTTTAGAAAAATCAATAGAGATGACAATTAGTGGTTTCTTTAGTTCAAAAGCTCTATATACAGTACTTCAAGATAAAGAGGTTATTTTCTATTCTGCCTTTACTTGTGAATCCACTTTGAATCTCTCTAACCTCTTTATTATATGTTACATGTTCTTCTATTTTATTTGTAATTGCAGTTGTCATAAATAATTTATATGATACATCTGTAAGTGCCAATGGTCTTAATTCATTCACCTTTGGTTTACTTATTTTTGGTATCATCACGGTCTTTGATTTTTTCCAAACTTCTGGTATTATGCTAGTATCTAAGATTCTATTAAAGCAGCTTGTCAGTTTCTTTAAACATATATCACTTTGAGTAATAGCTTTATAAAACTCAGGTTTTAATTAATCCAACCCAGCTGCTTTCCTGTTTTTTAACTTCTTCAAACTCTTTTTAACTTCTCCTATAGTTATTTTGGGTCTATCCATATATTTAATATAATTATCAATCTTAAAAGCCATATCCATGTGCTCCGTTAACTCTTCTGTTACTGTTACTGTATGGATACCGGTACTATAGTTATGGTCTTCAACTACTGGTACTCCTATTCTTATTTTTCTTACTTCCCCCCCTTGTCTGGCTTGCATTTCTCTCTCCCTATCTTCTCTATATTGATTCTGAATATCTTGATTCCATACTTCGTCAATCTTATTCTCATGCATTTTATACATATTGCTCCAGAAATTCTTTAACTCCTCAGCTGCTTCTACATCTGTTAATTGCCTCCCTTGATCATTATACATTTTTAATTCATTCTTCTGGCTTACATTTTTATTTCTTAGTTTATTTATGTGTCCACATATTTTTACTTGTATCCCCACTATCTTTTATTTCTTTAGTTAGTTTTTTCTCATGTGCATAGATAGCTTCCCTAACTTCCTTTTGTACTTTACCTTTTTGTTTTATATACAAAGTTTTATATCTTTCTTCTTCGTCTCTGTCTTTTGCGTTCCTCCTTCTTCTGTTATACTGTCTCCTCTTTTTAATTCCTTGTCTTATACTGTCATTTATCCACGGTGCCTCTTTTTTAGTTTTATCCTTCCTTATTCTTCTTCTGTAAGTAGTTTTAAGTTTATCATCTGCTACCTCCTTCATAGTTTGGTTGAATATTTGTAGATCATTGCTTTCACTATTTAACAATCGTCTTTCCTGTTCTGGTATATATTTTGACAAAGACTCATTATCTGTTTTGTAATATTCTCTTGTTTCCCACTTCTTCCTGTTAAAACCTTTGCCTTTACCTGTACTCCCTTTGCAGTCAAAATCTACCTGTATCATATTGTGATCTGTCAAATTAAACATTTCCTGTTTCTCATCTATTTTCATTTTTCGGAAGTCAACATAAATTTTATTTGAAATGAAAACATAATCTATTGTACTGTATTGTTCATTTCTCCTCCATGTCACTTCCCCTTCAAATCCTGGGTCATCATTTAACATGATTAATTTATATTTCTCCATCCACTCAAGTATAATTTGACCATTTCTATTAAGTTTTTGCTTTCCCTTAAACCCGACATGTGCGTTTAAGTCTCCAAGTACAATAATTCTATCCTCTTCTAACTTATCCAAATGATTCTCAATTTCTCTCTTAATTTCAGAGTTTCTTCCCTCATCTTTTACTGATAAATAAACTAGAAATATATGAGTTTCCTTTCCATATATATTACCCTTTACATACAAAAAATATGTTTTTAGATTCTACTTTACTTAATTTTATTTTGTCATTTTCTTCCAATAGTAACATTAACCCTCCTCCTTTTTGTCTTTTATGTCTCGCATATTTTCATATACGTTAATGTTTTTATCAATAAATATGTTTCTTACCTTTAACTGTGTTTCGGTTAAACAAAAAGTTGTATGTTTATTTAGCATTTGCTTAATTTCTTCATATTTAAGTTTAGTCAGCCCTTGTATATTAATAAGCTTAAACACCAAATTTTCACTATTTGTCATCTCATCTCAATCTGTTTGAACTGAACTGAACTGGTATTTGCAATCACCGTAACGAGAATGGAATAGCATCTTGCAACTCTGTATAAGTTTTTTTTTTTTTTTCTTTAGTAGCCAGTGTTATTGTTTAACTCTATAATATAGCACTCTAGTAATAAGCAATGGACACAAAATACACATGAAAGGTTTTAACATTTTTTTTCCCTTAACCCGACAAGTACTAAGCCCCTGTAGTAGCCTATACACCACATCCCTGTGCTGAGGTATTCTGATTCATTCCTCACTAAAATCGTTAATTTACCATATATATAATTAATACTTATCCATATGCGCTTATTTTACTTTAAATATGAACATAATGAACATGGGAAAGCAATAAAACAAGTGGTAACAGCTGGTGAAAATTTTATATTTTAGCCCCGCAGTCGTAATCTGGCCCTGAGCAGTGACAGACTAACACCCTCCCTTTCGAATCTCTCGATCGTGTCTCACTTGGCACTGAGAGACAAAGGGTGGACTCAGACTGGCTTGGAGGGTCGGAGTTACACTCCTCCCACTCTGATACTTGTCCTCCCACGAAAATACTCTATAAATATCGGGAATAATAGATACCTGATAATTGAGGAGGGGGGAGAAAGGGGAGAGGGGGGGACACATGTGTAGGAGTGGTAGCAAGTAATGGAGGGAAATTATCTCACCTAAACAAATTTTTTATTTTATTTTATTTTTATTTATTTTTTGTTTTTTTAGTGCCACTGAGGTATTTTAAATGTTTGTTTTTATTAGGCCTAGGATCTTAAGAGTCTTCCAGCAGTCACCCAGTAGAACCTCAGCTTAAGAGTCTTCCAGCAGCCGATGGGTTAATAGCATAGGGTACAATCTCAAATCTCAATAGGCCTATGTCTCTGGAACAATAAACATATACATTCATATAAGGAAAATATTATGTCATAACTGCAAGCTTTAATAATGTGAGAATTAAGACACAATTGCGCAAGCAAGGGCCTTGCAGTTTATTCAGCCTTTCGCCATGTAGGCTTCTTCAGTAATAACATTAGGCTATTCCTGAAGAAGCCTATACACGGCGAAACGTTAAATAAACTGGGTCCCTGCTCTGCAATTGTGTCTTAATTTCCATATCTGTCGCAGCCAATGTTGTTTCTTCACCACATAAGCTTTAATAACTTGGCTACATGCAATTACCTGCACTGCATGGTGGCACTTTATTCAGTACAGTTAAAACTGCAGTAGCCTACTCCCTGCAGAGGAGGCGGGAGCGCTATAAAGATATATATGTGTGGAAGATCCTAGAGGGCAGAGTATACGGCGTAACCAAATGCAGTGATCACAGTAAACCACCATCCAAGAAAAGGGTCGAGGCTCTGTTACATCAGAGGGTCCCAATATTAAGGCAAGATATACAGCTCATGAAGACAAATCCACAACTACTTCACTCGTAATGGACCTTGATTGTTCAACTGCCTCCCTCGTGAACTCCGGGACTTCAGTGGAACCAACCCGGAGAACTTCAAGACAAGATTGGATAGGTGGCTGGATGGATTACCTGACCACTTACCAATACCAGGATACCCCAGCCGTCATCACAACTCCTTGCCTGAAGTTATATCCAGGATGGGGAAGCAGATGAAGGACAACCTGGTGTGAGTGGAAGTCGACTTCAGCTTCGTCAGTAACAGGCGGAATCATCCAAAGTAATTAAGTAAGTAGGCTACACATAACACACCACATCTTCACGATTGGTGAATGGTATTGCCATAGGCTACCAACCTATCGATAGTATTTACATTTTGCTAGATAACTTCAGTTGTGAACTTGTGCAGGTTGGTTGCTTACAACATGAGGGGTGATCGCAATAGGCATGGGGGAGGAGTATGTCTGTATGTAAAAAAACAACCTCACACACTCAACTAGGACCGACCTCCATGTAGAAAATCACGAAGCTCTGTGGATCGACCTACACCTGCCGAGGACAAGACCCATCACAATTGGGGTATGCTATAGGCCACCTGACGACACACAATTCTTGACCAAATTTGAACGAACTTTGTCATCGCTAGACCCTCGGAATGAATCCATCATACTAGGGGATTTTAACCTGTGTTACAAACAACGAAATAATAGGCTTGTACGAGAATATAGGCATATACTGACAATGCACAATCACAAACAACTCATCACAACCCCCACACGTATCCCTGAGAACACTGCCACAATAATAGACCACATAAACTGTAACAGAGAGGACAAAATATCCCAATCAGGGGTTATACAGACTGGCATAAGTGATCACTTCGTCACATATTGCACACGGAAGACCACAAAAATTACCCTAGAGAATCACAAGGTTATCAAAATAAGGTCACTCAGAAACTACAATAAAGAAACATTTCTGGACATCTTATGGAATTCAGACTGGTCTCCAGTGTTTGGAAGTACAAACGTTAATGACGCATGGGTTGGCTTCAGAACCATCATCACAAACATCCTAGACGAAATAGCTCCTCTGAAAGACATACGAATTAAAACAAGGTCAGACCCATGGATCAACAATGACATACTACACCATCTGGAACACAGAGACAATCTGTTAAAAAGGCTTGCGAAACATAGACAGGATCAAGGTCTGAAACATGAGTTCAACAGGGCCATGAATAAACTAAGTAGGAAAATGAAATCAGCGAAAACTAATTATTTTCACAATAAGGCAGAGGAATATCAGAATAACCCAAAGAAACTATGGAGGCACCTAAAAACAACAGGCTACAGCAACAAGACAAGGGATTCGTCTAACACTAATATTGCTCTCACCATTAATGATCAGGTTTGCCTCGATAAACGACAAATTTCAACCTACTTCAACTCCTTCTTCACTTCCATAGCAAACACACTTGCACAGAACCTACCTCAACCTCTCAATAAATACACGACAACAACAGCCACCTTTCTTAATTTCTACAGAGATAAAGACAAACACCCGAACACATTTGGATTGCAAAATGTTACACCAAAATACACTTTTGACGAGCTGTCTAACCTAAATGTACATAAAAGCACAGGACCAGACAAAATTCCTGCCAAATTTCTACGAGATGGAGCCATTGGTATAGCAGGCCCCCTAACCCACATCATTAACTTGTCAATTAACACCAACACTGTACCTGCTGAACTGAAGGAAGCTATTGTAACCCCTCTATTTAAGAAAGGAAATAAACTAGAAGTTGGCAACTACAGACCAGTTAGCATATTATGTATTGTATCTAAAATCTTTATTCATGCAGAGTTTAGTAAAATTTGCCAGAACGTCCCGGACTTCCCAAACTTGACTACTTCCTTTAACGTGACGATAGTGCGTTGTTATATGTGTGATTAGTTTGCTTGGGAAACAGATTAACTTGCTCATGTAGTAATGTACACCCTATGTGGTGGATTGTGTTCTTTTATTTAATAATTTTCATTTTAGTAAGCGTTGTTTCCACATAGCGATTTTGATAATTTAATTTGACTTTATATTGTCCTTGTCCCAATTTTGGTTTGTTTAGTTTGCAAGTTTTACATTTTAATCCTTGAAAGAGCGGTATACACCCAAATTGAACACTACCTCAAACAAAATTATCTATTCTATAAGTTTCAATCAGGTTTCAGATGCATGTACTCGACAGACTCCTGTCTCATCCACTTAACGGATCACATTCGTAAAGAAATGTCTAAAGGTAACTGAAATGCTGGGTGTGAAGGGAATTTCATGGTCTCCTGAAATATCCCCAGGCTACCTTTTAGGATCAACTTTTCCTGGTACCTGGCGCGGGGTACGAACCTCTGAAGGGAATTTAACCCCCCTAAAAACCCACAGGTTTTGAGATGCCTTGGGTGGGGTTCGAACCCTGGTTAGTGACCCAACCATCACCACCAGGCCCGCGCGCTAACCCACTGTACTACCACGGACGTACTAAAAGTATAGCAACCTTAGTCCGATTTTTAAGAACCAGGTGATAGTCTCGTGGTGTTATCACGTGATGAGTTTATTGGACTTACCATCTCCGACTATTTTACGCTATACCTGACGTCAACTCGGGTTAGTATTATTGTGGGTGCGGGACATTTTCGAGGGCATTACAGTAACTACACCGGTATGGTTCTTCTTGATCTACAAAAAGCGTTTGACACAGTAGACCATGATATCCTATGTAATAAACTACAAGCAATGGGCATAGGGTCTGTGAACTGGTTTAAATCTTATCTTAGTGGTAGAACCCAAAGAGTCAAAATTGATGATAATATATCTGATCCTATGCCAATTAACTGTGGGGTCCCGCAGGGAAGCATCTTTGGTCCCTTACTCTTTCTCTGTTATGTGAACGACATGGAACTGAGCGTCTCATGTAAATTATTACTGTATGCAGACGACAGCGTGCTTCTGGTTTCAGGAAAAGACCCAATAAGTATTGCCGCTTCACTTTCAAAAGAACTAGAAACATGTAGTGAATGGCTAGTGGACAATAGACTATCTCTTCACCTGGGCAAGACGGAAGCCATCTTATGTGGAACAAAACGCAAACTGAAAGACATTGTGGGCTTCTCGGTCAACTGTAATGATATTCCTATAACAACAGTGTCACAAGTTAAATATCTCGGACTAAAACTGGACGCGAGTTTGTCAGGTGAAACTATTTTGGAATCTATCCTGAGTAAGTGTAGAGCACGGATAAAATACCTGTATAGACAGGTGGGATGCTTGCCCGCGGCGACCAAAAAGACCCTCTGCCAAGCGCTTGTTCAATGTCATTTTGACTATTCTGTGTCATCCTGGTACTCTGCATCATCTAAATCAGCACAACACAAACTTCAGGTCACTCAAAATAAAATGGTTAGGTTCATGCTGAACCTAGGACCCAGATCACATGTTGGCCAGGAACAACTTCAGTCACTAGGTATGCTCAATGTCTCTGACAAGGCCAAACAAATCAGGCTCACTAATGCCTTCAAAATTTTCTATGACAGAGCACCAGAGTATCTAAAGAATTATTTTGTTAAAGCAAATGAGAGGAGTGGACATAATACAAGAAACAGGATGATTAATTTTAAGGTCCCGAGAATCCAAGGACAGGGTAAGCAAACATTCTTCTTCACTGCCATCAAAGACTGGAACGACTTACCCCAGTCAGTCCGTGAAAAGAGAACACTGTATTCCTTCAGACGTAGCCTGAAGGAACACCTGAACCGGACAGCTGCGAGAAGGGAGCACCAAACTTATGTCTACTACTAAATACGACATAAGAGATAGACAAACCAAACTGAAATTATTACTGATTACGGATTACTGATATTTATTATAGGATGTAAGGTATCTTAAAATAACCCCCTAGAAATACTTTCTCTACATTTTTTTTTTTTTTTTTCTTCCTCCCCATTTCCCCAGCTAACCTAATCCCACAAGGACCCCAATGGAAATACGCCTAATGGCCTTATTGGGCTATCCTTAGTTGGAATTATGCAAGGCTGGTACATGTCATATTTTGTAATATACTATGTGGTACCAACTCTGTAAATTGCTAACTGAATAAATATTATTATTATTATTATTATTATTATGAGGGGTACCCCCAAAATGGGGATTGGGCCTGAGCATATAGATAGATAGATAGATAGATAGATAGATGAGGGGTAGTTTATTGGTGTGCATTCAGCTGAAGTCACCACATTTCAACTTGTCCCATATGAACTCGATCGCCCCATTACAAATGTCAAAGTCCATATTCTACTGGTGCGAATCCGAGGCCACTTGCTAAATGAGCATAGACCTGAGCAATCTGGATTTACACTTCCTCCTATTCATTTCACTTATAATTAACTTACTTGGTTTACTTGGTGTTGTCCAGAAGTCGACGCTTCAGAGCCATGGTGATCCACCGCTGCTTCCAGTCCTGGTGTCCCTCCGTGCGAGTGTCACCTGGTCCGGTATGGCATTAGAGTCTGCCAGCAGTTTAATACAGATTCTAGCCTCTGGATCTCACCCTTTTTGTTTGGCGACCACAGTTGACTGCAGTAGTCCAGAGTGGGTTGAATGACCGTTTTCCATAGGGTAAGCATTACATCTGGTTCCCTAGACGCAAATGTTCTAAAGACCCAGCTTGCCATATACCCTTGGCCTTCTTCACTGTCTCTAAGATGTGGTATTTGAAGGTAGCTTTATCACTGATGTGTACTCCAAGGCATTTGACGTGTGGTTTTGGGGTGATTCCTTGGCCTTCTGTGTACAGCATATGGTCTCCGCCTTGATTTGTTGGTTTGGGCCACACCTGAGCATTTCAAATTGCTCCTCGTTAAACTGCATAATGTTTTCGGCTGCCCATGTACAGTATATACAGTGTTGTATGATTGTAGGCCAAACTATAATGGAAAGTCCCAGGAGGCGTTTTGGCTACATCCGCCTTTTATTGTTGTTCTGTCCCAACTCCCGTCCGTTTACAGTGTTGCCAAATCATTCAATCTTGTTACCAACTTCTACATTAATCATTACAATACAATAATATCACATCTCCCTTTTTTCAAAATAAATAAATATATATAAAAACAAATGAAATAAATATAAAATAACTTTTTAATACAGTGGGTGTATAACATTTATAAAATGAACCCTCACTCCTTTCCTTTCATCAAATAGATAATATAATAAACAGACCTATATACCACATGTATATAAAACAAAACTGTATTTGCAATTAGCAGTTACATACAACAGTGTATATGTACTGTAGTCGCGGTAATAATGTATAAGACATAAAAAAACATAAAATAAAAGAATGAGTACTGGTACCGTTAATATACACCATATAATAATAATGACAATATTGTAACCTTAATGCATACATAGCTTGTAAAGTACATACTGTATATATATATATATAGCATGTACTACCCTACCCAATATACTGTACTAGCAAGTAAATACAGTACTCATAAGAATAAATGACAATCATGTTTAAAATGTAAATATGCATATGATAAATTTCTACCACATAGGCCTACATAGGTTTATTTTTTTATTTTTTTTATTTTTTTTTTTACAAATAGGTACCGGTACTGTATAACAGGCCTAAAGAGAGAAAAAAAAACACAATGACCAGTAGTCTTAAATCCATATGATACAATCATAATGTATACACAAATTTGACATGAATAGCACTAGTTTCAAAGTAAACAATTTTTTTTCTTTCTTTTTACCATACAGAAATAAATACAAAACTCCATTAATGAAATTTAAAAAAATCATAATTGTGGAAAATGGGGTGGACTACCCTATTTCCCTTGCAAGTTTGGAGGGTTATTCTGCCTCGTATAGCAAACTTGCATTTCCTTCAGTAGATACTGTACTGTACACTTACAATCTATATTCGCATTCCTTTCTAGCACTCCTCAATATATCTGTGTGGTGTTCTCACTTTTCTTCCAGATTTCCTTGCTTGCACTGGGGATGACTTACGATTTTTAGTTGTATTTCTCTCTAGTATTTCACTGTCATTTTCTAAGTTTTCTTGGTTAATTTCCATTTGAGGTATACCAGTAGCAGGCTGGGTAAGGGTTGAGTCAGGTACAAGGGGTTGTCCCACAGGATCCATGGCACGGGGAACTGGATATTGACGAGTTAACTTCCTGGTCATTCTCCTATTACGCCGTGCTTTGAGGGGTTTGAATGAGTAGTGATCTTGGAGTTTCATGGTGTTTTATTACAGTTCCTTCTGTCCTCAAGTCCGGAATCCACACTCGATCTCCAACAGAAAATTGTTCTCCGCTTGTAGCTTTGTGCCGGTGGTTATAGTGGTTTGACATTTTCTCTCGATATTCCTTTTCTTTCTTCCTTACAATATGATGATCAGGTAACCGAGGCAGAAGGTCTTCTTTGTGGCAGGGAACTCTTGTCTTTAGCTTGCGTCCCATATTTAGCTGAGCAGGGGAGTATCCATTGTGCAAAGGGGTATTCCTATACATCAAAAGTGCCAGGTATTCATCATCGCATTTGTTGAAAATGGCTTTCATTGTCTGAACAGCTCTCTCTACCTCTCCATTTGACTGGGGAAAATGTGGAGACGAAGTTACATGCTCGAACTTCCACTGTACTGCAAACTGACGGAATTCCTCCGAGGCAAACTGTGGTCCATTGTCTGAAAAGAGAATGTCGCAGATACCGTGTCTACTAAATATCTTCTTAACTTTACCTATGGTTTCTTGTGCGTTAACATTTCTTGAGGTGACACATATTTCAACATCTCTTGAATAGTAATCAACAGCCAGGATCTAATTGCGTCCTTTATGAATACAAAAATCTACTCCTACTTTGGACCATGGTCTTTCTGGAAAAGCTGTGCCTTTCATAGGTTCCACTTTTTCTCTCCTGAATTTTGCACATTTGTTACAAGTTTTTACCATTATTGCAATATCTCTGGAGATCCCCGGCCACCAGACAGAAGCAGCTGCATTTTCACGTGTCTTCGTCAGACCTTGGTGAGCATCATGAAGGTATCCCAATTGATGTCTTCTCTCAGGATGTCTGGTATAACAAGTTGTCTCCCTCTGAAGAGTAGTCCATCCTCTACAGTAAAAGATGCTCTTTCACTCCAATATTTGTTGATAGGTCCATACAGTCTACGTTTTTCATGAGGCCACCCTTGTTTAACGTACTGCATAACCATTCTAAGAGTATCATCCTTGTTCAGTTCTTCTTTGATTTGTCTTAAACGAAAATCTGATGCAGGCAAGTTGACAAGTATTTCATTAACGTAGCACTCTGTATCGACTTGCAGTTCATTAGGAGCAGCTTGATGTTCCACAGGGCAACGCGACAGGGCATCTGCAGTGTACAATAGGTTCCCAGGTACATGCTCAACTTCATACTCATACCTCATTAGCCTGATTCTAAACCGCTGCACTCTGATAGGTAGTTCATCAATTAATTTTGTGGAAAGCAATGGCACAAAGGGTTTGTGATCAGTCTTTATCTTAATCTTCATTTACGTCTTCATGTATGTGTGGGATTTGTTCGATGCTGGTTATGGTGTGACTGAGGCTGGTGTCATCAGCGAAGGAGGAGAGGAAGGAGTCATTCACTAATGCATCAATATCCCCTAAATGTATAAGAAAGAGGAGAGGGCCCAAAACTGATCCTTGAGGTACTCCGCTGATTACATCGGCTTTTTCTGACAACTGCCTGAACTCTTTTTGTGAGAAAGTTGTGTAGCCATATGCCCAGTTTCCCTGATATTCCAAGGGATCCGATTTTTTGGAGTAGGATGCCATGGTCAACCTTGTCAAAAGCTTTGGCAAAGTCGAGGTACACAACATCCACATTCTTCCCCTCAGCCAGATTTTGTAGCAGCCATTCATGATGTGCCAATTTTGATAGGCATGACCATCCTTTCCTAAAACCGTGTTGACTTAAGTTTAGTAAGCCGTTTTCTTCCATGTAGGTTACAATTTGTTCTCTCACACATTTCTCAAAGACTTTGATGACATGAGATGTGAGAGTAACAGGTCTGTAATTTTTTGGCAAGACTTTGTCACCACCTTTGTATATTGGGCTTATGATGGCTTGTTTGAGTAAGGTCGGGACTGTTCCTTTGTCCATCGAGCTACGCCGCAACATGCAGATTGGTTTTGCCTACATCTCTCTGCATTTCAGTAACAAGATGGCTGGCACTCCATCTGGTCCCGCAGCGGAGCTGGTTCTTAGCTCTTTGATGGCTTTCCTGATGTCCTCTACTGTTATCTGGTTATCGGTGAGGTGGTTCATTTGGGGCATGTTTTCGGCAACGAATGAAGTGGGGTTGTGGATAATTGCTGAAGTCCGTGGGTTGCTGAATACACTGTTGTACTGTCGAGTAAGAAGTTGGCATGTTTCTTTTGGATCTTCGGTTATGGTTCCGTGTTCAGTTCATAGGGGGCCTATCTGGGTTTTGGTCTTTGAGAATCTTTTGCAGTAGCTGAAGAAATACTTTGGATTGCGTTTTATATTTGCAATCGCTCGGTTCTCTTCAGCCACTCTCTGGTTCGTGTGGGACTCCTTAATTTGCTGTTCGACTTCTATCTTTGCAGCAATGGACCGCTTCCGTTCTTCATTGAGTGCTTTTCTTTGTTGTTTGTTGAGGGAAGCTCTTTTCATCATCAATATCTTTCTGTCCCTTGGAATTGTGCTGCGACAGATTCTTGAAGTAATAATAATAATAGTTCTTAAAGCTAGCGCATGCTAAGCTAGCTAAGGATAGCTCAATAAGGCCGATTAGGCGTATTTCCATTGGGGTCCTGTACTACTACCCCATCCCTTTGCTCATGAGGGATGGTAACGACTCAGTGCTTGTGAAAAATCTTTAATGCGCCGAGCGTGGGCGCGAACCCGGGCCTTCTGGATGGAAGTCCGAGACGCTAGTCACTACACCAAGCGAGCCGCTTGGTATGTACCAAACCCTCTCCATGAAGAGAAAGCATCAATAGGCAACGTCTGCCACAACTGGGGAGGACTTGCTACAGGCGAGTCCTAGACTCATCCACCCAGCGTCATATAAGACACTCCTCTCTACAAACTTCCTGAACGTCGGTCCGAGGCTATTCAATAGTCTCTCGAAGGACATTCGTGACCTGACGGACTGCACCACGGAGGCATTCAAGAGGATCGAGGCTAGACAAGTTCCTAGAACGACTACCAGACGAGCCTCCCATTCCACACGGTCCTGCCTCAAAAGTTGAAGAGGAGCAGGATCAAACTCGATCCCCAGTCAACTGCATGCCCGGATCGAGGAGAGGAGTGGAGGCGATGGACTTCAAAGTTGACCAAGGTGAAGATGCTGGAACTACGACATGGTAGACAAAGTAGGTAACTTAGCACACTGCACTTCTTTCCAAAACACCTAAATTACCTCACGTACCTTAATTTGGTTCTCTATCACACTTTCAACCTTGGGTGTGGGGGGGAGGGGGGAACACTTAATTGTTACAGGCAACTTTGCCTTTTGATTCTGTCATGCACATAGCAAACAAAAACAAAAATTGACTGGATTCTGGAACTCCGGGTTCTCGTAGAACGCCGACTTGAATTTTAAAAAGAGCTGCTTGCAGTTTGTTGGTCTCAAGAAGGCATTTGACTCGGTGCACCGAGAGACACTCTGGAAACTACGGTTATGCAGGATCCCTGCGGCGATGATTGACCTGGTGTCTGGACTTTATACAGGCACAGTCGAGAGTGCTTCAAGTTTGGTGGGGAACATCCTCCTTCTTTCCTGTGAATGCAGGTGTGAGACAGGAGTGTACATGTTCTAGCACCTACAATATTCAACACTTGTATGGACTGGTTACTGGTCCAGACAGTTGGGCAGAATTGCTGCAGAGCAGACGTTGGCAATTTTAAGGTTTCCAAAATCGATTTTGCAGATGATGCAGTTATCGTAGTGGAGATGTTGGATGTTCTCAGAATGGCCCTTGAGGAGTCGAAACCGCTGGGTTTTTAACGTCTCTTGGACTAAAACCAATGTTCAAGCATTTGGCTACTTATTGGATGATGCAGTGCAATCTGTCATGCATGTGGTGAGGACTTATAGAGATCTTGGATAAATGTATATCTCATCTTGGTAGCGTGGTCCATGATAGTGGTGAGTTGTGCTACAATGTTAATCATCGCCTTGGCTTAGCATATGAGGTTATGAATTCACTCAACTAAAATATATGGTGTTGTCGATACCTGTGCAGAAGAAAGAATTAAGCTACATATCTTCAAGACACTGCATGGTGCTCCCTATATGGATGTGAGACACTTAATACATTTTTCTCCAGCAGATCGTTGATGTACAACACAAACAGCAAAGGACCCAACACCGAGACCTGTGGTACTCTACTTGTTACTTCTTTCCACTCAGATGATTCTCCATTCACCATCACCTTCTGCACCCTATCAGTTAGGAAGTCCTTTATCCACCTTAGAATGTTTCCTTCTATTCCATAGCTTTAACCTGTACAATCCCACCGACGGCTGCCAGCTATCAGTAGATAAAACACTCCCCAGTCCCAGCGACGGCTGCAAGCCGTCGGTAATATACGGTCCTTGTACCATGACTTGTAAACACTGTTCTAAGGAATTGGCAACACTTCTTATAGGTTGGATGCAAGTTTCCACAGGCTGTCTGGGTCAGTGTTTCATCAACTTTTAAGGTGGGAGGTTGTTATATCTTGCCTCTGAAGCCATTTTGGCCACATTGCTTGGTACTGGGGGGTACATTTATGGTAGTACATACCCTATGGTACAGTAGGGGTTAAACCTTAATTCTCCATTAGCCTCTTGTGGGTACGTGATCTATCGAAAGCCTTCATAAAGTCACAATAAATCACATCAACAGCCTGTTCCTCATGTGCTTTGTGGTGCAATAATTCTGTTTTATATGAGAGATATAAGGGATCGATATTACAAAATTCCTCCCCTCTCTCCCCCCGTCTGACTCACAGCCGATAGGTGTGCCATTTGCGCCAACCATATGCAACTCCCGGTCCCATGGAGGTTGGGCCGCCGCGGCCCGACCGACTGTAGGCTACACCCAACTCCCGACCATAACCACATCAGCACACCCACATCGATGTCATCATTTGTGGGCAAAAAAACATTTGCAGTGGGATGTGGGAGTGTGATACCAACACACTGACATACATTTCATTACATTTTGCGAGGGTCAGATTTTCGGTCGAGTCTTAATTGGCACCATGGGCGGGCTGTTCGATCAAATCGTGAGCTACCATTCAATAGGTTAACAAAAAGTGTTGCTTGGTTTCACTGAAGACCACTTCGTCAGCAATTGGATAGGAAAAGACGGCTATGGCTGAGGCAAGTTTGTCAAAGCAGGTTGATTAGCACAGATTAATCATGTCAAGGCCGGTAGCACAGATTAATCATGTCAAGGCCGGCTATTTGAAATGGAATAATGGAAAAAGTTACGGTCTGGCACCACGCCCAGAGAAACAATCAAAAGTTGATTCGTTAGGTAGGTCCTAAGTGCAGCTTGCATTGGTACGGCGTAAGGCATAATTGATTTATAGACAAAATCAGTGCAAACAGGTCAACAATCAGTCAATCACCCCAGAAGAGGTCAGCTGTGCTTCGTGAGCACAGGTGGTGCATATGATGATCCCAAAGGGTGAAAGACACTAAACCACCACATCTTCACTTCAAGGGACTATAGAGTTCTCGAAAAGGGACTCCAGTCCTGATGCGATTCTTGACTTGCAGTGTGCTGGCTTAATAATTCAGAAGGGTTGATAGCCTCTGAAGTCCTATATTTTAACTAACTAATTAAGCTTTCCCACGGGAAATAAGAAACCTGACAGGCATTACACCAGACAGCTTCAAGAACAAACTACTGTTTAGATAATTAAGTGGCTGGCTACAGTTTCTGACCAGCCCCCAACACCAGGATAATAATAATAATGCTTTATTCCAGACACAGAAGATAAATAGCCTGCAGTAGCCTATAGGGTAGGCATAGGCTACATAGCCTATACAGTACAACCTGATGGTCCATATCATATAAAAAGCTAATTTTACAGATAAGATACACAACAAATATTAATAAAGAAACAGAGAAGAAACAAAAAATACATCAGCCCCAATAGCCTACCGGCTACCAATTCCCTCCAGTCAGTCATGGTCCATAACATGGGAGGGGAGCAGCTGCCTGGGGCCAGTGGACGTCCAAGTTAGCTGTGTCCATCGAGACAGATTCAATTAAGGTGAACTTGACCCGATCCTATTCCTTGTCCCTAATTCCCCTGCACAGCAGCACAACCTCCGCATATCATGCTGCCCGAGAGCAGCCCTCTGACAAGACAAACGAGTTTACGATGCGGGATACGTTTTTCAAACGGACAGCCTTTGAACACAGATACATCCTATCATAAGAATAAAATGCGATGATACTATTGTTGTTGTTGTTTTTGGCGCACTCTCCCATCCAGGAGTTCGTTCTATGAACGATGGCTGTTTCCTTATTGTTATTTGTATTTGATAAACATTTTCATATTACTTATATATTTCTTTTCTCAAATTAACGATAGTCTCCCTCATATTGTGCAGTTCGAAATGTTCCTTCGATAATATTTGTTTATAGCATATGTTAAACTACGTAACCAGATTTCGTAAATCGATTTGTATTTTGTTATTATTACTGGTATAAGTTACTCATAGGAGTTACCCTTGAAATATTCTCCCAAGCGTTTCCATTTTCTGTTATAATAGGAAAACAATGCGACTCCAGTGCCCTCTACCGCAGGAATTTTTATTAGAAAGTAGTACGAGAAACTTTACAATTATATGTCCTTTATTTAATAGTATATAACCAACATACAATATTATTGGTAACCATATATATTTCTTTCTATAATCTGATGACTTTTAACCATCTGTAGGTAGGGAAACGAAATAAAAATTTCATTGTTTGGAGTTCTGTCTATGTATTCTTCCGCCATGACACTTGTTGTGGACAGTGATTCACCACAGAAAAATATTACTTTTGTATTATGTTAGAACTTGAGTTGTGGGGTGTGTAAATGTGTAGTGAAGATGTAGGACAGAGCGGGACACAGTAATGGCCCGGTATGGGAGTGATCCTGCCACAGAGGCGAGCCGTCTCCTTCAAACCCTCAATCTCCACAAACCCGAGGCCGCCCACTCTAACCCTGGTATGGGCGGAGAGAGCCAGGCCGTGGGTCAGCTAGGGGCGAGGGAGGTGAGTGTGGGGTCTCAGGAGACGGCAGGGTACGGGAGAATAGTGAGCAGGAAGGGGGTGAGTGGCGCAGGTGCGGGGGTTGGCGCAGACGCAGCTGGCTCGTCCCCCCTCCACCCCAGGATCGGCGCCATCGAGAGTCTAATCAAATCTGACGCCGCGCCACCCCAACCAGTGTATGAGGTGCTGGACTCTCGCCGGGTTATAGCTGCTTCTAAATTCGCCACGCCCAGACAACCTGACCCCGTGGTGGTGAGCAGTACCGCACCCATCGCCACCACCACCCAAACTGTCAATGGGGGAGTGACAAGGACCTCAGGCCTGGTCACTGGTACCACCACACCCACACCCACTGTCTGTTATGCTCACATCACCCCAACCACTATTGTCACTAACAAGAGCAACATTCACACAGTTAATGGTGGTACTTCTGTGCCTAAGCCGGTGAATGGGCAGTCGCTGTATTCTGGGCACGTGCGCTACGAACCCCCACCCATATATGCCAATGCTCGAAACAACTTGAACAATTCTGCCCAGTCCAGCCCCCGGTCTAGCCTCAGTGGTGGCAGTCACGATTCTCTTAACTCGGGACAAACTTCTCGAAGCATTCCACAAACGGCAACTTATCATTCCAATGACTATGTTGTGAAACCTAACTTTGTAGGGCAGCTACACACTTATGAAAATATTAATGCCTATCACCATTATGGACCACAAGGTAGTTTAGCAGCTACCATTATTGAAAACAAGTACGCCAGTCCACGGTCTAGCATAAGTTCCCAGGACTCAAAACATTCCAGTCCTCGTAGTAGTTTTGTACATTCCTTGCAAGGTTCTAGTCTTGATAGGACAAGTTTAGCCAGTCAAACAATCTTGGAAGAGGGTAGTTTGCACAGGCCCACCCTAGGAAATCGACATTTGCCCCCTCGTATTGAACAGGACTTAGAGGGGAAGCAGTTTGTGATCCCAAGAAACAATGCATATGTACAGGAGAACGCTAGACACAGTTCTCAGTGGAGTGTAAATAGTGACTCGGTGCGGCACCGTGGTATATATTACGACGCATTACCGCCCCCACCTCTACCGCCCCATTCCCTAGCTCTAACCCGTGCTCCTACTCACACCCCAGTCGCCACCCCAAGCCCCAGTGCCCTGCCTCCACCCCCTCCCTATCCTGGTAAACCCCCGAGTATTGCCTCTATATCCTCGACGGAAGCAAGTGAATCATCCCTATCGCTACAAGGAAATTCCCGTGCAGCTTCAGTGGTATTCCCTCTGGTCACGTCCAACCATAACTATGCTAATATCGATGTGCTGAAGAGTGTCACTGGTGCTGACCCTCCGCCACCGCCCCCATACCCGTCATCTGTTGTTAGGCAATTCCAGAATCTTAGTTTATCAAGCGGTCAGTCACCGTTGGGCACGCACTCGCCTGTTTCTTCCACGCCATCCACACCGTCCACCCCATCCACTCCTCAAAGTCTGCTTAGATTAGGAGGTCCTGCCCCACCCCCTCCCCCTCCCTATCCTTCATCGGTGGTTCGAGCAGCTCAGCAGCAGTACATCGTTCCCCCTCCCCCACCCCCTTACTCATCGTCTGTGGTGCGGACAGTTTCATCAGTCCAGTCCTATATCCCTACAACAATCCCCTTAGTCGGTGGACAAATTATACAAGTCCCCCCTCCTCCCCCTCCCTACCCATCAACTGCAGTGCGCTCCGTTCCAACCTCGAGTTTAAACAACGCCAACATGAGTCAGGGTGGACCCAACACTCCAAGTGACCGCCTAGCCCAGTGGCAGAACAAGCTGGGCCACTCTGGCAGTGGTCAAACCAACCCTCCAGCAACATCAACTTCGACAGGAATCACCTCGGGGCAGGCTAGAGCACCTCCCACCCCTGGTTCCTCCACTGCCAAGCCCCTCAGTGGCAAGAACCTCCTACCCTATAATGTCACTGCCAAGTCCATGGTAAGTGTTATTTTTTTATTTTTTTCCTACCAATTGACTGCTTGCGAGTTTCAGGCTATAAGGAAGTGGAAGCTGTGACCATCAATATTTATCAGAATTATCAACTAAAATACGGTCATAATATACAAATAGCCTAGCCTACATAAAGCAAAATTGATCCTACTTTTTATCCATCAGAAACCCACATTATTATTGGATTTATCTTTAATATCGATGTTCACGGCTCCAACTTCCTTATAGCCGGAAACTTGCAAGTGGTCAATTCTACAGTAACAGTTTAACAGTTATACTGTATTATCTTGATGCAAGTTATTCTTGTGCACTTAATCTAACCTACATGGGTTCATAGGTTATGTCATAGATAACATACTGGTAAAAATTTATCACCAACCAGTTACAAAGTTTTTCAGGTAATTTTTTTTTATTGATTTTTTTTCTTTGATAGCCTATGCAGTGTTGTTTAACCCTCCTGGCCCGGCCTGTATCTCCAAAGGACAGGGTGGGCTACCCGGGCGATCTGGCCGAAAAACGTCTAGGCCTAGGCTACCGTATTTTGGTTAATTTTAACTGCTAAAAATTTCCCACGCATCTATAAATGTAGTGCGGTTTCCAATCTGTTATCTGTAGACTGGCATTGAGTAGAGCTCTCTAAGTCAACTGGTTCAGTTGTGATGACGATTTTAGTGGAGAGCATTTTCAGGCAATGTTAGCAATACAACGATCTTTTCACTACTGAAACAACGACACACAGACATACAATAACAAACGAGTCTTCTCCTTCTTGTTTTCGGAGGTGCGGTGACGCAACGTTCGGCTTTGTTTACATGAGTCGGACGCACGGCGTTCAGACCAAGTTGAATAGGCTTTCATGCTTACTGTCTGTTAAAAGGACACCCGGGCAGGGTGTCAAACGACGCTGTTTTTTTGAGTGATAACGCAATTGAACTTTTTGTATAATGATAACAGAAACTCTCCCAACCCCTTTTTTTTTTTTTTTAAGAAACAAAAAGTAAGTCGACATAATTTTGGTCTCCATATTTTCCATCTTGATTGCTTTTAGATTGCAGGAAATGCTGTTTTAGACACATAAATTCTCAAAAAAAATCCGGGGGGGGGTTTTTTGCCCCCGGACCCCCCTAGAGCTCGCGCCTTCTCCGCTCCGTCGCGCTATAATGATAACAAAATAATAAACCATAATGATAACACAATTAATATTATGTGGATTGACACCCTGCACCCGGGTACCGGCCCATCTGCCGCGGTGTCATATTAAAATGACACCCGGGGAGGAAGGGTTAAGGGAGAAAATTAACATTGAAAAGTATGTGTAAAAAGTCTCCCATAAACGGCGGCCCGCTATGTTATTGTAATTTGCGGCCTAATTTTGTCTGTTAATTCACTTTCTCCTTAATTGGACCCCCTATGAAGTACAACAGATTATGATGACATAAGTGACAGGTGTTTAGAGGGGGCAGAGCTCCCCCTTCAACATATTACGTGTCCCACAGTAACTTCTATTATATAAACAACCTATTTTCACAGATTTTAAAAATTTAATTTAGGATGTAATATAACCTATACTCCATGTTAAAATAAGTGTCAACCCTCGAAAAATTCTATTAAGGGAGATACAGAACCTAGAACCTGTAACGATATTTGTCCAGGGTTTCCCACAGACGCCACCCCGCTAGGTCAGCCATGTTGATACTATAATTGAGGAGCGCTTTTATCGTAGATATTCGACTATAACGCCCTCTGCCTTTCTATGTGAACTAATGATCAACACGTCACTGTGTTTCTGCCATATTATTGGTTATTTGTTTTAATACGTCACCATACGTCACGGTATTGAAGGAGTCACCCAATCATGGATTAATATATGGACAATTACGTCATTTTAGTCAGCCAAGCTTACAAGTCTAAATTGATGAACAGGGCTATCGACATGCTACAGTTAATCATAGTGTAAATTTCGTAGATCCAGATAACAATGATGTTAGGTTAGGTTAGGTTAGGTTGAAAAACAAGAAAACCCGAGCCAACTTCTTTTTTGCACTTTCTGTCTTTTATGCAGCTGAAATTTTTTAAAATCCGAGCCAACTTTTGCCAAAACTTGGCTCAGGTTTTTTCATTTTGGGGTTTTCTCAAGTTGAAAAACAACAAAACCCGAGTCAACTTTCATCATAAAACCCATTACTGTATATCGTCTTTTTATGTCTTTAACCCATTGAGACCCAGCGTCGCACGTGATGCGTCGGCAGTTTTTGATCACCAACTCCCAGCGACGCATCACGTGCATCCAGCATATTAAAATCAGTTACGTGGCTCGTAAGGTAGGAAATGGCGGGAGAATAGGAGGGGGAGATACCATAGTGTGTGGGCGAGCCGGGCCGGTAGGTGTGAGCGGGCCAAGACAGCCGCGCGGCCGGTGGTGGTGGGCTTAGTGGGAATACTTTACACCCTTAGTTCACCGCCACTTTGAACCTTCATTACTCCGGTCGTATGGGAGCTAGAGGCTTGAGATTTATGTGAGACACTCCTTAGGATGTATGCCGTACAATGCCATACTCAGTTTTCACCCTAGTGCTCCCGGGCGGGTGGTCATGCGGGGGAGACGAACTTTCGACCCCCGCCCCCCAAATGACCGAGGTGAGTTTTTTTTGTTTTTTTCCATTTCTCACCCTTGTCTTCCATTTTAGCAAACAAAAATAAAAAGTGAAAATGGCTTGGGACTGGGGTGAACAAAATATAATAACTAGCCGGGGCTCAGCGGGTTAACCCCACATTTTCCCTGATATTCATAGCCCTCCCCACTATCGGGCGCCGTGTCTTAAGATCGTTGGATAAACGTTGGGTAAACGTTGGATCGTTGGGAAAACTATTTTTGTGGAGGTTGAAACTAATGTCAATCTGCAAATAAACTAAAAAAAAAAAAAAAAATAAAAAAAAAAAAAATTATTGGTGGGTGGTTTAGCTAGTGCAGGTTCCTAGTAACACCAAATTGCCATTAACCTAACCTAACTTAACCTAGAGTCCTTAGTGGGGGCTGCCGCCCCCATACCCCCGCTGTTAGCACATAGGAATCAGACTAACCTCGGAGGTTTCATGATCAGCAAATATAATTCAGACTAACCTCTGACTATTGACGGTGGAAGTTCTGTTAATAATACTGTGTAAAAGATGTTCTAGTGCCCTCACACATCAAAAGAACTTCGCTGCTTAGAGGGCAACCCTTCCTCAATTTCATTATGGCCGGAACTGAAAAGTCTGAGATTTCATCAGACGAAAATCTAAGTGATGTCACTCATCACACGCAGTTTCGCAACAACCAATGAAATGTCAAACATTGGTGTGACGTCACCGTTGCCACACGCAGTTCATTGACCAATAGAATATCAGCTTACAAGACAACATTCGGCTCGCCTGGCTCTTGTGTTGCGTTTCTGGTAGTCTACAGACTGTTTACGCGGTGATTGTGGTTTATACTCAATTTACTAAGTTATTCTATCTATTGCCTGACGCCGTGATCCCCGAAGGGGTGGCCACGAACGAACCGCCCCCATGCACCTCTGTCCCCAGTCAGTCCACGCCCCTCCCCCCAACCAGCACCGCCTTCGTTCATGTACTTCCTCACTCCATCTTTCCACCTCTCATTCGGTCTACCTCTCCCTCTCTGGAGGGTGTACGCTCTCGTACACCCTCTTAGTCATTCTCTCGCTTTCCATACGTTCCATATGGCCGAACCATCTCAAGTTGTTCCTTTTCACACTTTCCAGCACATCTACCTCCACACCACACCTCCTTCTTACTTCCTCATTAGTCTGTCTATCCCTCCATGTAACTCTGCACGCACTCCTTAAGTAATTCATTTCCACTGCTCTCACTCTTGGTCTGAGTCTCTCAACCAACATCCATGCTTCGCTTCCGTAAGTCAGTGTCGGGATTACCACACTGTCATGCAAGGACTTCTTCACTTCCATACTGACCACCCTATTTCTTGTTACTGATTTTAGCGTTCCTACAACCCTCTTCCCCTGTTGTACCCTCTCCCGCACTTCTTCATCCATAGTCCCATCTTTACTCAACACACTGCCCAGATACTTAAAAGAGTTGACGATCTCCATAGCCTGACCGTTTAGCTTCACCTCACACTCTGTGACTTCACCCCTTTCGAAGACCATAACCTTGCTCTTCCCCGCATTTACCTTCAAATTCCGTTTTTCGCACACTGTTCCAAACTCATTTACCAGATCCTGCAACTCCCATTCATTATCACTCATCAGAACTGTATCATCCGCAAACAGCAGTATAGGTAGCTTCCACTCACTTCCCTCCCTTTTCAGCGATACACCAACATCCACTGCTCTTGATAGTATTTCTTTCATAACTCCATCCATATATACAGTAAACAACCACGGGGACATCACACACCCCTGTTTCAAACCAACATTCAGGTCAAAGAACTCGCTCTGCTCACTCGCCACACGTACTGCCGCCTTTGCACCCTCATACATGCTCTTCACTGCTTTCAGCAACTTGCCCTCTACTCCGTATATTCTAAGTACTTTCCACAAACCTTCTCTATCCACTCTGTCATAGGCCTTCTCCAAGTCCATAAAGGCAACATACACCTTTTGTTTCTTCTCCAGATACTTCTCCACAACACAATTCAGGGTAAAAATATGATCTACACATCCTCTTCCCTTCCTAAAAAACCTCCCTGCTCGTTGCCTATCCATTTCTCCGTTCTCACTCTCTCAATCACTACCCTACTGTATACCTTCCCTACTACGCTTAGAAGACATATTCCTCGGTGGTTACCACACACTCCTCTTTCCCCTTTACCCTTATATAGGGGAACTATTATGCCAGTCTTCCAGTCATCGGGTGCACTCCCCTTCTCCCATGCTAGTTTGCACATTTTCCATACCCATTCTATCACTATCTCACCACCATACCTCAACATTTCCCCACACACTCCATCTGTTCCTGGTGCTTTCCCCAACTTCACTCTTTTCATGGCTTCCCACACTTCTGATCTCCTGATCCCCACCTCCTCCTCCACTACTTCTCTTCTCCCTCCCCCATATCCAGCTATGTTTACTGGCTCTTCATTCCTTACATTTAGCAACTACTGTAGCTGAGTAACACAGATAGAAACATAACAATTTAGGCTCAGCTGGAAAAAAATAGACTATAGAACCCAATCCTCTCAGCATCAGTTAGGAAAGGCCCTAGAAAGAAAGGCGGGGGGGGGGGATAGCTCCCCTATTTCAACCCCTTTCGGGGTTGGGCACCCGCTGAAGAGGTTGATGCAGTAGGTTGAGAGGTTGCACTAGGTTCAGAGGAGTTCAGAGGATGCAGTAGGTTCCAGTGAATCATCAGGGTCGTCTTCGAAATCAGGCGGGTAGAAGTTGGCAGCTATATCAGGTCGGTCTCATTATAAAGAGGCAGTTTTTTGCATCAAACTAAGTTACAAGCCTGGCAGGTTCTTGGTTTCATAAATTTCTTCGTGCAAAAGGACTTCTTACATGGAACTTTAAGCTACTTTAAATTTGGAGATTTCACAGAAGATTGGAGGTCTTTTTGTAGTGAAGTTACAAATTATTGGTTTGAAAACCAGGAGGCAATCGGGGGTCAAGGTGTCGTCGTCGAAATAGACGAAATCTTTGTCAAGGCCAAGTTCAACGTGGGCCGGCAGTTAGAACAGTATTGGCTGTTTGGCAGGATAGAGCGAGTCTCCAAGAAGATTCATCGTTCCACTCATAGGTGACAACTGTGAAAAACGTCCCCGCAATAGAGACTCACAGCCTCAACTTTCTTGAATCATGAGAATCCTGCCATCCATACACAAAATGTAGAAAGGCTGTGGCGAGACGTTAAAGAATATTAAACGGCCTGGTATCCGTCCCCAATATCTGTCCCAAAGCACATACGAGTGATACGACCTCCCTCTTCGAACTGAGACGGGCTCCCGCTCGGCGAGGGGCGTGACGTGACGACTGAAAGACTGTGTGATTGGTTGATGATTTGATTGAAGGCTGTGATTGGTTCCATGAGTGACTGGTTAATGATTCCTAAAAAAGACCGCTATGTGTAGTGACGTTCAACTGAGAGGTTGAGGGTAAGAGCTCCCGAAGGACGACCATTGTGTATTATTGCGGCGCGGCCATCAACAGGGAGGGAGTTTTTACAGTTTCTTATATTTCACTTATAGTGAATTTGCGACGGTAATTACATGTACACCAACAAAGTATCGTTCATGAAAGTGACAACACACTAATAATCATCGATGGGGCGCGTAACTGGTTGGTCATAAACTCTAATACCAACATACTTTTAGGACTAACTTGGCTTAAAAAAAATATGGTATACCCTACCGGGTATATACCGGTATATAAATATATATATATATATATACATACAGTACCGGTATATATATATACTGTACTGTGAAATGACCTAGCTTCGGACGGGGGCTATACTTCAGACATTTCTGGATAAAAGTATTTAAGGTACAGTTATGGAAGAACACTGCAGACATACCGGTACTTGTTTTTCAATAACATCATGTATTTATCCCATAACTGTGGTTCATTGTATATTTTTTCTAGAGTGTCCGAAGTTATCTCCCCGTCCGAAGTTACGTCATGTTACCGGTATGTAGCCTATACAGAGCGGTCGCGAAACATTTCACCATAGTGAATTCCTGTGTATTGCCCATAGGGTAGGCCTATTCCTATATTATTTGATCTGCATTCCTATATACTGTATTTGATCTGCATCTGTATGTGGTAACCCAGGTTGGAATCCCGGTGTATCACATGCTTGCTTTCATTAATTTCTTTGGGAGGTGTTTGATGTTGGAGTGAAATAAATCAAAATAGATTCCTCAGCTCTCTCTTGCAAATACAGAGGAATTCCCTTTGGGGAAATGTTTCGCGGCCGCTCTGTATACAGTACCGGTATATATATGCCGGGTATACTACTGTGTATATAATTATATATACCGGTACCATATATATATATATATATAGTATATATACCGGTATATATATACATAGGCCTAGTATACAGTATATATATACGGTATATACAGTAGTATATACCGTATATATATATACTGTAGTGTATATACAGTATATATACTGTATATATATCTATCTATCTATCTATTGCCTGACGCCGTGATCCCCGAAGGGGTGGCCACGAACGAACCGCCCCCATGCACCTCTGTCCCCAGTCAGTCGACGCCCCTCCCCCCAACCAGCACCGCCTTCGTTCATGTAGTTCCTCACTCCATCCTTCCACCTCATATTCGGTCTACCTCTCCCCCTGTGTCCCTCCACCTCGCTCTCGTACACCCTCTTAGTCATTCTCTCGCTTTCCATACGTTCCATATGGCCGAACCATCTCAAGTTGTTCCTTTTCACACTTTCCAGCACATCTACCTCCACACCACACCTCCTTCTTACTTCCTCATTAGTCTGTCTATCCCTCCATGTAACTCCGCACGCACTCCTTAAGTAATTCATTTCCACTGCTCTCACTCTTGGTCTGAGTCTCTCAACCAACGTCCATGCTTCGCTTCCGTAAGTCAGTGTCGGGATTACCACACTGTCATGCAAGGACTTCTTCACTTCCATACTGACCACCCTATTTCTTGTTACTGCTTTTAGCGTTCCTACAACCCTCTTCCCCTGTTGTACCCTCTCCCGCACCTCTTCATCCATAGTCCCATCTTTACTCAACACACTGCCCAGATACTTAAAAGAGTTGACGATCTCCATAGCCTGACCGTTCAGCTTCACCTCACACTCTGTGACTTCACCCCTTTCGAAGACCATAACCTTGCTCTTCCCCGTATTTACCTTCAAATTCCGTTTTTCGCACACTGTTCCAAACTCATTTACCAGACCCTGCAACTCCCATTCATTATCACTCATCAGAACTGTATCATCCGCAAACAGCAGTATAGGTAGCTTCCACTCAATTCCCTCCCTTTTCAGCGATACACCAACATCCACTGCTCTTGATAGTATTTCTTTCATAACTCCATCCATATATACAGTAAACAACCACGGGGACATCACACACCCCTGTTTCAAACCAACATTCAGGTCAAAGAACTCGCTCTGCTCACTCTCCACACGTACTGCCGCCTTTGCACCCTCATACATGCTCTTCACTGCTTTCAGCAACTTGCCCTCTACTCCGTATATTCTAAGTACTTTCCACAAACCTTCTCTATATATATATACAGTATATATATATATACAGTACAGTATATATATATATATATATATATATATATATATATATATATATATATATATATATACCGGTATATATACATACAGTAGGGTCTCGCATAGAACTTATTCGTATAGAACGAGTCTCTTATAGAACGCCGACCTAAAATATTGTTCCAAAATGTTTGTTAGGAACGAATGTGATCATATAGAACGATTTCGCCATCAAAGTAGGGCAAATCTGAGGAGTTCTCATATAGAGCGCCGAAATATCGTACTCTCCTGACGGAAATTTACGCTTACAGTGAACATTGACGATATTGGGCCACCAAAATGCTGTGTTCACATAGAACGAAATCGCATAGAACGGCTCGTTTCTCTCTCTCTCTCTCTCTCTCTCTCTCTCTCTCTCTCTCTCTCTCTCTCTCTCTCTCTCTCTCTCTCTCTCTCTCTCTCTCTCTCTCTCTCTCTCTCTCTCCTCTCTCTCTCTCTCTCTCTCTCTCTCTCCTCTCTCTCTCTCTCTCTCTCTCTCTCTCTCTCTCTCTCTCTCTCTCTCTCTCTCTCTCTCTCTCTCTCTCTCTATATATATATATATATATATATACAGTATATCAGTGATATGAAAAAACCGGCAAGGATATATAGTATTTGGGTGTAGCCTGCCACCCGCCTTGTTTACACTAAGCGGACGCTCGCAATCATGTTCCTGTCTATTTTGACTGCCGTGGGATACAATGATAGGTTGAGGGGACCCCCCCATGACTTATTGTCATCATCATATATATTGCCAGCAGGGGGCAAATAGCAGGCAAAATAGACGGGAACTTAACCGCGAGCGATCGACCATAGATGTAAGCACGACGACCATACTACAGTAAATCCTTTCCAAATAAACTTGTTAGGTGAATATTTTAATTATTTAACCCTTTCAGGTTCGGGGGTTACCGTTTAATATTTAGATTTTTTTTTATCTTAGTCTCATTTTTTTTATGCGAGCGAGGGAGGCAAAAGGCAGAAATGCCTGTAGCGAGTGCCTCCCCCAGAGTTGAAAGAGTGACAGGGCCAAAATCAAGGGACATTCGAGCCAAAATGCCTGGACACACAAAGTTTGAAGCAATTTAAGTCATAGGAAGAGGGAAAGACTGATTCTGGGAGAGAGTTCCAGAGCTCAGCTGTTGAATAGAAGAAAGTCCGAGAGTAACGTTTCACTCTTGGGTTAGAGTTACACAGAGTAGGGGTGGGATTATGTTGCAAGACGGTTACCACGTGCCCTACGTAGAGGAGGTGGTATACACTGGGAGAGCTCTGAGGAACAATGATTATTATAGTAGCAAGAGAGATGCAACATTGCGGCGGAGAGAGAGAGATTGCAGAGAGTTAGTGAGTAGACGGGAGTTAATGATGTTATATTTTAGCGATGGTTTATTTTGTAATCCTTCCCTCCACTTTCTTTTCCCTTCTTTCATTCATTGGTCAAAATGCATTTTAGGTCACGTATGGGTTATTTGTATTATAATGCTTTTCTCAACAGTTCCTTCATGGATTAGTGTGTTTTAAGGTGTTTTTCCTTCTGCAAATGCATTTTTACCCATTACTTAGCAATATTAACCCTTTACGAGCGGCCTATGCGGTTTATTTATATGTACCGCCCAGCGGGGTGTTTTTAGCCAAAATAGGGCTGTTTACGTGATCATTTTCATGCCTAAATAAGACCCAGAACGTAAAACAAGTATCTATCCCTGAAAGGGCATAAACAGAGCTTTCGAATGACACCATAACGATCCTTTTATGATGGCTAGTTTTCTTGCAATAATCGTGCAACGCGAGTGCAAAAAGCATGTAATTAGCCACTTTCCCGATACAATTCCGTATATAGCGAGTGAGAGAGGTAGGAGGGAGGTGAGATTCGTGTCAGTAGGTTCGCCGCGGTGGTCTGGAGCAGTCATACACTCGCTACTCTCCTGCCACCACTTGTCTCTCTCTCTCAGCAACATTACGTGCTGAAATTGCCACTCGACCTATGTCGAGCGCCGCCACATAGTCCAGCTTTATTTAACTCGACTTAAGTTGCGCGCCGACTTTTAGGGGTTAAGACATACCCCCAAAAAACATATTTTGTCGTTACCCTAAACTAACAGCCTAGCCTAACCTAACCTGGGGGCTGCCACCCCCAGACCCCCGCTGGGTTAGCATTGATATAGAAGATGACAAAAATACTAAAAATACGGTAGAAACATTAAAAATAATTGTTCTCCACTGATCCAAGAGGGCCACCATTTTTCCTTCCACCCTTATTTAACCCACAAAGTCTAATGCAAAATAATTTAATGTGCAGCAGTAAAGACATATATTGCGGTGACTAATACTGTAAGACAAAGCTAAAGAAAATACAAAGACAATTATATCACATACACAACCTAAAATGCATATTGTCCCATCCATTTTTTTATCTCTTATACATTGTATTCTGTTCTCAATTCTTGCCCACTCTCCCATCTCTTCTCTTGCTCTGAATTCCCCTCCCACTTGATTTTGTGTTTTATTTACCCTTTGCAATCTTTTTCTACACTCCCTGCTCCACTTATTTTCACCATTTACCCATCTATATACCGGTACCGTTTTTGGCCATCTATCTTCTTCCATTTCTTCCAGCCTTACCTTGTATTTACCCTTTGCTTTCCCAATCCTCCCCTCGAATGTACTCCACCCCATTCCCCCCGAATAGCTTCTTGCGCTACATATACATACATACAATGGTTTAACATAATTTTTCCATTACATATATTGTAACGGCTCAGACGGGGTTACCTTTCAGTACAGTAGTTGGCGTTTACTGTAGTACAATAAAGTCCCGCCACAGCACTAACCCAAAAAGTCATCACTGTAGCTGATGTTGGTATAATGCTAACCATGCCTCAGCAAGACTCAACAGAGTCTCCCTGCAGTATCTGCAACCACACCAGCTTTAACAGTGTTACAAAACAGTGATGTGACAGCATCATAACAAGACTCTACTGTATATTGCTGTATAAACTACATGGCAACACACCCACAGACACCAAGAAATATCAAAACAACACCCAGCACACGGTATCACACACAAATTATTGTCCTCTCTCCCTCCCTGCCCACCCCGAACCAACTTCCAGAAGCACATCCATACTCATATCTCTCGCCGATCCATCCACTCACTCACAGACAACACGCAGCTGCATGCACGACCTCCCGAAATCCATCCTTCCGAATCCTCCCTTCCTCGCGAGGACAGAGTCCACCTGGCCAGGCCGAGATGCGGACACCATCCAGCTCTCCTGAGCTATCAGAAGAGACTAGATGACTCCGTTGTCGACGCCTGCCCGGGATGTGACACAGCACCCCATACCATTAACCCCTAACTATCGGCGCGCAACATAAGTCGAGTGTAATAAATCTGGACTATCTGGCGGCGCGCGACATAGGTCGTGTGGCAATTTCAGCACGTAATGTTGCTGAGAGAGAGAGACAAGTGGTGGCAGGAGAGTAGCGAGCGTATGACTGCTCCAGACCACCGCGGCGAACCTACTGACACGAATCCCACCTCCTCCCTCCCTCTCTCACTCGCTACATACTGAATTGTATGGGGAAAGTACCGAATTACATGCTTTTTGCACTCGTGTTGCGCGGTTGTTGCAAGAAAACTAGCAGTCATAAAAGGATCGTTGTGGTGTCATTGGAAAGCTCTGTTTATGCCCTTTCAGGGATAGATACTTGTTTTATGCTCTGGGTCTTATTTAGGCATGAAAATGATCACGTAAACAGCCCTATTTTGGGTAAAAACACCCTGCTGGTGGCTACATATTATATACCGCCTAGGACGCTCTTAAGGTGTTAAACACATCATAGAAGACTGCATTTCACACAACCACTTACGCCAACAACACAATCTACACTCAATGAGAGCTCTGTGGGAAAGCCCGATCGTGGCCATGGCCTTCCTCAGGGACTCGGGGCTGTTCGGCCAGGCAGCTTAGGGAACAACAACAACAACAACAACTGTATATTGCTACATACTTACAGGTACAGTACCATATTTGCCCCAAGTCCTGCCCTCCCAATTTTTGTCTGTATATTATGCTTCTAACTTTCTTGTCTCTGCTACTGTACATCCCACTGCCTCAAGTCCATACATCACCACTGGTACTCCCATCCCTTTCCATATTCCTCATACTATCTCATAGCTGTTCACTCTGATCCTTATCGCACTCCACAATCTTCCATGGCAATGCTGCATTTGTCTATTTGTCTAGCCTATTCTATTTTTGCCTTCTCAAACCTCTTATCTGTGACCGTCAGCCCCAATTATTTATACTCTCTTGTTTTTTCCATTCTCCTATCCTCCAGAACCCATTCCTCTCCTTCCTCAAATTGCCCCCTTTATCAATGTCCAGGAATGCACAGTACCCTGTTCTTTTCTCTTTCTTTAGTTTCTCTACGGTATTTCACTTACCGGTAGCACATACCGGTATATGTTATCTGTTCCCCGTCTGTCCCTTCTGAACCCATTCTGTTCATCCTGCCACACTTCTAGTAGCACCATGGAGCGCGCCGCCCCTCGTTCTGGGTGGTGATTTGGTGCAGTAGACTGTATGAAGGGGCAGCACGCTCCCCTGCGAAGATGGGCATCATGGGCTCATCTGGCAACTTTTGCATTTCGACATAGAGGGCTTTATTGTCTTGAAGTTGTCTAACGAGACACCCCTCATGTCTCTTACTCGCCATGGGAGTTTGTTAAAGAGACGCGGTTCAGGATGGATGTAGTTTTCGGGCGTACGGTCGTCATGTTTACATTGGCGATCGCCGCGGCTAACTTCACGTCTATATTGACGACGATTTTTTCGGTTATTTGCCTCCTGTTGGCAATATATATGATGATGACAATATGTCATGGGGGGGGGGGGGTGAGGGGGGGCAAAGCCCCCCCACAACATATTGTATCCAAAGGCAGTCAAAATAGACTGGAACATGATGGCAAGCGTCTGACGCTCCGCCGCCATGTTTACATTTGTCGATCGCCGTGGTTAAGTTTGCGTCTATTTTGACGGCGATTTTTTTTCGATTATTTGCCCCCCGCTGGCAATACTGTATATATGATGATGACAATATGTCATGGGGAAGTGAGAGGGGGGCAAAGCCCCCCCCCCTCAACATATTATTGTATCCAAAGGCAGTCAAAATTGACGGTAACATGATGGCAAGCGTCCGCCGCTCCGCGTAGTGTAAACAAGGCTGGCGGTACGCCCAAATTCTACATTCTACCCCGCGGTCCTCTGTGTGATAACCAACCCTCTAGTAGAAAGCCCATAGCACCCCGATATTTTATCCGATGATCCGGGGGATATAACAGCTGGCCGTGGGATATTTTTGTAAAATAAAAGTTAAATTAGACGTGAACGTAACTGCGAGCGTGCGACTTGTGTAAACAAAGCGACCGTACACCCGCTAATGGTTGTTCAGGTTGTCAAACCGGAGCAATTTTGTTGTAAAACTTGAATGAGTGTGAGAAGGAATACAAGACAACTTGGTAAAATTCTAGATCCGGTTTCACAGCGAATTTAGCATTTTGTGTTTTTGTTTTTTTCAGTTTTCTTTAATATACAGTGTTGTTTTATACGAAGGACTGGCAGAAATTATTATTTACCCAATATCCAACAATCTAAAAACACGGTCCCGACTAGTGGGGAGGGCTATGGAGATCAGGGAAATTGCGGGGTAAAAGACTAAAATAAGGGGTACCGTACCGGTAATATTAGCCTAACCTAACAACCTTACCTAACCTATCCTAGTACAGTCAGGTCGCCCAATACGCGATTCCACAATGCGCGAAAACCCTAATACACGAGTTACCCCTCAAAAATAACCAAAAACATTAATTACGCGAGGTGGTACCACAATACACGAATCGAGAGCTAAGAAGGGGCCAAATCCGCTATTCCCGCTTGATACGCGAGCACGGTCTACGTTTCGCGAGGCCCAGGCGTGGCTCCGAAAAGAGAAGAAGAAGAAGAAGGGCATACGCCTGCCTTCCCTACCTCCCTCCCTCCCTCCCACCCTCCCACAGTCCCGCTCATAGCCGTGCGGAGTGACCAAACGTTTGTAGTGCCTGCAACTTTTTTCGCCATGCCACGCCAATATAAGAAGATAACACACAAAATGAAGGTGGAAGTGTTGGATCGCAAGAAAAAAGGAGAAGGAAACTGTGCAATAGGCCGTGCTATGGGCTTGTCAGAGTAAACTGTTCGTACGATTTGGTCAGGGAGGGAGAAGTTGGAGAAAATCGTGAAGTCCTACGGTCCTAGTCCTAGCCTATCTACTACTAATTTTAACCCTCCAGCCCCGGCTATGTATTATATATATATTCCCCGAAACCCGGGTGTTTTGGCCGAAAAACGTCTAGGCTAGGCTACCGTACATTTGTTAATCTGACTGCTTCCCGCATTCCCGCGCATCCCCAAGCGTAGCTGTGTTATTTACCTGTAGAATGGCGTTAAGTAGAGCTCTCTAAGTCAAGTGGTTGATTTGTGATGATGATTTCATTGGAGATAACTTTATGGCAAAAACAGCCACTTTACACTACTTTTCGATACTTAACAACAACATACAGGCACACACGAACAAGCGACGCTCTCCTTCTTGTGGCCGGAGATGCGGGGAGTCGGTCCAGCCGGCTGTTGTTTACATGCGTCGGACCGACGCCTCGCACATGAAGCTCACAGGCTTTCAACCACTGGGTGTTCAAGAGCCCTTCCGGGTACCTGTTTTATGCTTTTTTATGGGCGTTCAAGAGCCCTTCCGTGTTGTAGGGGTTAAGGTAAGGTTTCATATTTTTATTCATTGTTGTTCTTATATATAAGATATAGACTGTACTGTAGAGCCAAAAATGTCGAAAATAGGCCATAATTGAGAGATGTCACCCAATCTAATTATTCCCATTTAAAGTTAGTTCCACAATACGCGAATTCACAATACGCGATGCCTCCTGTCACCCCTATTCTCGCGAATTGGGGGTCCTGACTGTATTATAGGTGGGGGCTGGTGCCCCCACACCCCCGCTGGTTTGGTATTAAAATAATAAAAGATTGACGGTCACCGAAAAAAACCTTGATGAAGTCTACGGTATTTACTCCGCAATCTTCAGCTTTGGCTGTGGATAACAGGAGGTAAATATTAACTTTTTCACAGTACGGTACAGTAATTATAATTCCATTTGCGCCGCTACTGACCGATATAGGAATGAAGTATGGTATATGACAAATTTATAGAAGCCATATAAATTGATGAGTGTGCTGTGAAACCGGATCTAGAATAATACCGACAATTTACATGAAAGAACATTGTTTTGGCCATTATATCACTTCTAAAGACATAGCCTAATTTGAACTATAAACCATAAAATTGTCTTTATATATACAATAGTAAAGACTAAAAGTGATGGACTCAGCTTTCGTTTGACACTCTGCACAACCATTACCCCTTCCTTTGGTATTACAGTACAGTACTTTAATTAAAATAAGTCACCCTCTGAGATGTTCAGTGAGAGTTGTGTTAGCGGGTGTATCATCGCCCTGTTTACATTACGCTTGAGGTTACATCCGCGTCTACTTATCCTACGGCCTGGTGTTATTTGCCCACTGCTGGCAACATATATGATGATAACAAGTTGCGGGAGGTGAGCCCCCTCAACCTATATTGTATCCTGTGGCCAGCTGTTGGGTATTTTTTTTTTTTTTTTTTGGTACAGTAGTAGTTGTTAGCAGCCGTGGGTTACAATATATGTTGAGGAAAGGCTCCACCCCCCCTCTGTCTGTCCATCTTCTTACTCCTAGACCCACCAAAATAATTCTGAATACTACTGGTATGTACTTAGCCTTTAACTGTGTTAGTGGTGTAATGGTTTAGATGCTTATGTTCTGGGTGTGGTGTCCCGAAATTGAATCCCAGGAGGTTCATATGCTTTTATTAATTTATTCAAGTGCATTGGGGGTTTGTAATGGAGGATTAATGTTAAAATTGGGGTGTTCCTTAATTTCTATAGGTTCAGGAGCTAATGTCTAGCGGGGCCGGTCCTAGTGATCTTGGCCCCATTCTTTGCTCTTTCCTCTCACTAAAACATTAGGGTGTCCATAATGCAGTGGGTCTAAGTACGTGATTAGATTGATATCCAGAATTCGAAAATGGATATTAATCAGGATCGTGTACTTAGCCTTTAACTGTGTTGGTGGTGTAATGGTTTAGATGCTTATGTTCTGGGTGGGGTACCGGTATCCAAAGTTTGAATCCCGGGAAGATTATATTCTTTCATTAATTTATTCAAGTGCATTGGTGTTTGTAATGGAGGATTAATGTTAAGAACAGGGTGTTCCTTAACCCTCCAGCCCCGGCTATGTATTATATATATATTCCTCGAAAACCGGGTGTTTTGGCCGAAAAACGTCTAGGCTAGGCTACTGTATATTCGTTAATCAGACTGCTTCCCGCATTCCCGCGCATCCCCAAGCGTAGCTGTGTTATTTACCTGTAGAATGGCATTAAGTAGAGCTCTCTAAGTCAACTGGTTGAGCTGTGATGATGATTTCATTGGAGATAACTTTATGGTCAAAACAGCCACTTTACACTACTATTCGATACTTAACAACAACATACAGGCACACAAGAACAAGCGCCGCTCTCCTTCTTGTGGCCGGAGATGCGGGGCGTCGGTCCAGCCGGCTGTTGTTTACATGCGTCGGACCGACGCCTCGCACACGAAGCTCACAGGCTTTCAACTACAGGGGTGTTCAAGAGTCCTTCCGGGTTCCTGGTATATGCTTTTTTATGGGCGTTTAAGAGCCCATCCGTGTTGAGAGGGTTAATACAGTACCGGTACTGTACCGTACTACAGTACTGAAAACTACAGGATAGAAAATCGGCTCAGCGACAGAAAGCAAAGAATAGTCATAAACGGTAAGGCATCTAAATGGACCAATGTAAGTAGCGGGGTACCCCAGGGATCGGTACTAGGACCAATTCTCTTTCTAATTTACATCAACGACATAGATGAGGGTCTCACCTGTACAATCTCAAAATTTGCTGACGATACAAAAATTGCAAATAGCGTACTCTCAAAAGAACAAGTTGACAATATGCAACACAATCTAGATAAATTGTCACATTGGGCCCAAATTTGGCAAATGAGTTTCAATGCGGATAAATGTAAAGTACTGTACTGTACTACATATCGGATACCTAAATGAGAAAGCAAACTATTCGATGAATGGCACTCAGCTTAAGAATGTAAACAGAGAAACCGATCTGGGAGTAACAATATCGAGTAACCTAAAACCGAGTCAACAATGTTCAGAAGTTGTTAAGAAGGCAAACAAAATAATTGGCTTTATAGGCAGGTCATTTGAGCATAAATCCAAAGACGTTATCCTAACCCTTTACAATTCCTTAGTCCGCCCTCTTCTGGAATACTGCGTTCAATGCTGGTGCCCTTATTACCAAAAAGACATAAACAAGCTAGAACGAGTTCAATGTAGAGTTACCAATATGATACCTAGCCTAAAGAACAAACCATACGAAGAGCGTCTTAGAGAATTACATCTATTTCCTTTAACCCAGCGCAGATTAAGAGGTGACTTAATTCAAGTGTTCAAAATCATCAAAGGCATCGACAATATGAACTGTAGTAAGTACTTCACTATCGACCAATCTAATTACACGCGGGGAAACGGTTGCAAAATTATTGGTAAATCTTTTAACTCGCACGAATCTAAGAATTTCTTCTTCAATCGAGTTGTCAACTTGTGGAATGGGCTTCCCCGAGACGTTATAGACTGCAGCACCGTTGATTCATTTAACCCCTACAACACGGAAGGGCTCTTGAACGCCCATAAAAAAGCATAAAACAGGTACCCGGAAGGGCTCTTGAACACCCAGTGGTTGAAAGCCTGTGAGCTTCGTGTGTGAGGCGTCGGTCCGACGCATGTAAACAACAGCCGGCTGGACCGACGCCCCGCATCTCCGGCCACAAGAAGGAGAGCGTCGCTTGTTCGTGTGTGCCTGTATGTTGTTGTTAAGTATCGAAAAGTAGTGTAAAGTGGCTGTTTTTGCCATAAAGTTATCTCCAATGAAATCATCATCACAACTCAACCAGTTGACTTAGAGAGCTCTACTTAACGCCATTCTACAGGTAAATAACACAGCTACGCTTGGGGATGCGCGGGAATGCGGGAAGCAGTCAGATTAACAAATATACGGTAGCCTAGCCTAGACGTTTTTCGGCCAAAACACCCGGGTTTCGGGGAATATATATATAATACATAGCCGGGGCTGGAGGGTTAAACTCCGCCTAGACAAATATCTCGCATCAAACCCGCGACTGACTGCGTTTGTAAATGAATAACTTTATTTTATCCTCCCCTCAGTTACTAACCCATATGTCCCCTACTAACTTCCTAGTCCTGCCACGGACATTAGTTCCAGGGCAGTAGTTCCCTTTCCAATGTTCCCTTACCCACTCTAAACCACTGTTTGGACACCTGTTCCTCAGTGTTTTGGAGGACAAGCAGTCTAGAAGGGTCACTAGACCTGTTGTTGCTTGATTTCCTTTGTAATTGTACTCCTTTGTACTGTATTAAGGGTTCCACTAACCTATCTATAATAGTTTTTAAATCCTACTGCTTTTATACCCTACAGTAGGCCTACATAATTCCTGTTGGCTGCTACCGTAGCCTGGTACACTTATCCAAGCTATCCTCCATATTTATTTTGTTGCTTCATATGTATTTGATCTTTCTTTCTGTACATTCAATAGCCCTTTCCACATCCTTTCTATTTCCGACAGCATCGAAATTGCAATTCTTGCCTTACTCACTCTCTCATTTGTGTTTCCCACCCACTTCCCCATTTTAAGTGTTGCTTTCTGTTTGTATTACACATAGGCCTACTGTACCGGTACTGTAGAGTAGTAACTGTCCTCTTATGTTGTATTGCAGTACTTATTTTCCACTGTTCTTACATACCGGTACTTTACATTATCCACTGTACCAAGAGAGCTAGCCCACTTGGTAGAGTGGAATAATGGAGGTACAGTATTTATATATCTAAGTCAGTTTTCTGATCATTACGGTACATCCATCCATCTATACCCTGGTAACGAGTGTGACGAGCGGCAACAGCCAATAGTGTGAAGGCAACTGGCTGGGCTGGCAGTTTTGAGGACACCTTTGCAACTAAATCCTACGAATAATAAAATATACCGTAAATATTCATACTCCATGGTTAATTAAAGGGGCGATAGGGTAAATATGGACCAACGGTATAAATCCAAAATCAATATCCTTGGTTGCAATACGTTGAAGTGCTTTGGTGATGTGCATCTCTACTCAGCTACCAATACCACTGATGGAAGCAGGAAGAGGCAGATCCAAGCTAGCAAACTAGAGACTTTTTAAACACAGTTCTAAAACCAAGGGTAACCACCACCACTCAGAGTCTTTACAAGGGATAAAATGGCCAAAACAGTGCAATCTTTTGTTAAAAATCCTGTAGGCCTATTCTTCTCATTTTCCTTCCTTTCTTAAAACCAAATTTTCCTGTTTTGACACCCTGGCCTGCTGGTCTTTGAGATGGTGTAACCAAACTGTCTTGATAGCGTAATGCATAAGTGCGCGGAATTTTGATGTGAGTATCCTAGGTTCGAGTCCTTGGAGTGCCACATGTACAGTATTTGTTGATTTCATTAATTGAGTTTAGAGGTGAAGTTGCTTGGTGGAAAAAACATAATACAGGTAATTAGGTCGAGAATTAAGAAATATTATTTGTCATGCTAAACCAATGTCACAAAGCACTTTTTCTGCAATACTAGTTAGTCTATACTACCGGTAACTTAACCCCCCCAGACATAAGTTGCTAACTTACTGATGAGGTGGCGGAGCGCCCGGTATTTCCCTCAAAACACTTTCTCTGACACTGAGGGTCTGGTAGAAGTCGGAGATATTTGGGGTTGCCACCAAATGATAGATTCTGATCTAACTTACCTAACTTACTGAGCTCAATATGACGCAAATGCGTCATATAACTTATTACTGTATTGAGCTATTTCACTAAGTTTATATGACGCGATCGCGTCATATGATACTATTGGGCATACCGCCATATGACGCGATCGCGTCATAGATGTCGGAGGGGGTTAAAAAGTACATGGACACATTTTCTGTCTATCACTAGTAAATACTGTATTATGATACACGAATCTCAAAACTAAGTCCCTTGTGGAATCACTTTATAGTCATTATTATTAAATATACAAAGTTAAAGTTGTGCCTCATAGTACGGTACTCATTATGCCCCTGGACATGATTAAATGGCTAAAACAATGGAACTTCTTCCACATGTATTCCCTCTCATTCAACTCTGTCTTGAAACAACATTACCTCGGTTTGCCACTCTAGAGATGATTCATGGGGAGAGGGGTATCCTGACCAGGATTCGAACCCACTTGCCATGAGCAGATATAAAGGGAAACAACTTTAGTTCTTCTTTGAAGAACCAGGTTAGTCTTGTGGAGGAGTACCGGTATGCCTTCACACACATACCCCCCCACTCCCCCCCCACCTTCACACAACTCACCTCACATCTTCCACACCGTCCATCCGTCCATCTTCGCCGGCCTCTGCATGGATACTGTATTGTTCTCGTGTTTTCTCGCGGTTTTGTGCGGATAATGTGTTATTATTGTGTGTTACTCGCGGTAGTGTGTGCGTGCTTGCTTAATTATGAAGACTGGGAAGGATTGGAGATGTCCGAAATCGTTAGAAGAGTGTTAATGGAGTCGTGATAATCTACATCGCCAGTGGGGGAGAGATTGAGGGAGACTACGTGATAATGGACTCAACCCTACTTTGCTTTCCGTATACCTCTAGGTAAGTTCGTGAAGGCATCGTTATGTGAGCTTTATTTGTGGCCGTATGAATAATTGTTAATGGTTTATTATATCATCGTGGGCGTCATTTCGGTCTTGCTTGGTTTTGAAGTGGCAGGTTTTAACATTTTCTTGCCGCTCCTCCCCTCCTACATTCCCTACTCCCCTACCTCACCTCCCTCCCACTTTCCCTCTATTACTCCCTCTTCCTGGCTCTCCCCCTCCCTTCCTTTCTCACCCCCTCCCTTCCCTACTCCCCCTCCTGTCCTCCCTTCCACCTCATTCCCTTCTCACTCCCCCCCCCACTCCCTCTTATCCTTTCTCTACTCCACCCCCCCCCCCTCCCTTTTCCGCCCCCCTCTGCTTCTCCTCCTCCTTTATGCCTCTCCTCCCCCTTACCGCCTCTCCTTCCCGCCTTCCTTCCTCTCTTCTCCTCCCTTCCTTCCTTCCTCTCCTTCCCCTTTCCTTCCTCTCTTTCCCCCTTCCTTCCTCTCCTTCCCCTTGCCTTCGTTCCTCCTCTCCTTCCCCCTTCCTTCCTTCTTCCTTCTCCCCTTCCCCCTTCCTTCCTTCCTTCCTTCCTCTCCTTCCTTCCTCTCCTTCCCCCTTCCTCCCTTCCTCTCCTTCCCCCTCCCTCCCTTCCTCTCCTTCCTTCCTTCCTTCCTCTCCTTCCCCCTTCCCCCCTTCCTTCCTTCCTCTCTTTCCCCCCTTCCTCTCCTTCCTCCTTCCCCCTTCCTTCCTTCCTCTCCTTCCCCCTTCCTTCCTTCCTCTCCTTTCCTTCCTTCCTCTCCTCCTCCTTCCTTCCTTCCCTCCTCTCTTCCTCCTCCTTCCTCTCTTCCTCCTCCTTCCCCCTTCATTCCTTCCTCTCCTCCCTCCCTTCCTTCCTTCCTCTTTCTCCTTCCTTCCTCCTTCCTTCCTTCCTTCCTTCCTTCCTTCCTCTCCTTCCCCCTTCCTTCCTTCCTCTCCTTCCCCCTTCCTTCCTTCCTCTCCTTCCCCCTTCCTTCCCTTTCCTTCCTCTCTCCTTCCCCCTTTCCTTCCTTCGTGCCTCTCCCTTTCCCCCTTCCTTCCTTCCTCTCTCCCTTCCCCCCTTCCTTCCTTCCTCTCCTTCCCCCTTCCTTCCTTCCTCTCCTTCCTTCCTCTCCTTCCCCCTTCCTTCCCCCTTCCTTCCTCTCCTTCCCCCTTCCTTCCTTCCTCTCCTTCCCCCTTCCTTCCTCTCCTTCCTCCCCCCTTCCTTCCTCTCCTTCCCCCTTCCTTCCTACCTTCCTTCCTTCCTCTCCTTCCCCCTTCCTTCCTCTCCTTCTTCCCCCTTCCTTCCCCTCCTTCCTTCCCCCTTCCTTCCTCTCCTTCCCCCTTCCTCCTCTCCTTCCCCCTTCCTTCCTCTCCTTACTTCCCCCTTCCTTCCTCTCCTTCCCCCTTCCTCTCCTTCCCCCTTCCTTCCTTCCTCTCCTTCTTCCTTCCTTCCTCTCCTTCCTTCCTTCCTCTCCTTCCTTCCCCCTTCTTTTCTTCCTCTCCTTCCCCCTTCCTTCCTCTCCTTCCCCCTTCCTTCCTTCCCCCTTCCTTCCTTCCTTCCTCTCCTTCCTTCCTTCCTTCCTTCCTTCCTTCCTCTCCTTCCCCCTTCCTTCCTTCCTTCCTTCCTCTCCTTCCCCCTTCCTTCCTTCCTCCTTCCTTCCTTCGTCTCCTTCCCCCTTCCTTCCTTCCTCACCTTCCCCCTTCCTCTCCTTCCCCCTTCCTTCCTCTCCTTCCCCCTTCCTTCCTCTCAAACAAGCTAGAACGAGTTCAACGTAGAGTTACCAAAATGATATCTAGCCTAAAGAACAAACCATACGAAGAGCGTCTTAGAGAATTAAATCTATTTCCTTTAACCCAGTGCAGATTAAGAGGTGACTTAATTCAAGTGTTCAAAATCATCAAAGGCATCGACAATATGAACTGTAGTAAGTACTTCACTATCGACCAATCTAATTACACGCGGGAAACGGTTGCAAAATTATTGGTAAATCTTTTAACTCACACGAATCTAAGAATTTCTTCTTCAATCGAGTTGTCAACTTGTGGAATGGGCTTCCCCGAGACGTTATAGACTGCAGCACCGTTGATTCATTTAAACTCCGCCTAGACAAATATCTCGCATCAAACCCGCGACTGACTGCGTTTGTAAATGAATAACTTTATTTTATCCTCCCCTCAGTTACTAACCCATATGTCCCCTACTAACTTCCTAGTCCTGCCACGGACATTAGTTCCAGGGCAGTAGTTCCCTTTCCAATGTTCCCTTACCAACTCTAAACCACTGTTTGGACACTTGATCCTCAGTGTTTTGGAGGACAAGCAGCCTAGAAGGGTCACTAG
The DNA here is from genome assembly GCA_032716605.1 of Paralithodes platypus. Taxonomy (NCBI): domain Eukaryota; kingdom Metazoa; phylum Arthropoda; class Malacostraca; order Decapoda; family Lithodidae; genus Paralithodes; species Paralithodes platypus. The sequence continues at coordinate 34,108,302 of CM064484.1, read as the reverse complement.
ACCTGTTGTTGCTTGATTTCCTTTGTACTCCTTTGTACTCCTTTGTACTCCTTTGTACATGGTGAGTTTATTAGAATTCAGCCAGGACTATTTTACACATCCCCCACACCCACCAGCTCGGCTAAGTGATATGAGGGGGAGGGGGGGGGGGGGGGAATAGTCATGATGGTTGAAGTCTAATAAACCCACCACGTGTATGAAGGCATACCGGTAGTTCACTACGGACTATAACCTTCCGGTACCTGATATTTCAAATAAGAGATATGGTTGCTTCACTTTATATCAGCTCATGGTCGAGTGAGTTTGAATCCTGGTCAGGATACCTGTCTGACTTTATCATTAAATGATTCATGGTTTTGTTTATGATATCAAAAGTATCATAATTTTACATGTTGCCTAAATTAATGATAATTAACAGTACGGTAATGAAGATACCGTACATAGATTACAGAACAGTACAGTATTTTCATTCATGTATGGTACAGTCAGTAGCATATAGTAGTTTGTATTTATTTTGTTTCTTGGAAATTAGATTAATTTATTCCTTAAAGAAAAATGTTAAGAGAAAGTACCATGTACAGTAATAAAATCATTGCAGAGAAAATACCATGTACTTTAATATAAACTTAGCCTGAAAGATAACAGTATACCGTTGTTATTAAGAAATAAGATTTCACCCACTTTATTACAGTGAACAGTATAATCTTTTTCATTTATCACTGAACATAGGCATGACTTATCTTCACATTAATCTCAGTATTTGATTACGGTATTTTATCTTATCTGTGCTGGCTACCAGAATGTACCACCTAAGAAGTTAAGGACATAAAAACACGTTTTCATCACAGACTTGAGAGAAGGTGGCTGGTTCTTTTAAAAGTGTTTTAAATTAGTTTGATTACTGATAGCTACCTTATAATCTGCACAACTAAGTTACCATATTATAGAAAGTGCTACAATTTGTATTCTCAATGAATAATAATATAGCTACGGTTATGATATTGTAGTTTATAGTACCGTAGTCAGCTATTTTGTATTGGAATTGAATAATTAAATTTGGCTGCTTTGGTTAAATATTTGTGCATATGTTTTTCAATTAATACCGGTAAATGTGTTTTTTTTTTTTTTTTTTTTGTTAATGCATTGAATGAATGAAAAGAACATGGTTAGAACGTTATCCATGTGGATGGGACTTGTTAGCCTTGATCGGCAACCCATCTAGGAGAGAGAACCTTATAAAAATCCGGGTGGAGGATAGGACTTGTCACTTTTGGTCGGTAACCTGTCTAGGGGAGTAAATCTTATACAAATCCTTACTGCTCACCTAAGGGTGAAGCAGGTTGGTGGCTGGATTAGCCACCCACCACTGTAGAACAATAGTGCAATAAAGATACATAGAGGGCCTTTGAGTTGAGTAGTCAATCCTGTAAGTCCTTAAATAAACTGTCAAGGGTTGTCCTTCTCACAGGGGACAGGTAGATTTCAGGTTCGCTTGGGGGCATTTTGTGTATGGCCACCCTCATAAAGGGGAGTAAGGCATCCGGCAATAGATAAACATGTTTCTGTAATTGGATTATCATCTACAAATTTTATAATCTAACTTAGACTGTGTAAAGTATATTCTAATGATGTTGGATGACCTCTATAGGCCCCCAGTGATTTCTTTGTTATATACCGTATATGTAGAGTTGACAAGCCAATTTGTATAGGATTGTTGAAATATTTCACTGGTTTATTTTTATTATACAGTATACCTGTATGATTGTTAACCCCCCACAGAGGGATCCATTGTTCTTCATTATGGTACGGTAATTCTTATTTGTGTACCAGGTACTGTACTGTACCGTATATACTATTCTAACAATATATTACTAGAAGAAAGGAGAATAGAGATTAAACTTAAAAGTGTATATATTATTGGGAAAAGACAAATTATATACTGTATAGGGTATACAGTAGGCTATATATATTGGCAAGAGAGAGTGAGAGACAGACAGACAGACATAAACTGAAACCCGACACCTCTTAGCTCTCTCACCTGTAAACAAACTTGCCTGCTTTATGGAAACAAGTTTGAAGGAGGGGAGGGTGGTTCTAGCTCCGGCCAGAGAGTGGGTATAGGGTGTCAAACTGGAGCAATTTTATTTGAAGACTTGAGTGAATATGAAAAGGAATACTGGTACAGGAATATTAACATGAAATAGAATTGTTTTGGCCATTTTATCACTTCCAAAGACATAATTTGAACTACGGTATAAACCATAATTTCAGCTAGCCTATACATATATATTAATACAGACTAAAAAGAATGGACTTGGCTTTTATTTAATACCGGTACCCTGGTGGGTTTAGGGGGATCACATTGCAACAATTTATGACTTACTAGAGAGATATACGAGTATGCTCAGACTATAGTTAGTTAAAGGAAATTAGATTTCAACCACTTCTTACTTATTAGAGAGAGAGAGAGAGAGTGTCAGTGAGTACTTTGGCAAGAGAGAGGGTTTAGGGGGATTATATTGCAACCGTATCTTGCTTATGATTCTGAGTAGCCTAGAGTGAATATTACAGTACCATTGTTTTATTGACTTTATCTTCTAAATTTTCAATAGGCTATGTGAAAATTGATTTTATTGACTACCATACCTGTACTGGTACCATACTGTATTAATATTTTCAACATAGAGAAAATAGCAAAACAAAATTACCGGTACCTGAAAATATTAAAAAAAAAAAAAAAAAAATGCCACAATAACTCCCCATAATGTCGGATCATCTGGTGTTAAAGGTGAATTAGATGGCTGCATACCTAGTAAGATGTATATTTTGTATGCATCAAAACATGTTTAGGATGCTCAGGTTTGTGTAGGCTATAATAAAGTAAATTTACGTCTGTAAAGAATACAAATATTCAAAAAATTTATATCTGGCGGTGTCTGGTAGTTGACTGTCTTGCAAATTTCGCACCTTCCAGTATTGTGATGACTTCATAGATTCCGATTGTTGTCAGGCAACAGAAATTTACCTTTAGCTTGACCCAATTTATTTTATTTGTTAGGGGCAAATTTAAGGATATTCCCAATAATGGTGTAGGCCTATTACTAGAGCATTTAATGTTCTGTTGAATAACTTATCTCACTTTTTTTCATCTAAGTTGTGTAATTCACCTTAAAGGCTGTGGACATCAAATCTAAAATCCTTTTAAGTCATATACCGGTACTGTATACCAAGGATGAGAAAGCAACAGCCTTGCCCACAGACAGGTAGCTAACTATGGCATCACTGGAATATCTGAAGGGGGGATTTTTTTTTTTTTTTTTTTTTTTTTTTTTTTTTTTTGTTCTCCATGTATTAATTATTTTTCTAGTTTTCTCCCTAGACCTCCATCAAACTTAAAAAAACATCCATTAGATCCCCTTTTAGATTACTATAATTTGTACACATTTTTCAGTAGACAAATTTTGGTTCTTCCAAAATTACAGGCTCACTAACGTTCGTCAGGAAAAAATTGACACCTTAATAGCACGAAAGATCTTAATGTTGACAAGGAAATGGGGCAAAAGGTCTTAAAATTTACAAACTACATGTATTGGGGCAAATATCTTTAAATCTGAAAACTAATGGGGCTAAACATGAGGGAGAAGGGGATCTAGAAAAGCGACCCATCTCCCCTTAACCCGGCAAGTGCACACATGGCCTGTGACAAACGTAGTTACAGCTGGGTCCCCGACTATGCGAGAATTTGGTGGATGAACGAGGTCGCATAGACCGAACTCGTATAAATCGAAACCTGCATTTTATGGGAAATAATTAATTTGGTGGATGGACGGTCCCGAGTTTAGGGGTTCAAATTCATATTAGCCTACCTATCAAAAACAACACTAACTGACACATATTCATAACAATAGCGTACATAATATAAATAAAAGTAAGCAATAATTAAATAATAATAAGTAATTGTTTACTCATATTAAGTTAAGGCTAGGGTGGCTTAGCCGCTCAAGATATACAAATTCTTCACGGAGCTATGTGTGCACTCAGAGCGGGGGCAACAAATATGACAGAAGTACTACCCCTCCCACCCGGTACCCAAGCGGCGCAGAAGCTGGCCGTGACGCCACTGCGCATGACGTACCGGGTATCTCGCACAGCTGGGAAGAAACTCGTACATTTGGGTTTCTTCACGGATTTGTTTACTGTACAGTACTCCCTCGAATTTTGCGAGAATATGGTCGACATTGCAGGCCGCAAATTTCAAAAATCTAATCTTATGGGATTAATTGAATATGGTCGACATCTCATCATCGAGGGCCTATTTTTTGGTGATTTTCGTCCTTGTTTGTACACACATTATGACACACACACTTAATTATACATCCTACAATAAAGAAAAACACAGAAATACAGATTCAGGGGACCCAGGGCACAGGTAACACTTCAATTTTGCCCAAGGAAGTCGATTATGCGAGAGCGTGAGAACATATAGGAGCGTGGGAGAATCTATAAACAGTAAACAATGGGCCGCAGGGCGGCCCGACGTCACGACCCTCATACCCCCCCCCCCCCCCCCCCCCCCCCCCCCTGAAAACTAGTGCGGAAACCCCGTATCATTGAGCGCCACCCGCAAAACTCAACTAATATCGCACATATCAAGTCCTGCAAAAATGGTCAAATCTTGGGTCCCGTTCGCAAAATCAAAATTTCGCAAATTTGAAAGACGCAAAATTCGAGGGACTACTGTACCTTTATTTCAGCGCTCGCACACTTCGAACGGTATTCGCATAGGCCTAGTTTGGAATTAAATTAATATTTTTGGTAGCTTGTATAGATCACGAATCGCATAGATCGAACACACATAGATGGGGACCCAACTGTATATGCGAATTAATTACCCAATATTCTGACAGAATTTGTTATATCTATCATATAAAGCTTAATTTATTTTCCATGAGCACTTATTTTACTAATATGATGAACATATGAACCTTGAAGAGTGATAAAATATGTGGGGAAAGCATCTATCTATCTATCTATTGCCGAACGCCTTACTCCCCTTAATGAGGGTGGCCATACACAGAAGGCCCCCAAGCGGACATATTCCCTGTAAGAGGGACAACCCGAGCCAGTTTACTGAAGGACTTCAGGATTGACCACTCAATTTAGGATCCGTCCGACTCTGATGCCCTCTATGTATCTTGTTAGCACTATTTTTCTACAGTGGTGTTCGGCTAGTCTCCACTAACCTGTCTAACATTTAGATAAGCAGTACGGATTTGTATCAGGTTTACTCCCCCAGACAGGTTCCCGACCAAGGCTGACGAGTCCCATCCACCCGGATTTTTATAAGGTTGTCTCCCCTAGATAGATTGCCGACCAAGGCTTAACGAGTCCCATCCACCCGTACGGAAAGCATTTGAGTGGTAAAAAACTTAAATAATCGCCGCCCGGTCGTATCCTCAGGCGGGAGGCAGCGAGACATACATCCTCCCCTCCAAGGTCTCTCTCTCTACTGAGACAATTGGGTGGAGTCTCAAAGTTATATAAGGTCTCTTATGTACTGTAACTCACTTGTGGTACGTAATCGTGGGAGAGAAATTCGCGTTAAAAATAACCAATAAATTATGAAAATAAGAGGAAAATAGGTGATAATTGAGGAAGGGGGAAAAGAAGAGGAAGAGGGGGTATGAGAAACATTTGGATGAGTGGTAGGAAGTACTAGAGAGGAATTATCTCACCTAATGACATATTCCTTTGTTTTGAGAGCCCCTGGGGCATTTTTTATTTTTATTTTTTTCATGGTCTTACTTCCGTGAGGCCTATCACATTCGCTATAGGGTAAGACGGGGTAATTTCGCCGCAACGCTAATAATTTGCATTCAAAAGCCGATATCTGCGAAACTATTGCATGGATTCGGCTGCAGTTTGGCTTAGGTTGTAGAGCAGTTTTGGCTTAGGTTGTAGAGCAGTTTTGGCTTAGGTTGTAGAGCTAGTTTGGCTTAGGTTGTATAGCTAGTTTAGCTTAGATTGTAGAGCTAGTTTGGCTTAGGTTGTGTTGCAGTTTCGCGGGGCCTGGCACAGGGGCTAGCGGTGCGTCTGACGGTATGGTCGGGTGTGTGTGTGGGGGTGTAATAATAATAAACGGTTTATTGATAATTGCAGCCGTAGGCTGAAAATGTACAGAGGAACAGTTTTTAGCTTAACTCTAACTTATATTTATCTTATAATAAGGATCAAGGCATGAGGTTGTATAAGAGCTGTTTGACGAGATCAATACTATGTACTAGGTTGGCAGATAAATTTTCCAGATTGAGATACTAGTAAACATTGTGTACAAGGTATGGTGTAAGATATAATAGTTACACATTTATAAAAATCGTTACCGTAAAGTGGGGTAACTTCGGACTGTGGTGATAACTTCGGACATCGGCGATAATAAGTAATTAGACATTGTCATTATATACGGTAATGGAAACGCTTTTTATTGTTTTTTTTGGTGGGGTCCGTTTAGAGAAATGGCAAAGGAAGAGCATGTAAAAGTCCTAGGGAACTGACATGAGTATATGAAGCCTACACTAAAAAAATATTATATATATGACGAAAATATGTAAATTTTTCGCTACCCTGCCAAACTTCTATCACCCTGAAGAAATTTGTTTGTATGAATGATGTTGTGACTGATATCATTTTGTAGTAACATTACCAGAGACAACATCCACCAAAGGAAATTTGTTACACTTTTATAACGCTCTAGCTAGAACACTATCATTTAACCGATTGTGTTTAAAAAAAACAAAAAAACATGCTAACTTCGGACATGGAACAAAACAATCGTTTGTTATTATTTGCCCTATGAAAATCATTCATAATACTTGTCCATCATTAACATGGTGGCTAAAGATCAAATAATCATTCTCCGAGTCCAAAAACCCATAAAAATATGATAATATGCTAACCGATTTATGTATTTCGGATAATTCTGGATATATAATATACTGTAGGCCTATATAAATTAGGAGAGGCATATAATATCTTGTCCAAATTTTTTTTTATCTGCCGAAAGAAACACCAACAAATACGTTATACCTATAAAAATGCTCAAATTCATAAAAGTGTATACCGGTATGCAGTGATATACCCGTAGTATACATACCTACTGTATATATTTTCACTAGGCCTAGTTAATTAATGTTTTCATTGCTTTTACCTGCTCGCTAATGTTTTGTCTGGCCATTAATCATATAATGTTATATAGTTTACTTGCTAGATGATGTGTAAAATAGGTCGCGGCGAAATTACCCCGCCCGGCGGGGTAATTTCGCCACGAGAGTAACTTTAAAAAAAAAAATTGGCAGCATGACCAAAACATTATACAGGTATTTGTTTTTTGGGCATCTATAGCAGAAAGCCTGAATGTATAGATTAAAAAATTAAAAATTCCATTTGTGGCAGTTTCTATTCGTAAAAAAACTTGATTTTCGGCGAAATTACCCCGTCTTACCCTACACATACACTGTACTTTCGTGAGTTCTATCACACTTCACGGGTTAAGTGTACATTGGGCTGGCGGCTCGTTGGAGCATATTAGAGAACGTTACTTAATAATATACATATGGAAAATCGCAGAGGGTTTAGTACCAAACCTACATACCCTGATAGTCATGAAATTCAGTGTTAGGAGAGGCTGGGAATGCGATATCCCCCTGGATGAACAACAGGGGTGCTATGGGCTCTCTGCGAGAGGGCTGGTTATCACATAGAGGCCCATGTCTCTTCAACAAACTCCCGCAACGAGTAAGAGACATGAGGGGCGTCTCGTTAGACAACTTCAAGAGAGCCCTCGATGTCGAACTGCAAAAAGTGCCAGACGAGCCTATCTTTGCAGGGGAGCGTGCTGCCCCTTTGAACTGTCTGCTGCACCAAATCATCACCCAGAACGAGGGGCGGGGCGCTCCTTGGTGCCACTAGCAGTGGCGAACTCAACATAGGTAGGATGGGTAGGTTTGAGTTCTGTCTGGTCCAGCAGGGTTTGTGAGGTTGATTTTCCACATACCTCTTCAATACCTGTACTGGTACCTAGATACCTACCTAGTGGATAGGCCTACCTAGTGGGGGTTCAGCCGTCTGTCTCCGGCCTCGGTTAGAGCTGCTCCCTTAACCCTCTCACCACGGAAGGGCTCTTGAACGCCCAGTGGTTGAAAGCCTGTGAGCTTCGTGTGCGAGGCGTCGGTCCGACGCATGTAAACAACAGCCGGCTGGACCGACGCCCCGCATCTCCGGCCACAAGAAGGAGAGCGTCGCTTGTTCGTGTGTGCCTGTATGTTGTTGTTAAGTATCGAAAAGTAGTGTAAAGTGGCTGTTTTGGCCATAAAGTTATCTCCAATGAAATCATCATCACAGCTCAACCAGTTGACTTAGAGAGCTCTACTTAATGCCATTCTACAGGTAAATAACACAGCTACGCTTGGGGATGCGCGGGAATGCGGGAAGCAATCTGATTAATAAATATACAGTAGCCTAGCCTAGACGTTTTTCGGCCAAAACACCCGGGTTTCGAGGAATATATATATAATACATAGCCGGGGCTGGAGGGTTAAGCCTGTTTGCTGCCGGTGCTTGATAAACAGACTATTCTAGGGACCATATTTCTCCCCCGCGAAGTATGACTGCATCAGGCTCCGTCTTGAGATGGTTATCCAAGGCTCTCTTGAAGGCATCCGTTGGCACATCTTTCAGGTTTCTCACGTTCTCTGGCATTTTGTTAAAGAGACTTGGACCCCTATTTGTCAACCAGGAGTCCCTCAGTGTGCCCAAAGCTCCCCTACACTTTCGGGGTGGGATGTTACCGGGTATTTTTCCTACCCCCCCCTGTTGCTCCAATGTTTTAGCCAACATTACCATGGATATCAATAATTAGGATGAGGAAGAGGAAAGGCGCCAACACTACCCTGGTCCCTGGAGAACAGAGATTTTTACCTCTGGACCTTCCGATACCGGTACTGCCTGGTTTACTGCTATTGATTGTCTCCTGTTGATGAGAATGTTGTAAATCTATCTCCCCACCTTTCCAGTGATCCCCTTTTTCTTAGTTTATGTGCTATAACAAAAACAAATGAAACCATATCTGGTACTCCTGTCACAACTAATCTACCTTCATTAATTCTGTTTCATCTGAAATGGTGAATGGAGATTCATTCATGGCTATCCCCTCGGGGATTAGGGCGTCTGATTATAGATAGGTAGATCTTCTGTACTGTACTGTACTTTGTGTCTAAACCCTGAGGCATTTCCAACTAGTTTTTATCCCTTTCTTCTTTTTCTTAATCACTGCTATCATAGTACGGTAGCCTATAATAATTGTTCGCCTAATCACTGCTACTGCTCTGAATAGGGATTTAGCCAAAATTACATCATGGTGTCAACTTAGGGGTATGAAACTTAATGCTAGTAAAACACACTCCATTATCATCAGCAGATCTCGTACCTTGGATCCTTCCCATCCTTATCTAGAAGTTTCTGGCGAGCAAATTGAGAATGTGGATACAGTACTCTGCATATGTTAGGAGTTACTCTGGATCCCAAACTTACTTTTGAAAAGCATATTCGTTCTTTCTCCGCTTCCATTTCCCAGAATATTAGTCTGCTTTGTAGTGTTATAAAACGTTTGCTTATGACACCACAGTTATCAAGTCTTTTTATGCTTTTATTTTGCCACACTTCGAGTATTGCTCACCTGTCTGGTTGTCAGCAGCCGACTTAAGGACATCATTCTAGACATTGAAAATTGTTCAAATTTGCCGCAATTTTGTTATGGCGTATCCTACAAGCATCCCCTACAACGTAGCGTTGTTGTTCCCCAAGCTGCCTGGCCGAACAGCCCCAAGGCCCCGAGCAATGCCAAGGCCATAACCGAGTGCCCCCACAACGTAGCGTTCTCGCTAATTGTTCAAATTTGCCGCAATTTTTTATGGCGTATCCTACAAGCATCCCCTACAACGTAGCGTTCTCACTTTCCCATATTGAATAATAGAAGGTGCTGAAAACAAATATATAATATATATATACTGTACTGTATACAGTACCGGTATGTTTCTAATCTAGACTGCCGTGGTGTAGTTGATTAAAGCGTCGGCTATCGTCCTGACGGTCGGCGGTTCGAACCCCACTGAGAAATTAGAAACATTTAGTGGCTCACGTGTATTTGTGATATATACTTAATATATATATTTTTTTTTTGTGGCGCAATATTCGACATGAAAAAGGTCGAATCTTGGAAATTATCAGAGGGGCGGCCATTTTGAGAACGCTAGACAGGTGCCATATAGTCCTATATATAGTGTGTAGAAGGGGAACGAAGCGGAGCAATATACAAAATAGTAGTTTCACTTTGAAGTTACCAATATATGACCTCTGGAAATCACAGAAGAAAGTAAATTTTGTTATCGTCGCAATATTTTCGCGAGAAATTCTATTATTTAGTTGTAAGAGAAAACGATAGTTGTATGGTATACTATAATAAAAATGCGATGTATCTTTCTAAAGATTATAGAGCAAAATTATGACTTCTGGGCTAAATGAAGGTTCAGCCTCCCCTTAACCCTTCCTACCCGGGCTGTGTTACCCAATGACGGTCGCCCCTACCCGGGCGATATGGCCGAAAAACGTCTAGGCCTAGGCTACCGTATTTATGTTTATTTTCACTGCTAGAACTTTCCCACTCATCTATAATCGTAGTGCGGTTTTCAATCTGTATTTTGGCATTGAGTAGAGCTCTGTAAGTCAACTGGTTCAGTTGTGATGACGATTTCAGTGGAGCCAATATTGCAGAAATGTTGCCAATATGGGGGCTTTTTAGACACTAATTTCGTCATGATGTCAGAACAATAACATTGAGGAGTCTTCTCCTTCTTGTTTTCGGAGGTGCGGTGACGAACGCTTGGGTTTGTTGACATACGTCGTACGCACGGCGTTCGGACCAAGCTTAATTAGGCTATTAAGCTCATGCCTTAGATAAGGCATACCGGGTATTTGCCCTTCTTTCGTGCTGTCCTTACCTAAGGCAGACCGGGTAGGAAGGGTTAAGTTGCTTGACAGGTCCCTGAATTCTATCAGTTTTATTTTACCGCTACCTCATTTGTCTCTTGATCTGTATCATCGGCATAAAGTTGGTGCCCTTAGTCTTTTATTTAAAGTTTTTAACAATCCTCAGCATCCCTTACATGGGGTTCTGCCTGGGCCCTATGTCCGGGCTCGTGCAACTAGATTCACTAGCAATCTTAATAATCTTGCCATGAGCCGTGTGAATTTTTCTACTACTGTACACAGTTTTCAAGGTGGTTTGTGCCGGCCATGGTTGACTTGTGGAATCGGTTGCCAAATGAGCTAGTCAATTCAGCTCATATCTCTTTTTAAGTCTAGAGTTAATGCTTTTTTGCAGCATTAGCCTAATTCTAATTTTTAAACTTATTTTATTCTATTTATTTTATTGTACCGGTAGCCTACTTTATTTATACTTGACATCCTCCATTGCATAAGCTTTTATTATTAATTTTATTTATGATCAATACTGGTACCGGGTACGTTTTTTTTTTTCCCCTCTTAGTTGCCGTAGTCTCTCTCCAGTGCCTCCGGGTGTTTTGTGTGGATTCATCCTGCTGATGTTTCTGCACCTTGGTTGGAGGCTTCGGCATCTCATATAATAATAATTAACCCAACATTCAGATCAAAGAACTCGCTCTGTTCATTCTCCACACGTACTGATGCCTTTGCACCCTCATACATGCTCTTCACTGCCTTCAGCAACTTGCCAGCTACTCCGTATATTATCAGTACTTTCCACAGACTTTCTCTATCAACTCTGTCATAGGCCTTCTCCAAGTCTTTAAAGGCAGCATACAACTTTTGTCCCTTCTCCAGATATTTCTCCACAATACATTTCAAGGTAAAAATCTGGTCTACACATGATGAAGTGACCTAAATAATACAAATTGAAGTTAATTTTCCTGTTCATATCTAAATCTATGGTTATGTGCAATCAAGGTGATGCCATGTGTTATTGAAAAGTAACAGTGTAGAGGGAAATGCATGCAATATTCCTGTTATTAGAGACATAATACACAAGATTAGGCCCTTAGCAACTTTCATTAATCTGGATTCAGACAGGATAACCCATGGTATATAGACTAATAAGGTAAAGGCATGGCTGTATTATTGGAACCACGACAGGTCCGTGTGACGTCACACGTTGAACGACGTTGACCCTACTGGTCTCCCATCTAAATATGGTCTTCAAACAGGATCGGTATATTGTGTTTTCCACCGAAAATGTAAAGTGACATGGATAAACATAGACATACTGTATATAGTGTGACAGGACCCTAGTCTATTTGCTAAAGTTGTTATTTTTTGCATTTGAAGATTACAGTATATATACCGCTATGAGGTACCAGTAGTTTACCGCCGACGTCAATTCATATTTTACCGCGTCTGTGCGTCTACCTTATTAGTCTATTTACCATGGAATAACCCACCCCGCTCACCAATAGTTTAAAAAATAAATATACTGTACAGATAAGCGCTTTGGCAAGGCATAGGTCTACACTCCCAAAATATAACCTATTATTGTAGAGCTGTGCTGTCAGTTCAGTATTGTATGGTATGTGGTGGCGTTATTCTGCTTTGATTCAATTTCTGACTAACAGATGTTTTTATAGAGTTAGGAAGGATCTGTGGTTTTTAGTTTGTTTCCTAGGCCTCCATCAAGCTTTAAATAAATACTTTCAAACCCCCCTTTGAAATAAATGTGTACATTTTTCGGTAGAAATCTTTTCCGTTCCTCTTAAATTACAGGCTCACTATCGTTCGCCAGAATTTTTTTTACACCTAAATGTCACGAAAGGTCTTAAAATTTACAGAAATGAGGCGAAAGTTCTTAAAATTGCTAAACTAATGGAGTGAACGTCTTAAAATCTCAAAAGCAATGGGATAAACATGATAGAAGGGGGTCCAGAAAAAAATCCAGGAAGTGGAAATCTCTCCTTAATTTTTTCAACTCACTATAAGTCCTTCCAATAGTTCCAACACTTATTGAAATCCATCTAATGCTAGCCAGAATAGGCTATTATAATTATCTTATATTGAAACATTAACCCTTTCTCCCCATCATGCACAATTGTTTATCTTGAGTTGAATATTATGCTTACAACTGTTTGTAGTTCTTAATTAACCCGGGAACTGCGGGAGACTCTTAAGAGTAAGGGAAACAAAAAAATCCATTTAAAACACCCCAATTTTTTTTTTTTTTTTTTTTTGCCCCTGGGCCATGCCAAATATCACTCCTCCACTCCTCCTTCCCCACTTTCCTCCCCTCCTTCAGTTATCACCTATTTTCCCTGTTATTCCCTTATTCTGTGGTTAATTTTCGTGCTAACATTAGCGAGTTGGTAGCAGGGCGTTGTCATCACTGTTACCAAGCGTGGGAAAGAGCGAGAGAGAGACTATTGCGGAACAGTGTCTTTCCAGACAAGGGGAGGGGTGGAGGGCAGGGAGGTTGCCTCAGCCATACATTATGTAACTCCCGGCCTGTATCGCCGATTTTGACCATCCAAACACTGTTTCCACTTGTTTTATTGTTGTAACAGGTTAATACCTTTATAATCAACCTATAATAGGTGCATATGGATAAGTATTAATGCTATTTATGGTAAAATAACGATGTTAGTGATGGGAACAGCTCAAATACGTCAGCACAGGAGTGTGGTGTCTCATACCCCCCATGCGCACTTCTTAGGTTAACAGTCAACTGAATTTTCCGAATAATTTTATCCAATTTAGAACAAACCATGAAGTTTGTTAGAACACTTACAACAACAAAACTAACACATAAGCTACCGGGACCGCCGTGGCAGTCGAATGGTGAGCACGCTCACGTGTGAATCTGCAAGACCCGGGATCGAATCCCTGCCACGGCGGATATTTAGTGGGTGTGGTAGTACGTCATAGCATGTTTCACATGCTCACACCCAGTCAGGGGACATCCTGACGACGTATACAGACTAAACATACATAACAAAGCCACTCCAACAGCTTCCTCTCTCTCCAACACCCCTTCTCCCCTCTCTCTACACTCTTCAGAAAATAGGAAAAGTAGAATGTAGATACGAGGTGCCGTTGTAAAGGCTTATCCCTCAATACCTTCATCTGATATGATCTGATCTGGTCAACTAAAGTTCATAATTATCGTTAATTATCATTAATCAAGACTAGATAAATTTGGGTATATATTAAGCAAACCACCCACCAATTTTCATGACAATTTTGAAATGCATGTTGGAATCCCTATAAACTGTACTTATTTTTTATGTAAGTTTGATAATTTGGAAAAATCGATTAAGGGAGAAAATTAACATTGAAAATGATGTGTAAAAAGGAGGACCCTGGAGGACAAGGGGCGAATGCGCCAATACCTTACTTTCGAGTTATGAGTGTTTTAAAGTCTGGAATAGGTGGCATACATAGAATATTACAGAATAGCATGTTATTATATACCATTAGAATCCTCTGGAAGAGACAAATTGATAGAAAATAAAATAAAATTAAAAACAAAAATTAAAACAAAATAAAAAGCACAATAAAAATTGATGGTGTTTTTTCAGCCTATAGTAATTATTGTTCAATCTGCTTGAAATTTAATCCTGTATTAGATGTCCATGAAACTAAGATACTGTTAAATTTTCAGCCCAAAAAACCAATAATTAATATCTTCCAAATAATTATTAATTAAAATTATAATTTCTTTAGCTTCAACATGTTATTTTACAGTGTGTATGATGACCATTACAAAATTAAGATTTACTACTCACCAACTATGTACAACACCAACCGCACACCCAAGACGAAGAGGGGGGGGGGGGATTGTTAGTAGTCGAGGACGTCGTCGGCGGGGTCGTCGATGACTTCACTGTTGTCTTCTGCCATGTTTTCTTGGGCTCTAAACAGGGCGGTGTACATAGGTGAGTAGGCCAGAGGGATGTAATCCATAAGCTCCTTGAGGTGTTTGAGCTTCTTCCGGTTCATAACAACACCTGTGGGGTACTTCGTTGGAAGGTGTACCTGTGCGAGGTTGAATGCAGGGTCGTGCTCCTCCGACCTGCCCTTCTGTAGCTTAAACTCTTTTATATCATGAAAGGCATCACTGTAGCCACCACACACCTTAACACCTTGCAGGTAATCATTGGATGCCATAATACGCTTGGCAGCCTTGAAGCCTGCTGACGACTGCCGGGCCTTGGATGTGTGCTGTTGGAGTAGGTCGAAGTCGAGGAAGTCCTCAGCGGTCATCCGGACTACGGTTACTGGATTCTTCTTGCGACAGGACTTCATGTAGTGTGTGTAGTGGGCAGTTGTGTACACCTGCTTGCCCCTCAGGTGATTCTCAAAGGAGCCGAAATCACGATCGCAGGGCAGGAAGCTGTGCCCTGGCTCAAGGTAGTAGTGAGTAATTCCAGAGAAAGTGTTGGAGTGGATCAAACGGAGGTATAACAGCACTAGGTTTATGTTTTTATTTTGACCCGCACAGTTGTCACTGAACACTATGAAACGGTGAATGTCATCGGGCACGTAGTTTTTAATGAAATGCAGCAGACAGCTGGCCACCTCACACGAGCCTCGCCTGGCCTCACTCTCATTCCACACATAGAAATATGGACGGTTCCCTTTGAGGTCATGGATGCCCAGATTGTATGTCCACATTTTGCACATGTAGTACTGGGCACCTGTTGTCAGTCGTGGAGTTGCCAAGGTTTGCTGCAGGTCGACAGAGATGGCAAACAGTCTTGGCGTGTCATCTTTCTGGTAGATGTCAAGGAAATTCCTGCCAACGGTATGAGCGGGGGGGTTTGGCGAGTATTTTGGTTGGCAATAGACGCCATTTCACTGAGTATATCACTACGAAAACACAATAATAACGCAGAGAATAACAATGGACGCTCCACAGACGCTCTTGGCGGGGTGACTGGCTAGACATAGGGTGCAAACGCGCGTGTGATTGGCCGGGAGGCGGGCCTTTAACTCGGGGAATGCTAGCCGGCCGCTCATTGGCTTGAGCGCGCGGGAACATTCGCCCCTCCACCTCCTACAATCCATACCTCCTCCGCCGCTACACAAGGTTGCAACAAGGGATTTAGAACCTAGGGTACTGAGCCCGCATGGGTGGGAATTGCAAAACGTTCTTCACCACGTGATTTTCAGTGCTTCCATCTATCGGGAACCAGTCCTAACTCAATTTTGCTCATGGTGGCGCATTCGCCCCTTGTCCTCCAGGGTCCTCTAATAATAAATTAAAATAATAATTAAATATATTTAATTTAATTTATTTTTAAGTCTCCCATAAACGGCGGCCCGCTATGTTATTGTAATTTGCGGCCTAATTTCGTCTGTTAATTCACTTTCTCCTTAATTGGACCCCCTATGAAGTACAACAGATTATGATGACATAAGTGACGGGTGTTTAGAGGGGGCAGAGCTCCCCCTTCAATATATTACGTGTCCCACAGTAACTTCTATTATATAAATAATAAAGGTTAGGTTAGGTTAGGTTGAAAAACAAGAAAACCTGAGCCAACTATTTTTTTGCCACTTTCTGACTTATGAAGCTGAAATTTTTAAAAATCCGAGCCAACTTTTGCCAAAAGTTGGCTTGAGTTTTTTTATTTTGGGGTTTTCTTAAATTGAAAAACAAGAAAATCCGAGTCAACTTTCATCATAAAAGCCATTATATCGCCTTTTTATGTCTTTAACTCCACATTTTCCCTGATCTTCATAGCCCTCCCCATTATCGGGCGCCGTGTCTTAGGATCGTTGGATAAAGGGAAAATGATTTTTGCGGAGGTTGAAACTAATTGGCAATCACTATATATTGATGCAAATAAACTAAAACTAAAAAAAAAAAAAAACATAATAATTGGTGGGTGGTTTCCTTAATATTTTCCTAAATTTGGATAGTTGCATAATTGACATTTGAAATAAATTTATGGTGACCTATAGGAAAGTAGGTAAAAATTTAGTGTATGGCCTTCTAAAGAAAATGGATTTTTGAGCACAGACTAAACCAAAAATACACTACCGGTACTGTATTTACATTGCTGGTCATTAATCTAACCTAACCTAACCTAAGCTAAGCTAACCTGGGCATCCTGGGGGCTGCCGCCCCCAGACCCCCGCTGATCTTGGGTTGAAAAGTGGTAAAAAACACATATCTCTTACCTCATTATTCAAAGTTTTGTATTTGGTTTAATATACACCTCCCGGGTCATTTTAACAGTTCTATTACTTCTATATATCATATAATACACCATAGAATACGTTTTTAATAACTAGAAAAAAAGGCCTTCGATTGAATATTTACGGGCAAGTATTACATTGCATAAGAATGGATTATTGAGATATCTAAAAAAAAATGTTTTGTAAAATATATAAGTTACCCCAAGTTAGTTGGTGGAGTGCATAAGAGAAAATGGTCTTTAATGGGTAACTTACGATATTCCCTGTGAGGCTTACCACACGCTCAACTGTCTTACAAATACACTCCCCTTAGGCAATTGCGCTCTCTAGAGTGTTGGGGCTTGTACTAAAGTGTGGATACAGACGAAAGACACACTTCACAAACCAGTACAAATCCGGGGACACGCCAGTAATAATTGTCTAGTGTTCAAAGTTTAAATTGACGGGGAAGACACTAACAAGGTGATGTCAGATGGAAGGTAGGCGACTCTAGCCCAACTATTGTTTATTATTTATTACAAGTATAATTTGTATAAATCCTAACTGTCAACCTCTCATAACTCAAATAGGGCTTGAGCAATCAAGCTGATATTTCTGTTTGGAAGGAATCCAACAGTAAATATATTTACCATTTGAAAGGGGTTACACCGTAGAGGTAATACATTTTACAGCCCATTTGCTCCAGCCCTCTCTATGTTACAAGAGGCTAGGGGCTTTCATTCTAGGCTCTTCATAACAAATAGGTGGGGTGTGATAATGTCAGGTAAAAGGTGACATAGGTACCGGGTATAGTACAATTCCCAATCCTATTATAGTCTTTATCCCGACATTAAAGTACCCCTCTGAATTGTCCGAAAACAGCTCTCAGAAGCAGCATCCCCCCCCCCCCCCCCCTCTCTCTCTCTCTCTCTCTCTCTCTCTCTCTCTCTCTCTCTCTCTCTCTCTCTCTCTCTCTCTCTCTCTCTCTCTCTCTCTCTCTCTCTCTCTCTCTCTCTCTCTCTCTCTCTCTCTAACTCTCTCTCTCTCTCTCTCTCTCTCTCTCTCTCTCTCTCTCTCTCTCTCTCTCTCTCTCTCTCTCTCTCTCTCTCTCTCTCTCTCAGCCAGAGTGATCCAGAAGTACAGTAGTCAATCTTACTTCTAAATATTGGCATTGTAGAACAGATATATAGCAACAATATATCTATAGGTCCTGATGAGGCTGATTGATGTAGGCCGTAAGGTAAGGAAGGTTTGTCATTGAAAGTGTTTTGGCGGGCTTGTGATGATGAACTGCTAACAAATTTTATGTAATTGATGCTATTTAATAGTTGTGTTTTATTTATCTTCCATAAGTCTATGGTTAGGATATACCGTATATATATATATATATATATATATATATATATATATACCGGTATATATATATATACCGGTATATATATATATATATATATATATATATATATATATATATATATATATATATATATATGTATATATTAGATATATAGCTTAGTGTGCGTTTGTGTGTGTACATTCCAGCATGTACTATAGGTATGTGTTGGGACGCTTACCAGGTGTATGTTTAACCATCTGTCATGTCTGCCCAAGGCCTTCTGGAGTCGAGAGTAGGTAGAGAGAGAAATTGAAAATGAGAGAGCGTGATGATGGAATATGTAAGTGTGTGTATGTGTATACCGTATGTATTTACTCAGGCCCATACCCTATTTTCCCCCAAAAAAATTCTTGGGGTGGTCCACTCGAGACAGAGCCCGAATAGGGACAACACAACACAACATAAAACAATGAACACACAAAGAAAACCCCACAAATGAACACACATGTAATTAAATAGATATACAGTACGGTATATTATGGTTCATGTGTCATCTCAGAGTGTAGTAAGTACCGGTAGGCTACTAAATCATTTATACACCTCATGCGTAATTTATATAAAAAATAATCGCCCACTTCTATTATGTCACAGAAAATCGCCTTCTATTGGCTACTAAACTAAATTGTTGACCAATATCAGTATCATTGGAGTCTACTGGGGGAATGACTGTGTTGGTGGTGTAAATGCTTATGTTCTGGGTGTGGTGTCCCGAGTTCGAATCCCGGGAGGACCATATGCTTTCATTAGTTTATTCAAGCACATTGGGCTTTGTAATTGATGATTAATGTTAAGGGGGGGTCATTTTTTTTTTAAGACGTTTATCCCCATCCAGGTATCGATTTCTTCCTGGCGAGCGATAGCGAGCCAGCATTGTATGGAGAAATCCGGCTTTGCCGGAGAAATGTTTCTATCGAAAAATGTACAAATTTAGCTTGCTGTCAAAACAAAAATACAAATATGCTGGCTCGCTACCGCTCGCCAGGAAAATATTGACACCTGGATGGGGGTAAGCGTCTTTAAAGAGTAGGCTGAATGGGGCCGAATGGATACAAGCCAAAGAGAGAGGGAGAGAAAGAGAAAAAAGCGAGGCGGGATGTTACTTATTATATTATCTGGTCTCAATAGAATTCAGGATGTCAAACCGGGACAATTTTGTGATAAAACTGGAATGAATGTGAGATAATATGAAATGGCGTTGTTTTGGACTAATTTGAGACTGGAATGAATATGAAATGGCGTTGTTATGGACTAATTTAATCCCTTGAAGCTCTGACGCGTTTTAGCTGTATATTTTGGCTATCATTAGACGTTTTTATGCAGCTTAGGAAGGATCTGTGAATACTAAAAGGGCAAATACTCTCTCAATCAACCCTCTGACTTCCATATACCCTTCCTAATATGAATCAAATCGTCCTAATAATTACCAGAAAACAAAACAGAAATGCGTATTGGAGCTTGAAAGGGTTGAAACTGAAATGAATATGAGATAATTCCAAATGGCGTTGTTTTGGACTAATTTTCACTCCCCAAGTCCTAATCAGAAATATACAGTGTAAGTTAAACGCTGTTATAATGACTGGGGAAAAATTATGAAGGGGGAGGTAGTCGCTTTTTCTGGACCCCTTTCTCCTTAATGTTTAGCATATTAGTTTTGAGATTTTGAGACATTCGTTCCGGTAGTTTGGCGATTTTGAGACCTTTCGCCCCCATTGTTTTGTCAATATTAAGACCTTTCGTGCCATTTAGGTGTCGATTTGTTCCTGGCGAGCGATAGCGAGCCTGTTATATTAGAAGGAATCGGCATTCGGTTGGGACATTTTTCTATCGAAAAATGTACAAATTTATCTTGAAAGGGGGTCTTGGGGATGATTTTTTAAAGCTTGATGGAGGTCTACCGAGGAAACTCAAAAATATATTGATGAGTTAATACAAAGACCAACAAACCAAGCACTACCCACTTAAGGGGGGTCACCGGCTTTTTGTATCTTTCTCTCCTTTTTTCTCTTTCTCTGGCTTATATCCATTCGGCCCCATTCAGCCAACTGTGTTAAGACGTTTATCCCCATCCAGGTGTCTATTTCTTTCTGGCCAGCGATAGCGAGCCAGCATTGCATGGAAAAATGCGGCTTCGCCGGAGACATTTTTCTATCGAAAAATGTAAAAATTTAGCTTGCTGTCAAAACAAAAATATATATATGCTGGCTCGCTACGGTACCGCTCGCCAGGAAAATATTGACACCGGGATGGGGGTAAACGTCTTAAAACAGTAGGCTGAATGGGGCCGAATAGATACAAGCCAAAGAGAGAGGGAGAGAAAGAGAAAACAAGCGAGGTGGGCTCCCTTAATGTTACCAGGATGTAGGATTAACCCCTTATGTACCGGCGTCGTATTTTCATTTTTTTTTTTAGCTATACTTTACTATTTTGTGCAGTTTAAGAAGGATCTTGGGCAGTAAAATGGGTTATGGGAGATAGTTAAAAGCCTGTTAATTGCTGGAGGCCCTTTTGAAACTGAATAAAATCGTCTTACAGTAGCCAGCAAAAAGTTAACCCTTTCAGTACTGGTGCCGTTCTTTTAACTTGATTCTGGCTACTATTAAACGATATTATTAAGTTTAAAAAGGGCCTTCAGCAATTACCAGGCTTCGAACTATCACATTTAACCCTATATACTACCACACATCCATGTTAAACTGCACCAAATCGTCTAATTATAGCTAGAATATAATTAAACCGACGTCGCCGGTACAGAAGGGGTTAAGGAGAGGAAGACCGTTTTTCTGGACCCCCTTCTCCCTATTGTTTAGCCCCACTAGTTTTGAGATTATAAGACGTTCGGCCCATTAGTTTGGAGATTTTAACACCTTTCGCCTCATTTCGTTGTCAATTTTTAGACCTCTTGCCATTTAGGTGTCGATTATTTCCTGGCGAGTGATAGCGAGCCTGCAATTTTAGGAGGAACCGGCCTTCGGCCGGGAAATTTACACATTTATCTTGGAAGGGGGGTCTAGGGAGTGTTTTTCTAAGCTTGATGGAGGTCTAGGGAGGAAACTAACCAACTATATGAATAAATTAATTAATAGACCAAACAAACCCTTAACATAAGATCGTCTAAGTTATTAGTTGCCACACCTTATTTGCTCTCGTAGGTAACCCTTTGTCCAACCTGTATACCTTAAGGGGGAAGGGGGGATTTTTTGGTAGATTTTTGTAATTAATGTTTTACTATTTTTAGTTTCCTCCCTAAACCTCCATCAAACTTGAAATAACAACCTCATACACTTTTCGGTAGAAATTTGTTCCGACCTTTCCTCCTAAATTACAGGCTCGCTACCGCTCGCCAGAAAAAAAAATCGACACCTTAATGACACGAAAAGTCCTAATATTGACACAGAACAGGGGTGAAAGATTTTAAAATCGACAAACTTCTTAAAATCCGACAACTCATACCTAATCGGGCTAAACATGAGGGAGAAGAGGGTCCAGAAATACCGACCATCTCCCCGTCAATTGTTTCGGGCCTGTGGTGGATATCCCCCGGGGGCCCTTGTGTTGTGTGTGTGTGTGTGTGTGGGGGGGGGGGGGGGGGGGGTTTGCTGGCGACAGATGGGCTTCGGCACGAGAGAAGGGGAAGGGGAGGGAGGTGATAATGAAGATTGAATTTGAGAAAGGAAGAAAGTGAAATTGGGTGGATAGACTTGAGAAAGCATATGATAGATTCGGTAGTTTATATATATATATATATATATACTGTATATATGCGCACACACACACACACACACACACACACACACACACACACACACACACACGCACACACACACACACGAGGGAGGGAGACAAAAACAATATGATTAATATAAGTAACAAAGAAGGTTGGATGGCCGAGTCTGATGGTCACGAGTGGGAGAGAGAGTAAAGTTGAATTTGAAGATTTTTCAAAACAACATCCTGTTAATCTGTTGACTCGGATCCTTTCTAAGACGAACGAAATCGTCTAGTAATAGTGGCACAGTGGCACTAGACAAACCCATAGTTTTTGAAGAACTGCAGAACGTTATTTGTTGTATGACCGGGCCTATATTAAGGGGGGTCACCGTGTTTTTGTTTTATATATCTCCTTTTCTCTCTTTCTCTGGCTTGCATCCATTCAGCCCCATGAAAAATGAAATATTGACACCTGGATGGGAGTAACCATCTTAAAACAGTAGGCTGAATGGGGCCGAATGGATACAAGCCAAAGAGAGAGGTAGAGAAACAGAAAAAAGAGAGGTGGGCCCCCTTAATTGTATTGGTGGTGATGCTGTCGGGTGTGTAATGCTAGTTGATGGAAGTGTACAAAGGAAATCAAGCAACAACAGGTCTAGTGACCCTTCTAGGCTGCTTGTCCTCCAAAACACTGAGGATCAAGTGTCCAAACAGTGGTTTAGAGTGGGTAAGGGAACATTGGAAAGGGAACTACTGCCCTAGAACTAATATCCGTGGCAGGACGTGGTGGGTATGGTAGCTTAGTGATGAATCTGTGGTGGTCGTGCTTTTTGGTGGTGGTAATGGTGGTGAATCTGTGATGTCAGTCGTGGTTTTAGTGGTGTTTGAGGTGCTGGCGGTGGTGGTAATGTTGTTAGTGATTGTGGTGGGGATGAATATGTGGTGTCAGGCTTAGAAATGTGATGGTGGTAATGTTGTTTGTAATTATTGTTGTGGTGAATCTGTGGTGCCATGCTTGGTAGTATGGTGTTTGTGGTGGTAGTGGTAATATTGTTGATTATTTTCTGAACACAACCCACAACGAGGGGCGACGCGCTCCTCGGTGCTGCTAGGAGAGTGGCGAACGCAACCTTAGGTGGTGTTGGTGGTGAATCTGTGGTGCCAGTCTTGTTGGTTTGGTGTTTGTGGTAGAAGTGATAATGTTGATGTTTTTATTCTGGTGGTGATAGTGGTGGTGATGGTGGTGGTATTGGTGGCGATGATGGTGAAACGGTGGTGGTGGTGATGATGGTGTTATTGGTGGTGAATCTGTGGTGCCAGGCGCGGTGGTGGTGGTGGCGGTGGTGGTTTTGGCGTACAAGGTCAACTAGTATGTACCCGTCAACTTGCAGCATGGTCGGGGGAAGTATGCAAGCTGGAATGTGTTAGGGTAGGCTACAGTAGGAATGTGTTAGGGTACAGTAGGAATGTGTTAGGGTACAGTAGGAATGTGTGGTTACAGTATTAATGTGTTAGGGTACAGTAGGAATGTGTTGTGGTACAGTAGGAATGTGTTGTGGTACAGTAGGAATGTGTTAGGGTGAAGTAGGAATGTGTTAGGGTACAATAGGAATGTGTTAGGGTACAATGAGAATGTGTTCGGGTACAATAGGAATGTGTTAGGGTACAATAGGAATGTGTTATATAATAGGAATGTGTTAGGGTACAATAGAAAACATGTCAGTTGTTTAGTAGGCTATGTGTATATATTTGATCGTTGCTGATTTCATAGCTTTTATATAGATACTGAACATTATGTGTGTGATAATAAAATAGCTACATATTTCTTCCACGGTGGCGAAATTTGATAATTGCCTGAAGAAAATGACGATTATGTATCGTGTCCCACTTAGCCTAACTGAGGAAAGGGACTATTTTTCATGATTACCTGTTACCTGTTTTAAAGATCGCCACCTGTAAATGGCACCGATTAGCGTGTCGCCCATCGGTAATTTGTTTAGGGTTTATTCCCCTAGATGGGTTGCCCGACAAGGCTATCGAGTCCCATCCACCACTCCTTATTTTGGAAGTTGAGTAGAATTACGATCAAGAGTCCTACCTCCATAATTGGAATGTGTTTATCTCTCCACTAGCCTATAAGAATAACACAAGTCAATTACACACCCGAACAAAGCCTTCAAATTCAAGCCTCATTTACTTATGCTGGGGAGTAATTATTCTCTTACAGACTACAAAGGTGGCATGTTAGACGGTGAAATATGAGTGGTGGTATCCGTAGAGTTTTATGCACCAACCATTTAATTTACGGTACGTACTGGTTCCTGAAAAGACCACTAATAAACATAAAATATACACTTAGGCCTATATTTATTTCTGCACAAACACTACTGGTATGTGTGGGTAATGGTTACAAGCCTAGATGTAATTAGTCGAAATGTGGCTTTATAAACATGAAATAAATGTCCATTTAATTTGTAAATGCATCTTTAAGCTGATGCTAACCTCAGTTGTATATGTATTATGTGATGAAAAGGACCTGAATCTTTGCCCATTGTCTAACTATCTACCGGTATCTTAGCTTGTAAATCTATGTAAGTTTATACATTAGTCATATATATATATATATATATATATATATATATATATATATATATATATATATACACGGTAGCCTATATATCTATATATTTCCAGACATTTTTACTAAAGACAAATTTATTGCTGTAGAGTAGGGCTTGTAATGTGTAAGGAGGGAGTGAGTAAGAGATGCAAATGATGTACCATATTGTTTGCTTCCCAGAGAGAGAGAGAAATGCCAATTCTGATTTACTCTTGTAGTACTGTATACAGATTGATGAAATTGAGTGTACCTTAACTGACTGAAATAGCATTCTTAAGGAGGGTCACCTGCTTTTTTTCTCTCCTTCTCTGGCTTGTATTCATTCGGCCCCATTCAGCCTACTGTTTTAAGACGTTTATCCCTATCCAGGTGTCGATTTCTTCCTGGTGAGCGATAAAGAGCCAGCATTGTATGGAGAAAACCGTCTTCGCCGGAGACATTTTTCCATCGAAAAATGTACAAATTTAGCCTGCTGTCAAAAAACATAAAAAAATATGCTGCCTCGCTTCTGCTCGCCAGGAAAAAATCGACACCTGGATGGGGCCGAATGGATACAACCCAGAGAGAGCGGGAGAGAGAAGGAAAACAAAATGAAGTGGGCCCCCTTAAGTTGAGTACGATCGTTTATCATCCAAAATTAGTGTTTGTGAACCATCACATTGAAAAGGTTAATTAACATAACGGCATAAGCAACTACCATACATAATTCATTAACCCCTTCACCTCGTATTGTTTACCGGTGATTCTGGCTAAATTTAGACGATTTTATGCAGCTTCAGAAGGCTACCGTTAAATGACCTAGCTTCGGACGGGTACTATACTTCGGACATTTCTGGATAAAAGTATGTAAGCTACAGTTATGGAAAAATGACTCTACATTATGGAAGAACACCACAGACATACTTGTTTTTCCATAACATCATGTATTTATCCCATAACTGCGGTTCATTGTATATTTTGTCTAGAGTGTCCGAAGTTATCTCCCCGTCCGAAGTTACGTCATGTTATCGGTATGTTATTCAGAGAGTTTGATGAAAATCGTATAGCCTTCAGTTCTAGAGAGCTAAGCTAAAGAAAATCGTCTAATCACTCTAATGGTAACCAGAATCAGACGAATGTTACGTCATCGTGCTGAAGGGGTTAATGGAGATCAGGATTAGGTGCATGGATTTAGTTTTTGCCATAGTTATTTTTCCCCTTCCTCCATTAGTTTATGTAAAGTATGTGACTGAATTGTACAGTCGGCCAAATAAGTGATTTCGCGAGTCGCGACACCAAGTATATTTTGATCAATAATTGGTATCAGCAGTATCTAAGCATTACTTCGTTTCGATTGAGATATACAAACATGTTCCTATATTTACACACCCTATTCAACATCTGACAGACATTAATACAGCACACAGGGAGCAAAACGTAATGACAGTTTACCCACTTACCTATTTAAGGGGGGATGGGCCGGTTTTCTGGACCACTTTCTCCCTCATGTCTAGCCCCATTAGTTTTCAGATGTTAAGATGTTTGCCCCATTAGTTAGTCAATTTTAAGACCTTTCGCCCCATTTCTTCGTCAATATTTAGACCTTTCGTGATATTTAGATGACGATTTTTTCCCTGGCGAACGATAGTGAACCTGTAATGTTGGAAGAACCGGCCAAAGGCCGGGAAAATTTTCTACCGAAAAATTTACAAATTAATTTACAAGGGGGATCTAATGGATGTTTTTTTTTAAATGTTGATGGAGGTCTAGGCAGGATACTAGAAAAATAATGAATACATGCAAAAATCGCCCAAAAACGTGAACCATCCCCCCTTAATGTGAATACCTACATGCCTTACTTTTTTTTTAGTTGAACTGGATCGCTGGAACACCTACTGTTAAGAATGTGGCATAACTCATCTTTTAAAGACGCCTCCACTTTTTTACCAATTTACCTACCTACATACATACCGTACCGGTACCTTACTTTTTTGTCCTACCTTCTTGTGGTTGGACTGGAACGTTAAGGGGGCCCACCTCGCTTTTTTTCTTTCTCTCCCTCTCTCTTTGGCTTGTATCCATTCGGCCCCGTTCAGCCAATTGTTTTAAGACGTTTATCCCCATCCAGGTGTTGATTTCTTCCTGGCGAGCGATAACGAGCCAGCATTGTATGGAGAAATCCGTCTTCGCCGGAGAAATGTTTCTATCGAAAAATTTACAAATTTAGCTTGCTGTCAAAACAAAAAGATAGGCCTATATACAGTATACTGGCTCGCTACCGCTCGCCAGGAAAATATTGACACCTGGATGGGGGTAAACGTCTTAAAACAGTAGGCTGAATGGGGCCGAATGGATACTTGTAAGCCAAAGAGAGAGGGAGAGAAAGAGAAAAAAGCGAGGTGGGCTCCCTTAAGATACCTGCTGTTAAGAATTTGGCATAACTCTTCTGATATACGACTCCTCCACTTTTTTTACCCACTTCCCTATTTACCTACCTACATATCTTACTTATTTTTTGTTTTGTTTTACCTTGTGGTTGAAGTGGGTCGCTGGGATACCTACTGTTAAGAATTTGGCATACCGGTAACTCTCCACTTTTTACCCACTTACCTATTTAACGACCCTACCTCTTGTTTTGTCCTTCTTGTGGTTGAAACCGGATTTCTCCATACAATGCTGGCTCGTTATCGCTCGCCAGGAAGAAATCAACACCTGGATGGGGATAAACGTCTCAAAACAGTTGGCTGAATGGAACCGAATGGATACAAGTCAGGGAATGTTAGAAAAGGAGAGAACGATAAACAAAGCAAGGTGGGCTCCCTTAAGAATTTCGTGTACCGGTAACTCATCTTATATACGACCCATCCACTTTTTCACCCACTTACCTACAGTATTTAACGACCCTACCTGCATGCCTTCCTCTTTTTTGTCCTTCTTGTGGTTGAACTGGGTCGCTGGGATACCTACTACTGTAACTGTTAAGAATTTGGTATAACTCTTCTTGTATACGACCCCTCCACTTTGATACCGTACCCATTTACCGTACGGTACCTATTTAACGTACCCACCTGGGCTACATGTGTTTTTTTTTTTGTTTTTTTTGTTTTTTATACCTTGTGGTTGAACTGGGTCGCTGGAGCATACCTACTGTTCAGAATTTGGCATAACTTATCTCGTATACTACCCCCCCCCCCCCCCCCCCCACACACACACAGTTTTACCCACTTACCTATTATTTTGCTTTTTCCACAAACTAACTTCACATCTAAACTCAATTAAGGAAATCAACAAATACATGTGGCACTCCAAGGACTCGAACCTAGGATACTCACATCGAAATTCCGCGTACTTATGCATTACGCTATCAAGACAGTACATACCGGTACCTTACTTTTAGTTTGTTTCCCTGTTTGTGGTTGAACTGGGTCGCTGGAATACCTGCTGTTAATTGGCAAAACTCATCTTGTATACGACTCTCCCACTTTTTCTTACCCACTTACCTATTTACATACCTACCTACCTATCTAGCCTATCTAGCCTACATACCTTACCTTTTTTTTTAACGTAGTGCATAACTCTTGTTGTATCCGGCTCTTGCACATTTTTAACCACTTACCTACCTACCTACCTACATACACATCCTCCCTAAGCTGTAAAAAGTCGTCTACCACTCACCTACCTACATACATACACATCCTTCTTAACCTGTAAAATGTCTACCACTTACCTACCTACATACATACATACATACATACATACCTACATACATACGGTACATACATACCTACATACCATACACATCCTTCCTAACCTGTAAAAAGTCGTCTACCACTTACCTACCTACCTACCTACATTTTTTTTGTTATTAGGTGACCGTTACAAAGTGGTGTACAATCTATCTTATTCTTATTCTAGTTACATTATAGTTTATCTTATTGTACCAGTACCTCCCTACAATCAACCTAGTTGTTCCCCAATTCGACCCTCCGCCACGACCATTTCAAAGTCCAAGTCTCTCACTCTTGTCCTCTGTAGCGGGGAGGACCTTGTACCCCTGAGACATAGGAGTGCAGACCTGAGAAGAGAGAAAGAGAGCCGGTATCTCATCCAAGTTATGACTTGGCTTCTATGCTGGCGCTTTTTCTCCGATATTTATTCAGCTAATCTGGCATAGAAGACACTTGCAGAAGGTCCCATTCCTCCCGACGATGAGAAGACCAGAGGAGTAAAGCTTCCTTGATCCCTGTTCAAAATTCTTTCTTCATAAGCACGTTTTTTCTCACTTTCGTTTCTCAAGTATGCCGCCTTGAGTCCTCGCTCGCGATATGTTTGTGCTCTTGGGTTGAAGATTCTGATGTCGAAAAAAGCCTGTTGTCCCCTCGTCCAAAAACCTCGAGCACTTACGTCCACTCTTGCTTCATTTGAAGTATTTGCAGTATTGTGAGCCAAGCGCTGTCCGTCCATAGGCAGAAGTTCCGGTTCGATTCTGACATCATGGCACACCTCGTCCAGCATTTGTGCAGTGATGTCTCGTACTTCATCATGCCGGATACAGATGAATCCTCCTTTCTTACAAGTCATACAGTGGTCTGAGTTGTTTATTTCACCACATGCACATTTCAGCGGCAGGTTCGAAACTGGCCAACCATACCTCAAGGCTACGGCATCATTGAATTCTTGTTTATTTAAGCTGAAGCCTTTTCCTTTATTGGTAATGAAGTGAGCCAATTTGAAGCCCCCGTGTCTTGTGCCATCTCAATTCTCATTTTCAGTTCTTCCCTACAGTCGGTCTTAATTTGTTCTAGGCTATGTTTCTGTCTCTCTTCTCTGCTCTTTGTAATTTCCTGTCTTGCATTTCGTTGTTCCTCTTCGTCCACCTCATCATTTTCATTTTGCTCCCGTATTTTTTCTGTCAGAGACGTAGTAAGCTTAAGGGAATTTTGGTACTCATGTGGTGCCGCCTCAACTGGGTTTATGATCCCCATACCTCCGAGCCTTGGCGGAAGAGCTAATAGATCTCTTAGCTCTTGCGTGACACCTTCCATCTCTGTTAAAGCAGGTATGAATGCTCCTCTGATTGCTTCTTCCAGCGGTTGGAGCATCTGTCCAATGTCGGGCACTGTTCTCAAAAGAAAGGTCCATCTGTGCTTAACACCATATGTGAAGGCAGTATATGCAGCATGTGGTTCAGATTTAGCAATGTGCCAGGGTTTCACTTCCTTTACCCACTCCGCTACCTTTTTTCGCACATAGACGCTCTTGCATTCCTCTGTGCCTATTACTGCTCCCAAATGGCGTTTTCCCTCCTTTGTAATCTTCACTCCTGTCCCATCAAAATCCCGCACCGCTTCTTCATACTTTTCTTCTTTCACTATTAGTACAGATGTACTAGCATTAGGATGGCACCCAATGACTTCGCCAACCGATTGTACTCTCCGCCAGCATTCTTTGAGATCCGTTATTCTTCCTGCACCTGTGAGGTTATCTGCATACGCCACTTGTTTCACTCGGGTTGCCTCATGTTTTCTTTTCTGCTGCAGAATAGATAGTGCCAGTACGTACATTGCCACTGGATCTCCTTGCGTTGTTCCTTCATTTGATTTGATAATTTTCATTTCTTCATTCTTTGTGCTTCCAACTATATACAGGTTAGCTGGCTCCTTATAAGTGTTTTCTATGTACTTTGCGATGCTAGGGCATTTGATCTTGATGTTGTGAATAACTGCCTCCCTATTAATGGTGTTAAAGGCATTTGATCCATCCACTAGCAATACCGCTTCACAATCTTCCTCATCATATACCTTCCCCATTGCATGTATTGCTGCTTCTCCTCCGGCTTGCTGTCCTGCACATACTTGTAAGTTGCCCACTGCTCTTTGTACATCTTTTGCAAATACGGACATGATTGCTTTTCCTATGATCCTTCTAAGAACTTCCCCAACGCCTACTGGTCTAACTCCTGGATTCTTATTTAAAGGTATCAGGCGACATGCTGTCAGAGCTTCTATGTTCACGCATGGTGATGATGCAAGTTTCTTTGCAAGCATTGCTATTGCTTCACAAAGGTCACCCGCAGCTGAACCAAACTTGTTTTGACTTAGGAAGATCCTCCAAGTCTTAGCATCTACACCTGATGGACCTGCTCCTCCCTGTGTTTTCGGCGCCTTTCTCCATACGAGGTCTCCAGCTATATTCTCATATATCACCGGGTCTGGAGGAACATATTCCCTGTCTAGTTTGGCCTCATCACTTGCTGGTTTTGCTGCTGGGTGTTTCTTCTTTAGCTGGTTCAAGATTTGTCGATTCACTTCGTGCACCCCACTTGAGGCTTCCCCAGTGACCATTCTGACTGCTTGTGCCACTTTGCCAATCCTCATGCTATTTCCCACTGATCGTGCCATATCATCTGGCTTCCTCTTTCTTCGTTGTTTTGTTTTCAGTCTTTGCTGGATTGCTCGTACTTGGCTAAGAATTTTGTCTAACTCCCCATTTTTCCACCACTCCATTCTCTGTTTCAGCGCTTTAATTAATGTTCTCATTCAGTTTTCCATTTGGTCTTTTTCTTTGAAGGAACAACTGAGGAATGAAAGAAGCTATCTTGATTGCCACGTGCGCCAAAGGGGCATCCTGAACATACCTTAGGATCATACGTCTGAGTTCCCCCAGCATGTCTTTTGCGGCTTCACAAATCGGTAGTTCAAACTTATTATGTTGCCATTGTATCACTTCTGTATACATTTCATTCACTAATGCTATGAGACTGTCACCAGAATGTCCCATCCATTCGCCACCATTCATGTTTACATTACGAGGTCGTTCGTTCTGTTCACGATTTTCGATCATCTCCCTCTCATTATCTTCGTTTACACCGTTTTCATTATCTTGTTCCGCACCTCTGTTGTCATGCGAATTATTGATTCCTTCATTTTCTTCTGCAGGCTGCAGTTGTTGATTGTTATTATCGTACCTGCA
Source organism: Paralithodes platypus (assembly GCA_032716605.1). Taxonomy (NCBI): domain Eukaryota; kingdom Metazoa; phylum Arthropoda; class Malacostraca; order Decapoda; family Lithodidae; genus Paralithodes; species Paralithodes platypus. The sequence continues at coordinate 34,076,371 of CM064484.1, read as the reverse complement.
TTTTCTCTAACAGGGTTTGCCTGTACATCCCCATTAACTACATTGTCTATTTCACGGTTCATTTGTACTGCACCACTCACTGTATTTTGTCTTTCATCAGGATTATTCCTCGACTGGGACCGAGTTAATGCCATCTTGTCTTATTATCTTAATTATCTACCTATGCCCTAATATTAAATCTATATATCCTTACTTCCTATGGGACGAGCCTCTGCCCGAAAAAGGTGAAAATGTTAACATCCTATTAGTAGCGTTAGAAATAGAAAGAGTAAGAGAAGTTATTTAACTCATTAAGTATAATGCAAAGTTACAGAAAATCAGGCTATTTTACCAGATGGAGACTGAACAAGAAAACATTTATATAAACCAATAATAGTCGTATATCTATCTATATATATATAGAGAGAGAAGATACTGTGAAACAATTGAAAAGAGTAGGAAAAGTTATTATAATTAGTTATATACCTACCGGTACCTACATACATACACATCCTTCTTAACCTGTAAAAAGTCGTCTACCACTTACCTACCTACATACACATCCTTCCTAAGCTGCAAAAAGTCGTCTACCACTTACCTACTTACATACATACATACCATACACATCCTTCCTAACCTGTAAAAAGTCGTCTACCACTTACCTACCTACATACATACATACATACATACACATCCTTCCTAAGCTGTAAAAAGTCGTCTACCACTTACCTACCTACCTACATACATACATACATACATACATACATCCTTCCTAAGCTGCAAAAAGTCGTCTACCTACATACATACATACATACATACATACATACACATCCTTCCTAAGCTGCAAAAAGTCGTCTACCTACATACATACATACATACATACATACATACATACACATCCTTCCTAAGCTGCAAAAAGTCGTCTAATGCTAGCCAGAATAAACTGTCAAAACGCGTCATAATCCTCAAGGGATTAAGACATTGTTAGCGTCAACTCGATAATTGTATTAACCCTTTGAGTACCAGCGACGTGTGTTATGATCCATTCTAGCTATATTTATACGATATTATGCAGCTTATGAAGGATCTGTGGTAGTTGAAAAGGTTAGTTGAGATAGTTTGAAGCCTTATTATTGCTTGAGGTCCTTCCTAAGCTGAATACTAATGCCTAATCGTCTTCAGAATGTAATGCAAAGGACTTCACCGGTAACGTACGGGTTAAGGTTTTTTGTTTCTTTTTTTTTTTTTTTTTTTTTTTTTTTTTTTTTTTTTAGTTGTTGTTTGGCTTATTTTTCTTTACCATTCTGTATGCTGTATTATCGATTATTTTATATTGTAGCTAATGTTATTTGGATTGTTTTCCAGTTACCTTAAGGAAGTCCACCTCGTTTTTTTTTATCTCTTTCTCTGGGTTGTATCCATTTGGCCCCATTCAGCCTACTGTTTTAAGACATTTACCTCCATCCAGGTGTCAATATTTTCCTGGCGAGCGGTAGTGAGCCAGCATAGGCCTATATATACAGTATGTTTGTTTTTTACAGCAAGCTAAATTTGTAAATTTTTCGATAGAGAAATGTGTCCGGCGAAGCCGGATTTCTCCATACGATGCTGGCTCGCTATCGCTCGCCAGGAAGAAATCGACACCTGAATGGGGTTAACGTCTTAAAACAGTGGACTGAATGGGGCCGAATGGATACAAGCCAGCGAAAGAGAGAAAAGGAGAGAAAGAGATAAAAAGCAGGTGACCCCCCTTAACCCCTTCTGTACCGGTGTCGTCTTTTTCATTTTATTCTAGCTATATTTAGACGATTTTATGGAGCTGGGGAGGGATATGTAGTAGCTAAAACGATTTATTAAGATAGTCTGTAGCCTTTTAATTGATAGACGTCCATCCTAAGCTGAATGAAATCGTTGGATAGTTGTCAGAATATAATGTAAAATATTGAGTGTAGCCTTTTAATTGATAGACGTCCTTCCTAAGCTGAATGAAATCGTTGCATAGTTGCCAGAATATAATGTAAAATATTGAGTGTAGCCTTTTAATTGATAGACGTCCTTCCTAAGCTGAATGAAATCGTCTAATAGTTGCCAGAATATACCGTAATGTACAAGATGTCACCGGTATTGAATCACTGGGTCAAGTTTAGTTGTGTTTGTTTATTTTGTGCAAGTTTTACATTATAATAATAGTTTGTTGGTGTGTAACATTCCGTCTCCAACACTGTCGGCAAAGACGGTTATATAGGAAGAAAAGGACGGAAGCAGCTAGTGTGAAGACGGGGGGGGGGGGGGGGGGGATGGATGTATTACTTGCAACCCAGCTCTTCCCTTTGGCTTCGGAAATATAAGTGCCGTTCTGGTATTATTTTATTAATGATTTAACTAGAGGTTTGATGATAAGCTATAAAACACCGTGTTATGGTAGCCAGAATTAAATGAAAATAGCGTCGTCGTGTTAAAAAACGTTAAGGGAGGGGTTTCAGTTTGTTCCCTAGACCTCCATCAAGCTTATAATTACACCCCCTTGAGCCTCTTGCATGAGAGATTTGTTAATTTTTCGGTATAACAAATTTCCGGCCAAAGGCTGGTTCCTCTTAAACTACAGGCTCGCTATCGCTCGCCAGGAAAAATTTACACCTGAATGGTACGAAAGGTCTTACAATTGAGACATGTGGCGAGTTCTTAAAATCGCCAAACTAATGGGGCGAACTTCTTAAAATCTCAACCTCAATAGGGCTAAGCATGAGGGAAAAAGGGGTCCAGAAAAAAAAAAATCCCCCAAGTGGAAATCACTCATTTTCATTGTGTTTGCCGTCAAAGTTCAACAATTGCTAACATAATACTGACATACTCTAATTTCAACGACTACAATCTTAACCCCTTCAGTACCGGTGACGTCCTTTTCATTATATTCGGGCTACTATTAGACGGTTTTATTCAGCTTAGGAAGGATGTCTACCCCCGTTTGAAAAGAGTACAGACTATCTCAATTAATCCTTCTAGCTACCTTAGCATAAATATATCCTTACTAAGATTCATACAATCGTCTAACTGTAGCTGGAAAAAAATCGGCGCCATTACTGTAAGGGTTAACTAGAGGGGCACTGGGTAGAGGGCACACCGCCTACGTTGATTTTGTCACAAACTAAACTTAACGGGAGACGCCGTTTGTTTGGTCTATTAATTAATTTAGTCATATATTTTTTTAGTTTCCTCCCTAGACCTCCATCAAGCTTTGAAAAACACACCCTAGACCCCCCTTCAAGATAATTTGTACATTTTTCGGTAGAAAAATGTCCCGGCCAAAGGCCGGTTCCTCTTAAAATTGCAGGCTCGCTTTCGCTCGCCAGGAAAAAATCGACACCTAAATGGCACGAAAGGTCTTAAAATTGACAACGAAATGGGGCGAAAGGTGTTAAAATCGCCAAACTAATGGACCGAATGTCTTATAATCTCAAAACTAGTGGGGCTAAACATTATGGAGAAGGGGGTCCAGAAAAATGGTCTGCCTCCCCTTAATTGCACATTTATGAAACCAGTGTGACATGATCCGGATACGGTACGTGTCAAACCGAAGCAATTTTGTTTGAAGACTTGGATCATTATGAGAAGGAAAACGAGAAAATTATCATGAAATAGCATAGTGTTGGCCATATTATAATTTCCAAAGAGATAATTTGACCTATACACCATAATTCTACCTTTACATATAATTTGACCTATATACCATAATTCTGCCTTTACATATAATTCTACCTTTACATATAATTTGACCTATATACCATAATTCTACCTTTACATATAATTTGACCTATACACCATAATTCTACCTTTACATATAATTTGACCTATACACCATAATTCTACCTTTACATATAATTTGACCTATATACCATAATTCTACCTTTACATATAATTTGACCTATACACCATAATTCTACCTTTACATATAATTTGACCTATATACCATAATTCTACCTTTACATATAATTTGACCTATACACCATAATTCTACCTTTACATATAATTTGACCTATACACCATAATTCTACCTTTACATATAATTTGACCTATATACCATAATTCTACCTTTACATATAATTTGACCTATACACCATAATTCTACCTTTACATATAATTTGACCTATACACCATAATTCTACCTTTTCATATAATTTGATCTATATACCATAATTCTACCTTTACATATAATTTGACCTATACACCATAATTCTACCTTTACATATAATTTGACCTATACACCATAATTCTACCTTTACATATAATTTGACCTATATACCATAATTCTACCTTTACATATAATTTGACCTATACACCATAATTCTACCTTTACATATAATTTGACCTATACACCATAATTCTACCTTTACATATAATTTGACCTATATACCATAATTCTACCTTTACATATAATTTGACCTATACACCATAATTCTACCTTTACATATAATTTGACCTATATACCATAATTCTACCTTTACATATAATTTGACCTATATACCATAATTCTACCTTTACATATAATTTGACCTATACACCATAATTCTACCTTTACATATAATTTGACCTATATACCATAATTCTACCTTTACATATAATTTGACCTATATACCATAATTCTACCTTTACATATAATTTGACCTATACACCATAATTCTACCTTTACATATAATTTGACCTATATACCATAATTCTACCTTTACATATAATTTGACCTATATACCATAATTCTACCTTTACATATAATTTGACCTATACACCATAATTCTACCTTTACATATAATTTGACCTATACACCATAATTCTACCTTTACATACCGGTATACAATAATAACCACAACATTTCGTAATAATCCGTTCATAACTTTGTGAGGTATTTGGTGTGCAGACAAACAAACGGAGAAAACCCTCTTAGTTCGTCACCTCGCTGCAACTTAACCCCTTCATTCCCATTACGTAATTTTCATCATATTATGGTTATCATTAGACGACTATTTTTAGTTTGTAATCTACCTATACGACTCAAAAGGGTATTATACGATCTCGATAAACTCTCTTAGTAGCATAGGTCCTTCTTAATTAAGGGGGGTGACCTGCTTTTTGTTATTTCTGTCCTTTTCTCTCTTTCTCTGGTTTGTATCCATTCGGTCCCATTCAGTCAACTATTTTAAGACGTTTATCCCCATCTAGGTGTCGATTTCTTCCTGGCGAGCGATAGCGAGCCAGCATTATATGAAGAAATCCGGCTTCGCCGGAGAAATTTTGCTATCGAAAAATGTACAAATTTATCCTGCTGTCAAACAAAAATAAAAAATATGCTAGCTCGCTGCCGCTCACCAGTAAAAAATTGACACCTGGATGGGGATAAACGTCTTCGTAATTGTTTAGTTTATGTCCTCTTTTTCTAGTTATTAAAAACGTATTCTATGGTGTATTATATGATATATAGTAGCAATAGAACTGTTCAAATGACCTGGGAAGTGTATATTAAACCAAATACAAAACTTTGAGTAGTGCGCGGTATTAGAGTAAGTCCACGGATGTGTTGTTTACATTTTGGGTTTGGAGCGACCTGTTGCCTACTCTAAGGTTAGGTTAGGTTAGGTTAGGTTAGGTTAGGTTAGGTTAGGTTAGGTTAGGTTAGGTTAGGTTAGGTTAGGTTAGGTTAGGTTAGGTTAGGTTAGGTTAGGTTAGGTTAAGGACCATCTATGTAATTAGTGTATTTTTGGTTTAGTCTGTGCTCAAAAATCCATTTTCTTTAATACTCCATTTTTTATTTTCAGTCTCGATTACGAAAACATGTAAATTCATAGGATCTCAAAAATTACAAAAAGGTGTTTTTAAGCATTTCCCTTTTCTTAAACTGCATAAAAACAACAGGGGGTTGGTGGGAGGGGAAGGGGGGAGAGGAGGACATAAACTAAACAAATACCAACGTCTTAAAACAGTAGACTGAATGGGGCCAAATGGATACAAGCCAGAGAAAGATAGAAAAGGAGAGAACAAAAACAGGTCACTCCCCTTAAGAACATCATAATTATATAGATCGAATAACAATTATATACATATCTCCCCTAATCCCTTTCAGTACCGGTGCCGTCCTTTTAACTCTAGTTTGGCTACTATTAAACGATTGTATTCAGTTTCAAGAGGGCATCCAGCAATTAATAGGCTTCGAACTATCTCACTCACTTAACCCTTTATACTACCACACATATCCTTTTTACAAGCACCAACATCGTCTGAATATAACAAGCATAACATTAAAAAAGACGTCGCCGGTACTACACAAGGGATTAAGGGGAGATTTCCACTTCAGGGATTTTTTTTTCTTGACTCCTTTCTCCCTCATGTTTAACCCCATTGCTTTTGACATTTTAAGACGTTCGTCCCATTAGTTTGTCGATTTTAAGAATTTTCGCCCCACTTCTGTCAATATTAAGACCTTCCGTGCCATTTAGGTGTCTATTTTTTCCTGGCGAGCGATAGCGAGCCTGTAATTTAAGAGCAACCGGCCTTCGGCCGGGAAATTTTTCTACCGAAAAATGTACAAATTTATCTTGAAAAGGGCTCAAGGGGGTGTAATTTTAAGTTTAATGGAAGTCTAGGGAAAACACTAAAAACCTCCCCTTAAGGCATCTCTTGAAGTATCCTGGGCCAGAACTAGGCTACATTAAATATAGTCGCTCATGGGACAAGGAGGGGGGGGGGGGGTAGTTATCCTTGGAGGTGTTGTGTTGGGGGGGGGGGGGGGGACGGGTAATGCATACTTCGCATACCAAACATACCTCACACCCTCCACATACCACATACCCCCCCCCCCCCTTTCCTCCTGCTCCCCCCCCCTACTCCATCCGTATCTTTCCTTTCCTCCCCACTTTTTTGTTACCTCGCCCATCTCTCTCTCTCTCTCTCTCTCTCTCTCTCTCTCTCTCTCTCTCTCTCTCTCTCTCTCTCTCTCTCTCCTGTATTATCGTGTTGTTTTACTTTTGTTTAGCTTGGTTCTGCTATCCCTACCTGAATCATGTCCTGCCTACTTCGCTTGGACCGTAAGGTCTTTGTGGTCAGTGTATCTATCTCTAACTACCCATCTGATTTGTTTCCTTAATTTTTATATGTCGAAAAATAAAGCTGGTGTCACACGAGCGCTTTTTCCGTCAATGTTTACGAGCAATTGTAATCTGGCAGCTTGAAAATGTCAGCTATGTAAAAATTTAGCCACCTAAGTACATAATCTACCTTCAGTCTAGTTTCCGATTGCAATGTGAAAAAAGACAACATATTACGAGAAAAAACTTGCTCGTCGAAAATTGCCGGAAAAGGCGTTCGCGTGACAATGGCTTAAAGGATCGGAAAACGCGCTCGTGTAAACCCTCCCTTAGCTTGATAACTAAGAGGGTACGTCAATATTTCGATGGTCAAGCATTTTTTCTGGCAACATTTAACATAAGAAAATGGGAGTCTGCAGAAAGCCGATTGGCCCACACAAGGCAGATCCCATTCACACCCAACCCCAATTACAAGGCCTAATTATAGACCCAGCTCACTAATACCATGAGGACCGACCTCACCAAAACGTCAGAGGTCAGATAATGGGGGTCTGCAGAGCGACGATTGGCCCACATCCGGCAGATCCCCCTCACACCCAACCCATCTCGTCCATATGCCTATCTAATTTTTAGGATATTTTGCACCGATATCGGGAAGTAGCCTGAAGATGGACTAATAATTTAGGTGACCTCGTTATTTTAAATGGTTTAACTCGTATATTGCCAGACCAAGTGTTAACCCTTTCTGTACCGGCGACGTCTTATTAATTTTATTCTTGCTTTTTTTTTAGATTATTTTGTGCAGTTTTCGAAAGATTTGTGGTAGTATATAGGGTTAATGGAGATAGTTCGAAGCCTGTTTATTGTGGAGGTACATTTTAAGCTTAATAAAGTCGTTTATAGGTAGCCAATATAAAGTTAAAAGGACGTTGCCGGTACAGAAGGGGTTAATAGTTAAGAAACACAAATGTCGAGTGATACCGGCTTGCTTCTTCTACTCGCCTGTTATTTTTCGTCGTCCTTGTCTTCCACTATTGTCTTTCTGTTTGTCTAGTCTGTCTTTTAATAATTGTAGGCTACACACGTATTGGAAGAAGTACCGGTACGGTACATTAGCATTTTCTTCGGCAATTTTTATATCAGGAAAATTTCATGTCAACATTTTTGGATTTTTTGTTTTTGTTTTTGCATTATCAGTAACGGTAACTATAGTATGTTTTTCTAGTTGATGGTTAGTTGCTGCATTTCCTTGATTACTAAGCTATTACGAAGATTTTACAAGTAAAGAGGTTGTTAAATATGGAAAGTTGGCGTTGCTATTGCTCAAAAATATATAAGTTTCACATTTCCATTAAGTAGCGCGATATCAGTTGCTAAAGGTTCATATTATCTGCCAGATTAAAACATAAGACTATACAATGATGTTTGGTATAAATGGCTGATTTCTGATTAATGTTAAATGCAGGTGTCTGATGTTTGTTAATTTATTGGCTGTATTCTCTAGTTTGGGTGTATCGGTGTGTGTGTGTGTGTGTGTGTGTGTGTGTGTGTGTGTGTGTGTGTGTGTTACTCACTCACTTGCTTGTTCGTCAGGGGAATCCACGCAATGCGAGCTAAGCTCATTATCGCGCCTCCTTAACTGGAAATGTATTGCGTGAAATGCATGTTAAGTGTTTTTGTATATTGGAATGGCTGTGGATGTGTGTGTAGTCTGTATTTTAGCCAATTGGCGACATCTGGAAACGAAGGCTTAGGGTTAATCTGTACGATACCATTCTCACTACGGTACCAGTCTCACCCGAAGGCTTAGGTTGACCAGTAGCTTAGGTTGACCAGTACGATACCCATCTCACCTTGTAACCGATCACCAACCCCAGATGGGACGTCACAACTTCGTCCACTTATACCAGGTTCCTATTTATACTGCTAGGTGAACAGAGGCTACACCGTTAAGAGACATGCCCAAATGTCTCTTCCCCGCCCGGGTCTCGAACCCGGGACCTTCTGGTTGTGAGCCAGACGCGCTATCAGTTACGCCACTGGGAGGTGTGTGTGTGTATGTGTGTGTGTGTGTGTGTGTGTGTGTGTGTGTGTGTGTGTGTGTGTGTGTGTGTGTGTGTGTGTGTGTTACTCAGTGTTACTCAGTTACTTGTTCGTCAAGGGGAATCCACGCAATGCGAGCTAAGCTCATTATTATCGCGCCTCCTTAACTGGGAATGTATGTACTGTTGGAATGGCTGTGGATGTGTATGTAGTTGTATTTAGCCAATTGGCGACAACGGAAACGAAGGCTTAGGGTGGATCTGTATGGTACCATTCTCACTATAGACGGTACCGTCTCGCCAGAAGGTTTAGGTAGCCATCAGCTTAGGTGAACCATATGATACCCATCTCGCCTTGTACCATTTTTGCCAACCCCAGATGGGACGTCACAACGTCGTCCACTTATTCCAGGTACCTATATACAGCTAGGTGAACTGAGGCTAACACATGAAAGGAGACAAGCCCAATTTGTCTCCGCCCGGCCGGGGATTGAACCCCCGACCCCTCGTGTGTGAGACGAGAGCTCTACCTACTAGGCTACGGGCTGTGTGTGTGTGTGTGTGTGTGTGTGTGTGTGTGTGTGTGTGTGTGTGTGTGTGTGTGTGTGTGTGTGTGTGTGTGTGTGTGTGTGTGTGTTTAAATTAGTACACTTGAATCACCATTTACTGTATATACCAGATAAAGTTGTGCCAGACCTGTACAAACCTTCAAGCCACATAATGCAAATGCTCAGAGAAAGGTGGTTCGATGTATCCCCGAATTTTGAAAAGCAGAAATTGTGCATTATGGAAAGGTGAATGTCAATACGTGGGCGTTGACAGATACTCTTGTACCACGAGGAAAATGGCGTTATAGACGCTATCACCATATCATTAACATATTTATTTAAACAATGCAAGCGATGTTGATTTTTTATTATATAATACGGTACCTTTCGAGATTACGAACTACAACATTCAACATACCGCCACAATGAAGATGATCATATACTACATTGAAGGGATTTTTGGTAGTTGTGATTGGTAGGGATGGTGGTATAGGTAGCGCCAACGAACGTGACAACAATCTTGATCCTCGACCTCTTTGTAAATATTCATACCTATTCCCTGGTGGACTCTTCCCAAATGATAGAAACATCATCCCGATTGATTTAATTAATTTTGAGTTATAAGAAGTTACGGGGTCAACATTATTGTCAAGTTCGTTGGCGCTACCTATAGTTGCCTTAGTAGGAATGCTAGTGGTTGTGGTAGGGATGGTGGTAGTTGTAGTAGCGCCCTTCAGTGACGCCAACCTGACTATCCCTTCTGGCGCCCACCCTTCCTGCTCCTCCTCCTCCCATCCACCTACTTACCCTATCTATCTTCCTCCTCCACCCTTCGTGTCTATCTACCCTTTAACTTACCTATCTAGTATCTACCTCCTCCTCCTCCTCCTCCTCCTCCTCCTCCTCCTCCTCCTCCTCCTCCTCCTCCTCCTCCTCCTCCTCCTCCTCACCTTTTTTGTCTATCTACCCTCTAACCTACCTATCTAGTATCTACCCACCTAACCTTTCTCAGTCTTTCTTCTACTCAACAGGCGAACTCTGGAACTCTCCCTCAATCAATTTGTCCTTCATCCTATGACTTAGACTGATTTAAACTTCGTGTGTCCAGGCATTTTGACCCCATCAACGTCCCTTGAAATTGTCCCTCTGTCACTCTTTTGGCTTTGGGGAGACACTCGTTACAGGCAGCCGGAGGGTTGAGTTATTAGTCTTTGTCCTCTTAATTCCCACGAATCCTTCCTAAACTGTATAAAATCATCTAATGATAACCAGAATAAACTATTTCTATTTTATGTTATATTGTTTAGCTACTTGAACTCCAGTCGTTTAGCCCGAATTATGAAATTAGTTAATTAATGAATAATCCTGCTATTTACTTTTAACCCTTGTAGTACCGGCGAAGTCTTTTAATTTTTATTTCAGCTACAAACAGACGATTTTATGCACATTAGGAAGGATCTGTGGTATACAAGGATTAATTTATATAGACTGCAGCCGTTTGTATTGCTAGACGTCCTTCCTAAGTTGAATACATTCGTCTGATAGTTGCCACAAGACAATAACAAGGACGTCACCGGTACAGAAAGGGTTAAGCCGTTTTATACTATTGAGTGCAGTACATGTGTGTGTAGGCTACCCTTCTAATATATGTGTTCTCTTCCTACAGGTATGTAATGTGAAGTGTGTGTCCTGCTCTGATGTACTTTAAGGTTGGTGGGAGTGAGAAGTATGGGGTTTGTAGCATATCACGAGTGTTGTACAGTACCCAATCAAAAGTTGTGGACCCCCTCTGCTTTTATTTATGCAATTAATATATCTGGATTGATTTTTGGGTGGAACTTCCTTTTCAATATGTATAGTTTTGTAGTTGATGTGTAGAAAATGATATGCATAAATTCGTTTCCAGATATATACTTCCATAATTACAAAGAGGTGAGGTCCACGAATTTGTATGAGTGACTGTACAGTACCTAACCAATTTATGAAAGGTATTAGAGAATTCAATATGAAGTTAGTATGCATGTACATGGGTTGTAAACTTTTGTTCATAGTTTTGTTTGGGACACTAAAGCCGGTATCACACGAGAGTTTTTATAGTCAACATTCGATGATCAACATTTCTGGAATATTTTGCACTGATATCAGAAAATAGGCTCATGATAGATGAATTTAGGTAACATAAATAGTTTTAATGTTGACCTCATAAGCTGCCAGACCAGTGTTAAGGATAAATGTTGAGGGAAAAAGCGCTCGTATGATACGGCTTAAATGTGAATTTCACCTTGTTCTACAATATGTTAGTACTGGTAAATACTAGAACCAAAGACTTTAGTAGATGTAAAATGAACTTCCTGTTATTCTGGAAGGCATTTTAAAATAAAAGGTAATCTAGACAATTAGGCGTATATTTTGTTTAATTTATTTGATTTTACTATCCCAAAATGGTCCAGTGTTTGTGGCCTCCAACCATACCACATGTGATGATATTTAAATATACCAGTAAGTATAATTATTATTCATATTACTATATTTCCAATTACCACTATTACTAGCTATACCGTATTTACAATCCAGTTTTCATCTTAGGATTATCTAGGTCCTGAACTATAATATAAGTTTGTTACTGGCGAAAAATGCAATCGCTTATTAGCTGATTATTCAATCATTAAGGGGAGATAGGCTGTTTTTCTGGACCCCCTTCTCCCTCATGTTTAGCCTTACTAGTTTTGAGATTTTAAGACGTTGGTTCCATTAGTTTGGTGGTTTTAACACCTTTCACCCCATTTCTTTATCAATTTTAAGACCTTTTGTGCCATTTTGGTGTCGATTTTATCCTGGTGAGCGAGAGCGAGCCTGTAATTTCAAGAGGAACCGGCCGAATTTTCTATCAAAAAATGTACAAATTTATCTTGAAGGGGGGTCCAGGGGGCGTTTTTTAACCTTGATGGAGGTCTAGCGAGGAAACTAAACAATAAACGAATATTATACATTCATAGTCTAAAAAAATAGCCACTATCCCCTTAATGAAGAATATGAAGCTTCTATAATTATCAGGGTGTCAAACAGGGTTGGCATGATTAAAATCTATCTATCTATTGCCCGACGCCGTGATCCCCGAAGGGATGGCCACGAACGAACCGCCCCCATGCACCTCTGTCCCCAGTCAGTCGACGCCCCTCCCCCCAACCAGCACTGCCTTCGTTCATACAGTTCCTCACTCCATCCTTCCACCTCTCTTTCGGTCTATATCTTCCTCTCTGTCCCTCCACCTCGCTCTCGTACACCCTCTTAGTCATTCTCTCGCTTTCCATACGTTCCATATGGCCGAACCATCTCAAGTTGTTCCTTTTCACACTTTCCAGCACATCTACCTCCACACCACACCTCCTTCTTACTTCCTCATTAGTCTGTCTATCCCTCCATGTAACTCCGCACGCACTTCTTAAGTACCGGTAATTCATTTCCACTGCTCTCACTCTTGGTCTGAGTCTCTCAACCAACGTCCATGCTTCGTTTCCGTAAGTCAGTGTCGGGATTACCACACTGTCATGCAAGGACTTCTTCACTTCTATACTGACCACCCTATTTCTTGTTACTGCTTTCAGCGTTCCTACAACCCTCTTCCTCTGTTGTACCCTCTCCCGCACTTCTTCATCCATAGTCCCATCTTTACTCAACACACTGCCCAGTTACTTAAAAGAGTAGACGATCTTTATAGCCTGACGTTCAGCTTCACCTCACACTCTGTGACTTCACCCCTTTCGAAGACCATAACCTTGCTCTTCCCTGCATTTACCTTCAAATTCCGTTTTTCGCACACTGTTCCAAACTCAATTACCAGACCCTGCAACTCCCATTCATTATCACTCATCAGAACTGTATCATCTGCAGACAGCAGTATAGGTAGCTTCCGCTCAATTTCCTCCCTTTTCAGCGATACACCAACATTCACTGCTCTTGATAGTATTTCTTTCATGACTCCATCCATATATACAGTAAACAACCACGATTTTAATCGAGTGATTTTAATCGATTATAATTAAAGACAAAATCATTGATTAAAATCAAAATTGATTTTTTTTAATTAAAATATCACAGTCCAAGTAATTATGTCATTTTGTGCTAATATTAATAGTCTACCAAAATGTTTACCCTCTTAAGCATTATATAGTAACCTATATCAACAATATTTTGCATATTTCTAATAAACTTTTGCACTAGTTCAAGAATTTAACCCGTCCAGCCCCAGCGACGCGTCTGGCGCGTCGGCGATGTATGTAACGCACAGCCCCAGCGACGCGTCTGACAAGTCACCCTAATTGCTCCGACCGTAACTTCAGGTGTAGCCACTCGAGAGGGCTTAGATTTGTATGGGAACTGTGTAAGTATCCCACGCAACCGTGCCGATGGTTGAAAACTCTCAAAGTCCACGTGCGTGCGCGTGAGCGCGCAATAACCTGTTTTTTTGGGGTAATTGCCTTAAATTTTTTACTCTTGTAAAATACATTTTCGGGGGCTCTGTAGGACCATTCTTTAAGCTTTTTGAGCGGTTTTTCGTGGTTTTTCCTTCATTCCTAACCCATTCGCTATTGTTTCTGGAATAAAACCATTTTTTGAAAACCGGCCGGGTTCTGGTGAACAAACAATACAAAACTAGCCGGGGCTCCACGGGTTAAGAAATTAAATAAATTGTGTTCTTTCATAAAAAATTAATTATCTTTGTTCCTTAACACTCCTCGCCCGGCTGGACTCCATAGCTCCATATCGTGTTTGCCCCGTACCACCCGGCTGGCCTACATAGCTCCATAGCATTATTTCTTGGCTTAAAACCATTTAAAACCTCACTTGAAAAAGTTTTGTTGCCTTAGTGGATGGTCCGTATAACCAACAAAAACAAAAACAAATAGCCAGTCAGTCAGGTGACTCCTGCTTGTGGCCTAACGAAAGCTTCTATTGATTTCCCGAGTCTCAAACAATACCGGTACATGAAAGCAGTCGACAGTGAAATGGGAATGATTACAATGGTGAAATATATCAGTAGCCTAATCAATAATCAATATTAATACAGAATACATAATAATCAATTGTTGAACGAATGTATATAGACCATACCCGTGGCTGCCGATATTGCATCATAGCATTCGAATAGTTCTCAGTAGCATCACAAAACAGCCGGTTTTATTTCCCAGTTCACACAATAACCGCTTAATGTACAGGGTTCTAGTCTTCACCCATCGCAAGATAACACCGAGTACTGCCTCTGGTATGTATATAACCTAGGGTAAGCTATTTATTTGCAGAGATATGAGTATCTTTAAATGACGAAACTTTGGGAATTTACACGGTTCTAGGCTCGCAGTGGCCAAAACTGACCTACTAATTTTTACAATAAAAACTGAACCTCTTCTAATCTTCACTCATAGCAAGGTGACGAGTACTGCCTCTGGATAGATATATATATATAACCTACAGTAGGTTAGGTAATTGTTTGGTGTATTTATAAGCGCTCCAAAATACTGAGAATTCGACGATTCATCCAGATTCAGCATTGGCGGGAAGGTTTAAATGGTTCCAGGACATCTCAACCAGTAGCTCTCAACCAGTACCAAATCAACCAAGACCAACCAAACCAGTGCCATAATATAGTACTAACCTAACCGTATTGTTTGATTTGGTATTGGTTGAGAGCTACTGCTTTAAATGGGCTACTTATTGAGTTGTCCGGTCACCGGTTTAAATGGCTGTTCGGCAAGGGTTAAATTACTTTGATTTAATTGTTTTTCTGACATAATATAATCAAAGTAATAGCCTTTAAGATGTAGGAATATATATACTTACAATATTATACATGTTTTGCGCAAAATGGATTTTTTTTTTAAATAAAAAAAACGTCGATTTTAATCAAATAAATCCGATTTTAATAAAAACAAAAATATATTTTGATTTTTATTAAAAAAATCGGATTTGTTTCCAACCCTGGTGTCAAACCGGGTAAATTTTTGTTTGCAAACTGGAATGAATGAGAATCAACACAGGACAATTAACATGAAATGGTATTAATTTGGCCATTTTATCACTTCCACAGACATACTTTGAATAATATTATAAACCACAATTTCATCTTTGCATATCCGGTACCGGAATACAATAATAAAGCCTAAAAAGAGAGTACCGGGTACTCGGCTTTCTTTTGGCATCCTGTTCGATTTAGGCTCTGCATCATAATATTGCCTTGTTTTCCTAAATAGCAACACATTTCGCTACACAATTGTGGTAATAGCTTAGTAATCAAAATGGGGGCATGGCAATTTACCGGCAGGTGTAGCATCAGCCCTATAGCCTAAGCTAGTAACATTGCCTCATTTAATAACCCAATCCGATTTGTTGTTGAATCCAGGAGGTAGGAATACATTTCATTGCTTATTGATACTATTGTGTATACATTCATACATGCATACATCTCATGCTTCGCTTCCAGAAGCACCCCATGGCTGAAACTGCCTCCAGGCTCCCAAACATGCCCCCACTGCCCCACTCCACAGTGCCATTTCCACAAAGTGGATTGAGGAGGAGGTATTCACTTTTTCTGGATCTCCTTCTCCCTTATGTTTTGTATATTAGTTTTGAGATGTCTATAATTATGTGGACGTGTCGGTATTATTTGTTTTTCTATGGTAGGCCATATTGCTTTGCTGGCTTTCCGCCTTCACTGCCCACATGTGCTTCCTTTGGTTAATACCGGTATAGCCTATGCTAGGTTATGGTGCGATAGGTTGTAAGTTGAGTTGATTGGATTCAGAGTAAGGTAAAGTGATCCTCTAAGCGTCGTGGGTTGAAAATATTTGGGTGCCCGGTATAGGTAAATGTTGATGAGGCCCCCACCGTCCCTGCAAGTAATCACATAGTTAGGGTTGCACGCGGCCCCGGCAATTGTTTGATATATGAGGGAAGTGGGTGCAGGGGTTGTTCAGCTTGAGTTATGGGGACACGTGATGGTGGGGAGAGTTGCAAGGAATTGTTAGCTTCTCAAAGACCTTGCGGCCCAGTCCTGGGATACACTCTTGGTGTAAGAAGAGAGACTGTATTATGCAGTAGCCTACTGCCATTGCCATGTGTGCAAAGTACTATATACGCTGTTCTTAAAGTGTTCTACTAAAGAACTATTTACAACTGGGGGAAGTTTGTTCCATGGAAAACAGATCTTACATGTTAACAATATAAATGTCCTCATACTTTAGTGCTATATCTCCTCGGTTCCAACTTTCAAACCATGCTTGCGTGTTGTATTCATGTGTGGGGTAACATCCTGTTATAATTCACGATTTCAAACCCATTCAGTATTGTTTAAGACTTCTGTGAGTGGACCTCGTAGTCTAGGTTTTCCAACGAAAAGATACCGAGAGCTCACAACTGGTTCTTATAGCTTATTCTCGTAAATGATGGCATAAGTTATGTTATCCCTAACTTGGACTCTCTATAGTTGCTGTATGGTTTTCCTGAGTGTTAGAGACCAGAATTGAACGACATATTTTAGGAGGGGTCGTATTAGAGCATCAAAAGAGTGTAAGGACTAAGTCCGACTAATATCTGTCTCTATATTTATACTACCTCTTAAACGTTAGATCACTACTAATCATAACATCAAAACAAATGTCCAAGTCAGTCTCTTCTCGGTTCGTTCCCAGTAGTGAATAGTCTGAAATGGGGTTTATCTGGCCATTAGGCATCGCCTTACAATCTCATTTATGATTGTTCACATTAATTAATTTTGTTCCAAGTATTTGTTTTTCTGCAAACTAAGTCACACTCCACAAAGCAAACTTCGATGTAGTTAAAGTACTGTATGTAATACAAAGAAGTATACCAAGTACAAAGCTAGAATATACAGATATATTTGGAGACTTTACGATTGTACCACCATGAATGTACGTGTGTGTGTGTGTGTGTGTGTGTGTGTGTGTGTGTGTGTGTGTGTGTGTGTGTGTGAGTGAGTTAATGTGCTATAGATTATATTTATCTAAACTTGAGAGGTTATGGGTGTGTGCGTGCGTGCGTGTGCTTGTGTGCATAATTGTTTGTTCATATGCAGCTTGCGTGTATACATGCAGCTCGCTTGTGTATATGCTGGCATATACGAGTATGTGTGCGTGAGGAAGACCGGTATAGATCATAATTATATAAAAACAGACCTGGTTTGGCACAGGTAACATTCAGGTAGACTGATATGGGCTGAGAGGTACATTAATAGAATCTAATATAGGCTCTGAGTTAAGGGGAGGTTTTTAGTTTGGTCTCTAGATATCCTTCAAGCTTAAGATTACACCCCCTTGAGCCCCTTTCAAGATATATTTGTACATTTTTCGGTAGAAAAATGTCCCGGCTGAAAGCCGGTTCCTCTTAAATAACAGGCTCGCTGTCGCTCGCCAGGATAAAATTGACACCTAAATGGCACGAAAGGTCTTAAAATTGACAGAAATGGGTCGAAACTTCTTAAAATCGTCAAAATAATGGGGCGAACGTCTTAAAATTAGAAAAGCAATGGGGCTAAACATGAGGGAGAAAGGAGTCAAGAAAAAAATCCCTTAAGTGGAGATCTCCCCTTAAGGAAATGTAGACTTTGGTATAGACTGATATTATTTGGTGTCAAAAACATAATAATTTATAGGCTCTGGTATAGAATATTTTATAGGCTCTGAGTTAAGGTAATGTAGACTGACATCGGCTGATAGGCTAACATCGGCTTAGAACTAGACAAATAGGCTCTGGTATAGACTGATAATAATAGGCTCGGGTATAGACATATGTAGGATCTGTTTTTTTTTTTTTTTTTTTTTTTTTTTTTTTTTTTTTTTTTTTAAATATTCCAACTACTCCCTCTCGGGCATAGGCTGAGAGCCTGTACATTCCACCGCTCAACACGGTGAAGCCCGTGAGGTCTTGTTCCAGCCTGGGGAGTGAGACATGTGAAGCATCCATCATGGCTCAAAGCAGCTCCATCTCTGAAGCGGCCGGTTGCTTCGCTCAAGTGCTTCACCGTCTTACCCTCCAGACTCAGACCCTCACTCTCAGAACGCCACCTATTGAGCAGTGAACTCACTATATACTGGTATAGGCTGATATAGGTTCTTTTATATACTGGTATAGACTGACATAGGCTCTGGTATAGACTGATATAGGCTCTGGTATAGACATATGTAGGATCTGGTATATACTGGTATAGGTTCTTTATATACTGATATAGACATATAGGTTCTGGTATAGACTGACATAGGCTCTGGTATAGACTGATATAGGCTCTGGTATAGACATATGTAGGATCTGGTATATACTGGTATAGGTTCTTTTATATACTGATATAGACATATAGGTTCTGGTATAGACTGACATAGGCTCTGGTATAGACTGATATAGGCTCTGGTATAGACATATGTAGGATCTGGTATATACTGGTATAGGTTCTTTTATATACTGGTATAGACATATAGGTTCTGGTATACTGTAGACTGACATAGGCTCTTTTATAAACTGATATAGGCTCTGGTATATACATATGTAGGATATGGTATAGACTGATATAGGCTCTGTTATAGGATGTTATAAGCTCATTGATTAACATAGACTGAACTAAATCGAATCGGTATAGGCTAGGAGATATAACTGATATATGGTATATATGCGGTGTATAGGATTTGGCAGTATAGGCTCTGAGTAGGCTGGTATAGGTTTTGATAGTATAGGCTCTGGGTATGCTGGTATAGGTTTTGATAGTATAGGCTCTGGGTAGGCTGGTATAGGTTAAGACAGTATAGGCTCTGGGTATGCTGGTATAGGTTTTGATAGTATAGGCTCTGGGTATGCTGGTATAGGTTTTGATAGTATAGGCTCTGGGTAGGCTGGTATAGGTTAAGACAGTATAGGCTCTGGGTATGCTGGTATAGGTTTTGATAGTATAGGCTCTGGGTAGGCTGGTATAGGTTAAGACAGTATAGGCTCTGGGTATGCTGGTATAGGTTTTGATAGTATAGGCTCTGGGTATGCTGGTATAGGTATTGATAGTATAGGCTCTGGGTATGCTGGTATAGGTTTTGATAGTATAGGCTCTGGGTATGCTGGTATAGGTTTTGATAGTATAGGCTCTGGGTAGGCTGGTATAGGTTAAGACAGTATAGGCTCTGGGTATGCTGGTATAGGTTTTGATAGTATAGGCTCTGGGTAGGCTGGTATAGGTTAAGACAGTATAGGCTCTGGGTAAGCTGGTATAGGTTTTGATAGTATAGGCTCTGGGTAATAATAATAATAATAATAATAATAATAGGTTTATTTAATATAATTTTTACAATTGCAACCATGGAGTTGAAAATATACAGTGAGTAAAACATACATACAAAGTGTCATTACACATAAAATACACATAAAATACAAATATTAAGAACAATTTGCCGGAATAATGATCATGTATTGGCAAAATATAATATCATTTCAAAACACTGACTACCTACTTCCTCAAGTAATTGTTTATATACCTGGTCATCTGTGGAATGGCACTGTTTTGGTGTCTCTTAGTGTTACATTGTTCTTCAACTAGAAAGTTTCTTGCTCGTAATTTGTGTGTGTAAGTGTTGGTGTTGTCCGGTGGTGGAAGTATATTTCTATGCTGTTTATCGTGCAACAACTTAAGGCTGTCTTCTTCAAACTTCTTTCTTCGTCTCTCTTCCAATGATTCCAAATTTAATAACTCCAAAGCAGACTCGTAATTTATATAACTAGGTCCTAATGAAATTCTACAGAATCTTTTTTGTATTCTCTCAATAGAATTTACTTCTGCGTGTGTGAGTGACGAACACCAAACCGTCGATGCATATTCAAGTACAGGCCTAATATAACAACAATAATAATTCTTTAAATCAGACAAATTAAAGAATTATTATTGTTGTTATATTAGGCCTGTACTGGTACTGGTAGGCTGGTATAGGTTAAGACAGTATAGGATCTGGGTAGGCTGGTATAGGTTTTGATAGTATATGATCTGGGTAGGCTGGTATAGGCTCTGAGATGTAACTGGTATAGGTTATGATGGTATAGGCTCTGAGTAGGCTGGTATAGGTTTTGATAGTGTAGGATCTGGGTAGGCTGGTATAGGTTTTGATAGTATAGGATCTGGGTAGGCTGGTATAGGCTCTGAGATGTAACTGGTATAGGTTATGATGGTATAGGCTCTGAGTAGGCTGGTATAGGTTTTGATAGTGTAGGATCTGGGTAGGCTGGTATAGGTTTTGATAGTATAGGATCTGGGTAGGCTGGTATAGGCTCTGAGATGTAACTGGTATAGGTTATGATGGTATAGGCTCTGGGTAGCCTGGTATAGGCTCTGAGTAGGCTGGTATAGGCTCTGGGTAGGCTGGTATAGGTTTTGATAGTATAGGCTCTGGGTAGCCTGGTATAGGTTTTGATAGTATAGGATCTGGGTAGGCTGGTATAGGCTCTGAGGTGTAACTGGTATAGGTTATGATGGTATAGGCTCTGAGTAGGCTGGTATAGGCTCTGGGTAGGCTGGTATAGGTTTTGATAATGTAGGATCTGGGTAGGCCGAAACTTGAAGGCTGAACCAGTGTACCTCAGGAATCCCTGGAATGTCATACCTGCCTTATTTCTCTCTCTCTCTATCTATCTCTCTCTATCTCTCTCTCTCTGTCTCTCTCTCTCTCTCTGCTCATCCTCACCCTCATCCTCCTTATTATCCTCTCGATGTTCTTTCTCTTTCCTCTTTTCCAATTCCCCCCCCCCCCCCCCCCCTCCCCCCATCACCATCCGCCCCAACGCTGTGATTTAAACCCGGGTTGTATCCTTGTCGAGTTGCAGTGCCCTGTAGTAAAAAAAATTACCATCTATTTTAACTGTTTGAACCGAGAGAGAGAGAGAGATAGGAAACAGGACGCAGAACCACCTATGAACACTAAAACAAAAAAATACTGCCAACTCATTCTTCTTCATTGTTTTCCAGTTTAAGGGGGAGGTAGTCGCTCTTTCTGGACCCCCTTCTCCTTCATGTTTAGCCCCATTAGTTTTGAGATTTTAATTTTTAAGACGTTCGTTCTATTAGTTTGGCGATTTTGAGACCTTTCGTACCATTTCTTTGTCAATATTTAGACCTTTCGTGCCATTTAGGTGTCGATTTTTTCCTGGCGAGCAATAGCGAACCTGTAAGTTTAGAAGGAACCGAACAATATTCTGCAAAAAAATGTACACATTTATCTTGATTTTTTTTTTTTTTTTTTTTTTTTTTTTTTATGGAGGAAACTAAAAAATAAATAAATATATAAATAGACCAAACAATACCACTACTGTTTGGTTTTTGGTCCATATATATATTTATTTGTTTATTTTTGAGTTTCCTCGCTAGACTTCCATCAAGCTTAAAAGCTCATCCCCTAAACTCACTTACAAGATAAATTTGTAAATTTTTCGGTAGAAAAATGTCTCGGCCAAAGGCCGGTTCCTTCTAAAATTACAGGCTAGTTATCGCTCGCCAGGAACAAATCGACACATAAATGGCACGAAAGTTCCTAATATGAACAAAGAAATGAGGTGAAAGGTCTCTAAATCGCCAAACAAATGGAACGAACGTCTTAGAATGTCAAGACTAGTTTGCTAAACATGAGAGAGAAGGGGGTCCATAAAAAGCGACTACCTTCCCCCAAGTTCCTAGATTGCTCCTTGCCATTTTTTCATCCTTAGTTCTGTGTATCTTTCTCCTATTCTTCCTCACTTTATCTATAGTTTTGGTCACTTTATCTATAGTTTTGGTCTCTTTATCTATAGTTTTGGTTACTTTATAGTTTTGATCACTTTATCTATAGTTTTGGTCACTATCTATAGTTTTGGTCACTTTATCCATAGTTTTGGTCACTGTATCTATAGTTTTGGTTACTTTATAGTTTTGCTCACTTTATCTATAGTTTTGGTCACTTTATCTATAGTTTTGGTCACTTTATCTATAGTTTTGGTCACTTTATCTATAGTTTTGGTCACTTTATCTATAGTTTTGGTTGCTTTATAGTTTGGTCACTTTATCTATAGTTTTAGTTACTTTATCTATAGTTTTGGTCACTTTATAGTTTTGGTCACTTTATCTATAGTTTTGGTTGCTTTATAGTTTGGTCACTTTATCTATAGTTTTAGTTACTTTATCTATAGTTTTGGTCACTTTATAGTTTTGGTTACTTTATCTATAGTTTTGATAACTTTATCTATAGTTTTGGTCACTTTATCTATAGTTTTGGTTACTTTATCTATAGTTTTGGTTACTTTATAGTTTGGTCACTTTATCTATAGTTTTAGTTACTTTATCTATAGTTTTGGTCACTTTATCTATAGTTTTGGTTACTTTATCTATAGTTTTGGTTACTTTATAGTTTGGTCACTTTATCTATAGTTTTAGTTACTTTATCTATAGTTTTGGTCACTTTATAGTTTTGGTTACTTTATCTATAGTTTTGATAACTTTATCTATAGTTTTGGTCACTTTATCTATAGTTTTGGTTACTTTATCTATAGTTTTGGTTACTGTATAGTTTTTGTCACTATCTATAGTTTTGGTCACTTTATCTAGTTTTGATCACTTTATCTATAGTTTTGATAACTTTATCTATAGTTTTGGTTGCTTTATAGTTTGGTCACTTTATCTATAGTTTTGGTCACTTTATCTATAGTTTGGTCACTATCTATAGTTTTGGTTACTTTATCTAGTTTTGGTCACTTTATCTATAGTTTTGGTCACTTTATCTATAGTTTTGGTTGCTTTATAGTTTGGTCACTTTATCTATAGTTTTGGTTACGGTACTTTATCTATAGTTTTTGTCACTTTATCTATAGTTTTGGTTGCTTTATAGTTTGGTCACTTTATCTATAGTTTTGGTTACGGTACTTTATCTATAGTTTTTGTCACTTTATTTATAGTTTTGGTTGCTTTATAGTTTGGTCACTTTATCTATAGTTTTGGTCACTTTATCTATAGCTTTGGTCAGTTTATATATAGTTTTGGTTACTTTATATATAGTTTTGGTTACTTTATAGTTTTGGGCACTTTATCTATAGTTTTGGTCACTTTATATATATTTTTGGTTACTTTATAGTTTTGGTCACTTTATCTATAGTTCTGGTCACTTAGCTATAGTTGTTATCACTATTTATAGTTTTGATCATCACTTTATCTATAGTTTTAATAACTTTGTCTATAGTTGTGTTCACTTTATCTATAGTTATGGTCGCTTTATCTACAATTTTGATCACTTGGCTAGGCTATAGTTTTGGTCACTTTGTTCTATTTTGATCACTTAGCTATAGTTTTGATACCTTTATCTTTATTTTGTATAATTTTATAACTTTTGTCACCTCATCTATAAGTTTGATCACTTTATCTATAGTTTTGATCACTATAGTTTGTATAACTTTATCGGTATCTACTGTATAGTTTTGATGACTTGGGATACGAACTTTAAAAAAAAAAAAAATATATATATATATATATGTGAATGAGGGAGACAAAAGGCAGAACTGCCTGTAACGAGTGCCTCCCTCAGTTGAAAGAGTGACAGGGTCAAAATCAAGGAACCCTATAACTCCCACCGATCCTTCCTAATCCCGGTAAAAAAAAATCGTGTAATGTTAGGCAGAATAAAGTGAAGAAACGCGTCCCAATATCGAAAGGGTTAAGGGGACAGTGGCTGTTTGTTTGGTCTATTAATTAATTTATTCATATATTTTTTTAGTTTCCTCCCTAGACCTCCATCAAGCTTAGAAGAAAAAAAACTAGACCCCCCCCCCCCCCCTTCAAGATTGATGTGTACATTTTCGGTAGAAACATGTCCCGGCCAAAGGCCGATTCCTCCTAAAATTCCAGGCTCGCTTTCGCTCGCCAGGAAAAAATCGACGCCTAAATGGCACGAAGGGTCCTAATATTGACCAAGATATGGGGTGAAAAGTCATAAAATCCCCAATCTGATGGAATCAACGTCTTAAAATCTCAAAACTAGTGGGGCTAAACATTAGGGAGAAGGGGTTCTATAAAAAAAAACCGGTCTGTCTCCCCTTAAGAAATGCACATCCTTGTTAAACACCATTCCATACGCCGATTTAATATATTATAGACTTTTAGTGTTTTTTTTTTTTTACATTTTTTCCCCATACAGCGTTCCACAAATATTTCCAGGCAACATCCCCCTTCCAAATTAAAATGCCACGTAGACTCTATTCCACATACAGTATACCTTCCATTCCACATAGACCTTCCATTCCACATATACCTTCCATTCCACATAGACTCTATTCCACATATACCTTCCATTCCACATAAACCTTCCATTCCACATAGACCTTCCATTCCACATAAGACTCCATTCCACATAGACTTTCCATTCCACATAGACTCCATTCCACATATACCTTCCATTCCACATAGACTCCATTCCACATAGACCTTCCATTCCACATAGACTCCATTCCACATAGACCTTCCATTCCATATAGACCTTCCATTCCACATAGACTCCATTCCACATATACCTTCCATTCCACATAGACTTTCCATTCCACAGACTCCATTCCACATACTGTATACCGTCCATTCCACATAGACTCCATTCCACATAGACTCCTTTCCACATAGACCTTCCATTCCACAGACTCCATTCCACATATACCTTCCATTCCACATAGACTCCATTCCACATATACTTTCCATTCCACATATACCTTCCATTCCACATATACCTTCCATTCCACAGACTCCATTCCACATATACCTTCCATTCCACATAGACTCCATTCCACATATACCTTCCATTCCACAGACTCCATTTCACATATACCTTCCATTCCACATATACCTTCCATTCCAGACTCCATTCCACATAGACTCCATTCCACATATACCTTCCATTCCACATATACCTTCCATTCCACATAGGCTCCATTCCACATATACCTTCCATTCCACATAGACTCCATTCCACATATACCTTCCATTCCACATAGACCTTCCATTCCACATAGACCTTCCATTCCACATAGACCTTCCATTCCACATAGACTCCATTCTCCATAGACTCCATTCCACATAGACCTTCCACTGCACTCCCCTGCCCCCACCACTTCCTCCCACTCCCCTTACTCCATCCCTTCCCCCTCACTCCCCTCCCTTCCCCTCACCCAATGCGGATAAATGTAAAGTACTACATATCGGATACCAAAATGAGAAAGCAAACTATTTGATGAATGGCACTCAGCTTAAGAATGTAAACAGAGAAACCGATCTGGGAGTAACAATATCGAGTAACCTAAAACCGAGTCAACAATGTTCAGAAGTTATTAAGAAGGCAAACAAAATAATTGGCTTTATAGGCAGGTCATTTGAGCATAAATCCAAAGACGTTATCCTAACCCTTTACAATTCCTTAGTCCGCCCTCTTCTGGAATACTGCGTTCAATCCTGGTGCCCTTATTACCAAAAAGATATAGACAAGCTAGAACGAGTTCAACGTAGAGTTACCAAAATGATACCTAGCCTAAAGAACAAACCATACGAGGAGCGTCTTAGATAATTAAATTTATTTCCTTTAATCCAGCGCAGATTAAGAGGTGACTTAATTCAAGTGTTCAAAATCATCAAAGGCATCGACAATATGAACTGTAGTAAGTACTTCACTATTGACCAATCTAATTTCACTCGGGGAAACGTGTGCAAAATCATTGGTAAATCTTTTAACTCACACGAAGCAAAAAATAAAATCTTCAATCGAGTTGTCAACTTATGGAATGGGCTTCCCCGAGATGTTATAGACTGCAGCACCGTTGATTCATTTAAACTTTGCCTAGACAAATATCTCGCATCAAACCCGCGACTGACTGCGTTTGTAAATGAATACCGGTAACTTTATTTTATCCTCCCCTCATTTACTAACCTATCTGTCCCCTACTAACTTCCTAATCCTGCCACGGACATTAGTTCCAGGGCAGTAGTTCCCTTTCCAATGTTCCCTTACCCACTCTAAACCACTGTTTGGACACTTGATCCTCAGTGTTTTGGAGGACAAGCAGCCGAGAAGGGTCACTAGAACTGTTGTTGCTTGATTTCCTTTGTACTTTGTAACCCCCCCCCCCCTCCCCTACCTTTCCCTCTCCTCCTTCCTTTCCCTCTCCTCCTTCCTTTCTCACCCCTCCCTTCCCCCCCCCCCCTCTCTCCTTCCCCTCCCCATTACCTCACTATTAAAACATGCCACTCATCTCCCCTCCCCTCCCTACACCATGCCATTCCAGCACCCCCACCCCTCCCACCCTCGCATGCCATCCCCTCTCCATTCCACCTTCCAAAACAAATTACTTGACGTCTTGGGAGCCACATCCTCATTCCGGCCGCATTCCAAAGAGAGAGAGAGAGAGAGAGAGAGAGAGAGAGAGAGAAAGAGAGAGGAGAGCAAGAGAGAGGAGAGCAAGAGTGAGGAGAGCAAGAGTGAGAGAGAGCGAGGTGTGACTTTCCTAGGTAGTACGGTATCAGACAGCATGGCTACTACACCTCTATATAATCAATACTACACATTAAATCAGGGTGTCAAACCGGAGCAATTCTGTTTGAAGACTGGAGTGAATATGAGAAGGAATACAAGAAAATTAACCCCTTGAGGATCTAAGACGCATTTGTCCATTCTATTTTCGGTTATCAGTAAAACGATTTTTTAAAATTTAGGAAGCATATTTAGGAATTAAAGCGGTATATATATACTATCTCAATTAACTCTTTAGCTTCCACAAGTTCACCCTAAGCTGTATATGATATTCTAATGATAGCCAGAATAAACTGTCAAAATGCGTCGTAATCCTCAAAGGGTTAACATGAACTAGCATTGTATTGGACACGTTATCAATTTCAAAGACATAATGTGAACTATAAACCATAACTTTGTCTTTACATAATTATGCAATAATATAGACTAATAATAATGGACTTGTCTTTCGTTTGACACCCTGCCTACAGTACAGTCTAGGTCAAAAGTCCTGCTACACCTTCACAACAATATACTCGCAAGCTTTAACCTTTTTAACCCCTTCAGCACCATGACACCTTTTAACCTTTGATTATGGCTAAAATTTGACGATTCCATGCAGTTTAAGAAGGACCCATGGTATTGAGAGGTATTATTGAGATCGCATTTACCCATTTGAGTCGTGGAGGTAGATTGTATACTAGCGAAAATCGTCTAATGGTAAGCAGAACATGATGGAAATCACGTAAGGGTGGTCGAGTGGTTGATTTTTATTTATTTTTTGTTCACAGGGGTTTGTAGTTGGCCCATTTTTGTGTATCATATATGTCAGTGACATCGATATTGGTCTGTTGAGTGTGACCTCCAAGTTAGCAGATGACGTTAAGCTTGGAGTGACTGCGAATGACCCTAAATGGCTTGAACAACTCAGGATGGATCTTAATAGACTGGTTGAATGGTCGGAGATGTGGCAGATGTCACTAAACTTGGGAAATTGCAAGGTGATGCATATCAGCCAAGGAAACTCCAAGTTAGGCTATTTGCTATTGGGAAAGACTCTGGAAGTGACTGACTTTGAAAAGTATTTAGGTGTTCTGATCAGCAGTGACCTAAAGTTTTCCAAGCAGGGCATTGAAGTACGGTATACAATAAAGCTCAGAAATTATTGGGCTATATTAAGAGACAGATTATATATATATGTATAGAATGAAGGAAATACCGGTAGTTCTCACACTCTACAACGGTCTGATTCGGCCTCTCTTTGGAATATGACTATGTTTAGTAATGATGACTGTAAAGAAGGTAATAGGTCTATTGTTGTATGTTTAGTGATGATGACTATAATGAAGGTGATAGGTTTATTGTATGTTTAGTAATGATGACTATAATGAAGGTGATAGGTTTATTGTATGTTTAGTAATGATGACTATAATGAAGGTGATAGGTATATTGTTGTATGTTTAGTAATGATAACTATAATGAAGGTGATAGGTATATTGTTGTATGTTTAGTAATGATGACTATAATGAAGGTGATAGGTATATTGTTGTATGTTTAGTGATGATGACTATAATGAAGGTGATAGGTATATTGTTGTATGTTTAGTAATGATGACTATAATGAAGGTGATAGGTATATTGTTGTATGTTTAGTAATGATAACTATAATGAAGGTGATAGGTATATTGTTGTATGTTTAGTGATGATGACTATAATGAAGGTGATAGGTATATTGTTGTATGTTTAGTAATGATGACTATAATGAAGGTGATAGGTATATTGTTGTATGTTTAGTGATGATAACTATAATGAAGGTGATAGGTATATTGTTGTATGTTTAGTAATGATGACTATAATGAAGGTGATAGGTATATTGTTGTATGTTTAGTAATGATGACTATAATGAAGGTGATAGGTATATTGTTGTATGTTTAGTAATGATAACTATAATGAAGGTGATAGGTATATTGTTGTATGTTTAGTAATGATGACTATAATGAAGGTGATAGGTATATTGTTGTATGTTTAGTGATGATGACTATAATGAAGGTGATAGGTATATTGTTGTATGTTTAGTAATGATGACTATAATGAAGGTGATAGGTATATTGTTGTATGTTTAGTAATGCTAACTATAATGAAGGTGATAGGTATATTGTTGTATGTTTAGTGATGACTATAATGAAGGTGATAGGTATATTGTTGTATGTTTAGTAATGATGACTATAATGAAGGTGATAGGTATATTGTTGTATGTTTAGTAATGATGACTATAATGAAGGTGATAGGTATATTGTTGTATGTTTAGTGATGATGACTATAATGAAGGTGATAGGTATATTGTATGTTTAGTAATGATAACTATAATGAAGGTGATAGGTATATTGTTGTATGTTTAGTAATGATGACTATAAGAGGTGATAGGTATATTGTTGTATGTTTAGTAATGATGACTATAATGAAGGTGATAGGTATATTGTTGTATGTTTAGTGATGATAACTATAATGAAGGTGATAGGTATATTGTTGTATGTATAGTGATGATGACTATAATGAAGGTGATAGGTATATTGTTGTATGTTTAGTAATGATAACTATAATGAAGGTGATAGGTATATTGTTGTATGTTTAGTAATGATGACTATAATGAAGGTGATAGGTATATTGTTGTATGTTTTATGATGACTATATGAGGTGATGTATATTGTTGTATGTTTAGTAATAATACCTATAATGAAGGTGATAGGTATATTGTTGTATGTTTAGTAATGATGACTATAATGAAGGTGATAGGTATATTGTTGTGTTTAGTAATGATGACTATAAAGGTGATAGGTATATTTGTTGTATGTTTCGTATGATAACTATAATGAAGGTGATAGGTATATTGTTGTATGTTTAGTAATGATGACTATAATGAAGGTGATAGGTATATTGTTGTATGTTTAGTAATTGGACTATAATGAAGGTGATAGGTATATTGTTGTATGTTTAGTAATGATAACTATAATGAAGGTGATAGGTATATTGTTGTATGTTTAGTAATGATGACTATAATGAAGGTGATAGGTATATTGTTGTATGTTTAGTAATGATGACTATAATGATGGTGATAGGTATATTGTTGTATGTATAGTGATGACTATAATGAAGGTGATAGGTGTATTGTTGTATGTTTAGTAATGATGACTATAATGAAGGTGATAGGTATATATTGTTGTATGTTTAGTAATGATGACTATAATGAAGGTGATAGGTATATTGTTGAATGTTTAGTGATGATGACTATAAAGAAGAGAATTTGGTCTATCGTTTGACACCCTGCTAATAGGCTAGGTACTAAATAGGTACGGTACTGTTTTTGTTTGTTTTCTTCTCATATATCTGCCAATGTGACCCCGCAATTTTACATTTTATTGCATTATGAACAAGGCGTTGGTTGCACACACATTACTATGTATGTTCTGCGGCGTAAAAACATCTACTTGAGAAGATAATGATCGTAAATTATTATTACCGGTACCGGGTACTTGTTTAATTTAATGATTTTCCGTGACTCCATAAGATGACGGTGTTGAGGCTGTATCACACGAGAGATTTTATAGTCAACATTCGATGATCAACATTGTTCTGGCAACATTTCTGGAGTATTTTGCACTGGTATCGGAAACTAGACTTAAACTGGTGCATAGGTCCCGGGTAGGCTAAACTGTTAGGGGAAGGAGTTTTTTTCCTGGACTCTCTTCTCCCTCATGTTTAGCCCGATTAGTTTTCAGATTTGAAGATATTCACCCCATTAGTTTGGCGATTTTTAAGACATTTTGCCACATTCCTTTACCAATATGAAGACCTTTCGTGCCATTTAGGGGTCGATTTTTTTCTAGAGAGCGATAGCAAGCCTGTGATTTATTTAGAAATGGCCTTCGGCCGGGACAGTTTTCTATCGAAAAATGTATAAATATATCTCGAAGGGGGGTCTTGGGTGTGTTTTTAAGCTTGATTGAGGTCTAGGAAGCACACTAACATATATACGGTATGCTATATACCGGTATATATATACAGTATATACCGGTATGCTGTATATATATATAAAATATATAATTATATTATCTATATATACGGTATATATTATAAAAGAGTTAAATTACCACCCCTTTAAATGTACAAGTCATCTCCAATGGCTTAGATTAACAAAACGATATATTTATAATGTTCAATCTCTCCTATTATGCCTGACAGTATTATGAGGTGCACGTTCCCACAAGTTTGCAACCAGGTTTTTACTGACGTTCGTGGGGAGGGAGAGAGAGAGAGAGATAGAGAGAGAGAGAGAGAGAGAGAGAGAGTACAAAGGAAATCAAGCAACAACAGATCTAGTAACCCTTCTAGGTTGCTTGTCCTCCAAAACACTGAGGATCAAGTGTCCAAACAGTGGTTTAGAGTGGGTAAGGGAACATTGGAAAGGGAAATACTGCCCTGGAACTAATGTCCGTGGCAGGATTAGGAAGTTAGTAGGGGACAGATGGGTTAGTAACTGAGGGGGGGATAAAATAAAGTTATTCATTTACAAACGCAGTCAGTCGCGGGTTTGATGCGAGATATTTGTCTAGGCGGAGTTTAAATGAATCAACGGTGATGCAGTCTATAACGTTTCGGGGAAGCCCATTCCACAAGTTGACAACTCGATTGAAGAAGAAATTCTTAGATTCGTGTGAGTTAAAAGATTTACCAATAATTTTGCAACCGTTTCCCCGCGTGTAATTAGATTGGTCGATAGTGAAGTACTTACTACAGTTCATATTGTCGATGCCTTTGATGATTTTGAACACTTGAATTAAGTCACCTCTTAATCTGCGCTGGGTTAAAGGAAATAGATTTAATTCTCTAAGACGCTCTTCGTATGGTTTGTTCTTTAGGCTAGGTATCATTTTGGTAACTCTACGTTGAACTCGTTCTAGCTTGTTTATATCTTTTTGGTAATAAGGGCACCAGGATTGAACGCAGTATTCCAGAAGAGGGCGGACTAATGAATTGTAAAGGGTTAGGATAACTTCTTTGGATTTATGCTCAAATGACCTGCCTATAAAGCCAATTATTTTGTTTGCCTTCTTAACAACTTCTGAACATTGTTGACTCGGTTTTAGGTTACTCGATATTGTTACTCCCAGATCGGTTTCTCTGTTTACATTCTTAAGCTGAGTGCCATTCATCGAATAGTTTGCTTTCTCATTTAGGTATCCGATATGTAGTACTTTACATTTATCCGCATTGAAACTCATTTGCCAAATTTGGGCCCAACATGACAATTTATCTAGATTGTGTTGCATATCGTCAACTTGTTCTTTTGAGAGTACGCTATTTGCAATTTTTGTATCGTCAGCAAATTTTGAGATTGTACAGGTGAGACCCTCATCTATGTCGTTGATGTAAATTAGAAAGAGAATTGGTCCTAGTACCGATCCCTGGGGTACCCCACTACTTACATTGGTCCATTTTGATGCCTTACCGTTTATGACTACTCTTTGCTTTCTGTCGCTGAGCCAATTTTCTATCCATTTCAACACACCGTCTTGTATTCCATGCGCTTTTAGTTTTAGCAGTAAACGTTTGTGGGGAACTTTGTCAAAGGCCTTTTGAAAATCAAGGTATATAATATCTACAGCTTTACTCTCATCGTAGAGGTTGAGGATATCGTGGAAGAAGTCTAAGAGGTTTGTTAAACAGGAACGTTTTTTACGAAAGCCGTGTTGAGTATCTTTAAGTATGTTATTTTCCTCTGAGTGATTTACGAGTCTGTCTCGTATGACCGTTTCTAGCATTTTACATACAACTGAGGTTAAGCTAATTGGACGATAGTTACTGGGTAGGGATTTGCTGCCTTTTTGAATATCGGTGTTACGTTGGCTAGCTTCCACTGATCGGGCATAGTTCCAGACTGCAAGGATTTATTGAATAGTAATGTCAGTGGTTTAGAGAGCTCATCCTTAGCTTCCTTTAGAACTCTGGGCGAGATTGTATCAGGTCCAGGCGTTTTATTTACCTTGAGTTTATCTAAACAATTCAATACTTCTCTCTCTGTAACGGTGATATTGCTTAGAACATCTGAATTATCAATCTGAATCGGCGATGGTGTAGGGATATCACTGAGGTCTTCTGTTGTAAAAACTGATGCAAAGAAGGTATTGAGGGCATTACTCATTTGTTCTTCGTCTTTGGTGTATTCTCCATTTTCATCGACTAACGGTCCAACAGTTGAAGTAACGACTTTTTTCTTTCTGATATAACTATAGAATTCTTTCGGGTTTGTTTTACTTTGATTCGCAATATGTAACTCTAAGGTCTTTTTACTTTGCTTAATTAACTTTTTGGCTTTGCATCGTAGCTCTACAAATTTCACCCGTTCTTCGTCATTTTGTGAGGATTTTAATCTATCATTAGCACATTTTTTAGCAAGCAGGCAGTTTGAAATATCTTTATTCCACCATTTGGGCTTATTATTATGGCCTGGACGCCGAGTTTTTGATGGTATGCAGTCTTGCACTGCTTTTAGGTAAGTGGCTTCGAATAACTTCCAAGATGTATTTATGTCGTTATTGTGAATTAAAAAGCTCCAGTCAGTTTCTTTAAACATAGCTCTAAGTTTATGGAAGTTTGCTTTCTTGAAATTAGGGACTTTTTCGATGCTACTATTTGGTTCGTTACTAGTAAACTTTAAAGTGAAAGTTATCGTACGATGGTCGCTGTTACTGAATTCATCACCAACATTCAAATTCTCTATTAATTCTTCTTTTGTTGCAAGTACAATGTCAAGAACGTTATTACCACGGGTCGGCATTCCAACAAATTGATAAAGCGAACTCTCTTGCAAGTTCGTATACAAGTCATGTCCGGAGTGTGAAGTAAGAGTATCGCCCCACTTGGTCACAGGTAAATTAAAGTCACCAAAAATTACGGTATCTTGTGAGTTACTTACATCTGCAATTTGTTCGTAAATTTCTCGGTCAGTTTGCACTGATTGAGCTGGAGGTCTGTATATTAATGCAAGTATTATTTTTGTACCTTTATTATTCTTTATTAGCACAAAAGATGCGTCGACGTTCACAATTTGAGGTTTTGACAAGAGGGTAGGGTTAAGACTTTCTTTGATATAAAGTAAAACGCCACCTCCATTTCGATTTATTCGGCTTTTCTCAAACATTACATAACCGGGAAGTGAATACTCTGCTAAAAAGTCTCTATCTTCTGTATTGAGCCAAGATTCTGTTATGCCAATCACATCATAATTTTCTGTAAACACTAGCTCCTCTAAATCTGAAAATTTATTGCGTATGCTACGAGCGTTTGCATAGAAACCTTTAAATTTGTTATTTTAGAACTCACGGAACGCTCTTTAATAATATTTTTGGTTCTTGTCGGATCTACATTTATGTTCATGGCTGTCCTCGGTCCTCGCTGTCTTCGGTCCTTATCGCTGGTGGTCCTCGGTTGCCTCTGTTTTTTTTTTCTTGGCGTTGGATGATTTATGTCACTGATTTATGATTTATGTCACAGAGAGAGAGAGAGAGAGAGAGAGAGAGAGAGAGAGAGAGAGAGAGAGAGAGAGAGAGAGAGAGAGAAGAGAGAGAGAGAGAGAGAGAGAGAGAGAGAGATAGAGAGAGATAGAGAGAGAGAGAGAGAGAGAGAGAGAGAGAGAGAGAGAGAGAGAGAGAGAGAGAGAGAGAGAGAGAGAGAGAGAGAGAGAGAGAGAGAGAGAGTACACACCATACCTCACAGGGAAATAGGGGAGCTATCCCCCCGCCAAAGGCGACTTTCTAGGACCTTTCCTAGCTGATGCTGAGAGGATTGGGTTCTAGTCATGTGGTGATGGGCTTGTGTATCAGAGTGAGAGTTGAGCGTTTTCTGCCATACCCATAGCTTACTCTGACATTTCCTTTTACTTATATATATATTTTGTAGATTTCAAGTGACGGCCTCTCTTCCGTGGATTGACCTCTCTACTACTAACCTCTAAACCAAAGTGTCACATTTTTCCTTTGCCCCTCAAATTTCCCTTCATAATTGTTAAGGGGCACATTTCCTTGGGTGGGGCTTCAGTGTCCCGGGCGTTCCCGCACCCTCCTCAGCTCCTCGCCTGGGAGCGGCTTCGGTCACCTGTGCATTCTTAGTGGTAAAGCAGGGAGGGTTCTGTGGGGTGCTCGATTATGGCCTTGGCCTTGCTCGGGACCTTGGGGCTGTTCGGTAAGACAGCCTGGGGAATAACAACAATAACAACCATACACCAAACACACACCAGTACTACCGGTACCGATACCACAAATACCCCAACTACCACACACCAAAGTACCACTACCACAAACACCCAACTTTTTTGTTCTATGTGTATGAAGGATACAAAAGGTAGCTTGCCTGTAACGAGTGTCTCCCCCAAAGCCGAAAGAATGACAGGGCCGAATTCAAGGGACGTTGGGGTCAAAATTCCTGGACATACGAAGTTTAAAGCAGTTTAAATCATAGGATGAAGTAAAGATTGATTGAGGGAGAGAGTTCCAGAGTTCACTTATACACCACAACTACCACACACACACACCACAACTACCTGACACCACAACTACCACACACACCACAACTACCACACACACCACAACTATCACACACCACACACATCAATACTACCACAAATACTCCAACTGCCACACACACCACTACCACCACATACCAACCAACTGGACGAGGAATGATTACCAAGAGATTATATTAGACAAACAGACAATTAGTTGTAAAAATGTGGACCTGATGATCTGAAGCTATTTATCGCGTTGGAGAGAGAGAGAGAGACCTGCAACTTTTTATCGCGTTAGAGAGAGAGGGAGAGAGAGAAAGAGAACAAATGATGTGGACATGCTTTTGTTGGGGTTTTCCAGGGCAATTGAATAAAGTCTACATGATCCGGGAGAGAGAGAGAGAGAGAGGGAGGGAGGGAGGGAAAAGTGTGTGCATAATGTTGCACACTCATTGCAATCTGTGTAAATTTATTTCTATCCGCTACTTCAACAGCTGTATAAGTGAAGTTTCTTCCAGGTAGAGAAGAATGCATAGGTGTAAAGTGTCCTGGTTAATTTAAACCCTTCAGTATTCGATATCTCATTTCTTTTTTAGATATAAGTAGACGATTTTATTCAGCTTAGGAAGGACATTTAGGCATGACAGAAGCATAGATCCTACCTAAGCTTAATCAAGTATTTTAATAATAGCTAGAATAAAATCTTGTAAAATAATGGTATAATGAAAGTATTAACTTCCAGTTGTAATCTTGCGTTGTACAGTATTCATCTATCTATCTATCTATTGCCTGACGCCGTGATCCCCGAAGGGGTGGCCACGAACGAACCGCCCCCATGCACCTCTGTCCCCAGTCAGTCGACGCCCCTCCCCCCAACCAGCACCGCCTTCGTTCATGTAGTTCCTCACTCCATCCTTCCACCTCATATTCGGTCTACCTCTCCCCCTCTGTCCCTCCACCTCGCTCTCGTACACCCTCTTAGTCATTCTCTCGCTTTCCATACGTTCCATATGGCCGAACCATCTCAAGTTGTTCCTTTTCACACTTTCCAGCACATCTACCTCCACACCACACCTCCTTCTTACTTCCTCATTAGTCTGTCTATCCCTCCATGTAACTCCGCACACACTCCTTAAGTAATTCATTTCCACTGCTCTCACTCTTGGTCTGAGTCTCTCAACCAACGTCCATGCTTCGCTTCCGTAAGTCAGTGTCGGGATTACCACACTGTCATGCAAGGACTTCTTCACTTCCATACTGACCACCCTATTTCTTGTTACTGCTTTTAGCGTTCCTACAACCCTCTTCCCCTGTTGTACCCTCTCCCGCACCTCTTCATCCATAGTCCCATCTTTACTCAACACACTGCCCAGATACTTAAAAGAGTTGACGATCTCCATAGCCTGACCGTTCAGCTTCACCTCACACTCTGTGACTTCACCCCTTTCGAAGACCATAACCTTGCTCTTCCCCGTATTTACCTTCAAATTCCGTTTTTCGCACACTGTTCCAAACTCATTTACCAGAGCCTGCAACTCCCATTCATTATCACTCATCAGAACTGTATCATCCGCAAACAGCAGTATAGGTAGCTTCCAGAAGTCATCAAGGATCATCGTCTCAGGAATCGTCCCCCGGCTCGGTGTAGAGAGCCGATTTTACAACATAGCCACCAGCACAAATCGTTGTCTAGCAAACCTCTGCAGGAAGGAGAACGTGGGATTCGTCGACACCTGGGACAATTTCTACTACGATGACTATTTGTTTTCGGATGATGGAGTTCATCTGAACCAGGTGGGAGCAGCGCGTTTTGGGCGTCTTCTCAACGATGCGGTGAAGGATTTTCGGAGAAGAAATCGACTCAGCACAGGACAACCAGGAAGGAGGACCGAAGACAGCGAGGACGGCAATCTACAAAGGAATTAAATACTAATCCGTCAAGAACCGCGAATTTGGATAAAGCTCCACCAACACGACCCAAATTCAAAACCGTGAGGGATAACGACCGAGGACCGAGGACAGCCATGAATGTAAATGTAGATCCGACCAGAACCAAAAATTCGATGAAAGAACGATCTGCGAGTTCTAAAACCGCAACTTTAAAGGTTTTCTATGCAAACGCTCGTAGCATACGCAATAAATTTTCAGATTTAGAGGAACTAGTGTTTACAGAAAATTATGATGTGATTGGCATAACAGAATCTTGGCTCAATACACAAGATAGAGACTTTTTAGCAGAGTATTCACTTCCCGGTTATGTAATGTTTGAGAACAGCCGAATAAATAAAAATGGAGGTGGCGTTTTATTTTATATCAAAGAAAGTCTTAACCCGACCCTCGTGTCAAAACCTCAAATTGTGAACGTCGACACATCTTTTGTGCTAATAAAGAATAATAAAGGTACAAAAATAATACTTGCGTTAATATACAGACCTCCAGCTCAATCAGTGCAAACTGACCGAGAAATTTACGAACAAATTGCAGATGTAAGTAACTCACAAGATACCGTAAATTTTTGGCGACTTTAATTTACCTGTGACCAAGTGGGGCGATACTCTTACTTCACACTCCGGACATGACTTGTATACGAACTTGCAAGAGAGTTCGCTTTATCAATTTGTTCGAATGCCGACCCGTGGTAATAACGTTCTTGACATTGTACTTGCAACAAAAGAAGAATTGATAGAGAATTTGAATGTTGGTGATGAATTCAGTAACAGCGACCATCGTACGATAACTTTCACTTTAAAGTTTACTAGTAACGAACCAAATAGTAGCATCGAAAAAGTCCCTAATTTCAAGAAAGCAAACTTCCATAAACTTAGAGCTATGTTTAAAGAAACTGACTGGAGCTTTTTAATTAACAATAACGACATAAATACATCTTGGAAGTTATTCGAAACCACTTACCTAAAAGCAGTGCAAGACTGCATACCATCGAAAATACGGCGTCCAGGCCATAATAATAAGCCCAAATGGTGGAATAAAGATATTTCAAACTGCCTGCTTGCTAAAAAATGTGCTAATGATAGATTAAAATCCTCACAAAATGACGAAGAACGGGTGAAATTTGTAGAGCTACGACGCAAAGCCAAAAAGTTAATTAAGCAAAGTAAAAAGACCTTAGAGTTACATATTGCGAATCAAAGTAAAACAAACCCGAAAGAATTCTATAGTTATATCAGAAAGAAAAAAAGTAGTTACTTCAACTGTTGGACCGTTAGTCGATGAAAAAGGAGAATACACCAAAGACGAAGTACAAATGAGTAATGCCCTCAATACCTTCTTTGCATCAGTTTTTACAACAGAAGACCTCAGTGATATCCCTACACCATCGCCGATTCAGATTGATAATTCAGATGTTCTAAGCAATATCACCGTTACAGAGAGAGAAGTATTGAATTGTTTAGATAAACTCAAGGTAAATAAAACGCCAGGACCTGATACAATCTCGCCTAGAGTTCTAAAGGAAGC
Organism: Paralithodes platypus; assembly: GCA_032716605.1. NCBI lineage: Eukaryota > Metazoa > Arthropoda > Malacostraca > Decapoda > Lithodidae > Paralithodes > Paralithodes platypus. Next base: position 34,037,162 of record CM064484.1, on the reverse strand, counting down.
TAAGAATGAGCTCTCCAAACCACTGACATTACTATTCAATAAATCCTTGCAGTCTGGAACTATGCCTGATCAGTGGAAGCTAGCCAACGTAACACCGATATTCAAAAAGGCAGCAAATCCCTACCCAGTAACTATCGTCCAATTAGCTTAACCTCAGTTGTATGTAAAATGCTAGAAACGGTCATACGAGACAGACTCGTAAATCACTTGGAGGAAAATAACATACTTAAAGATACTCAACACGGCTTTCGTAAAAAACGTTCCTGTTTAACAAACCTCTTAGACTTCTTCCACGATATCCTCAACCTCTACGATGAGAGTAAAGCTGTAGATATTATATACCTTGATTTTCAAAAGGCCTTTGACAAAGTTCCCCACAAACGTTTACTGCTAAAACTAAAAGCGCATGGAATACAAGACGGTGTGTTGAAATGGATAGAAAATTGGCTCAGCAACAGAAAGCAAAGGGTAGTCATAAACGGTAAGGCATCTAAATGGACCAATGTAAGTAGCGGGGTACCCCAGGGATCGGTACTAGGACCAATTCTCTTTCTAATTTACATCAACGACATAGATGAGGGTCTCACCTGCACAATCTCAAAATTTGCTGACGATACAAAAATTGCAAATAGCGTACTCTCAAAAGAACAAGTTGACGATATGCAACACAATCTAGATAAATTGTCATGTTGGGCCCAAATTTGGCAAATGAGTTTCAATGCGGATAAATGTAAAGTACTACATGTCGGATACCTAAATGAGAAAGCAAACTATTCGATGAATGGCACTCAGCTTAAGAATGTAAACAGAGAAACTGATCTGGGAGTAACAATATCGAGTAACCTAAAACCGAGTCAACAATGTTCAGAAGTTGTTAAGAAGGCAAACAAAATAATTGGCTTTATAGGCAGGTCATTTGAGCATAAATCCAAAGAAGTTATCCTAACCCTTTACAATTCCTTAGTCCGCCCTCTTCTGGAATACTGCGTTCAATCCTGGTGCCCTTATTACCAAAAAGATATAAACAAGCTAGAACGAGTTCAACGTAGAGTTACCAAAATGATACCTAGCCTAAAGAACAAACCATACGAAGAGCGTCTTAGAGAATTAAATCTATTTCCTTTAACCCAGCGCAGATTAAGAGGCGACTTAATTCAAGTGTTCAAAATCATCAAAGGCATCGACAATATGAACTGTAGTAAGTACTTCACTATCGACCAATCTAATTACACGCGGGGAAACGGTTGCAAAATTATTGGTAAATCTTTTAACTCGCACGAATCTAAGAATTCTTCTTCAATCGAGTTGTCAACTTGTGGAATGGGCTTCCCCGAGACGTTATAGACTGCAGCACCGTTGATTCATTTAAATTCCGCCTAGACAAATATCTCGCATCAAACCCGCGACTGACTGCGTTTGTAAATGAATAACTTTATCCTCCCCTCAGTTACTAACCCATATGTCCCCTACTAACTTCCTAGTCCTGCCACGTTAGTGGCAGGGCAGTAGTTCCCTTTCCAATGTTCCCTTACCCACTCTAAACCACTGTTTGGACACTTGATCCTCAGTGTTTTGGAGGACAAGCAACCTAGAAGGGTCACTAGATCTGTTGTTGCTTGATTTCCTTTGTACTCCTTTGTACTCCTTTGTACACTCAATTCCCTCCCTTTTCAGCGATACACCAACATCCACTGCTCTTGATAGTATTTCTTTCATGACTCCATCCATATATACAGTAAACAACCACGGGGACATCACACACCCCTGTTTCAAACCAACATTCAGGTCAAAGAACTCGCTCTGCTCACTCTCCACACGTACTGCCGCCTTTGCACCCTCATACATGCTCTTCACTGCTTTCAGCAACTTGCCCTCTACTCCGTATATTCTAAGTACTTTCCACAAACCTTCTCTATCCACTCTGTCATAGGCCTTCTCCAAGTCCATAAAGGCAACATACACCTTTTGTTTCTTCTCCAGATACTTCTCCACAACACAATTCAGGGTAAAAATCTGATCTACACATCCTCTTCCCTTCCTAAAACCTCCCTGCTCGTCGCGCCTATCCATTTCTTCGTTCTCACTCTCACTCTCTCAATCACTACCCTACTGTATACCTTCCCTACTACGCTTAGAAGACATATTCCTCGGTGGTTACCACACACTCCTCTTTCCCCTTTGCCCTTATATAGGGGGACTATTATGCCAGTCTTCCAGTCATCGGGTGCACTCCCCTTCTCCCATGCTAGTTTGCACATTTTCCATACCCATTCTATCACTATCTCACCACCATACCTCAACATTTCCCCACACACTCCATCTGTTCCTGGTGCTTTCCCCAACTTCACTCTTTTCATGGCTTCCCACACTTCTGACCTCCTGATCCCCACCTCCTCCTCCACTACTTCTCTTCTTCTCCCTCCCATACCATATCCAGCTATGTTTGCTGGCTCTTCATTCCTTTCATTTAGCAACTCACTGAAGTACTCCCTCCATCTTTCGACTCTCTTGCTTCTCGGCTAGCATTCTCCCATTCTTATCTTTCACACCCTTACTGTTTCCCTTGCTACCTTCCCTAACTTTCTTGACTTCTTTCCAGAACAGTTTCTTACTCCCTCCACTTTACACTCAGATTCCTTCCAAATTCCTCATCTACTCTTCTCTTACTTTCCTTCACTACTCTCTTCACCACCCTCTTACTCTCCACGTACCTCACTCGTTTCTGTCTCTCGGAATCTTCATTCCCTCTATTCATTCGACAGTATTCATGTCGTGGTTAAATATCTTGTCATTTGATATTTTACAGATTTCCATAAGATTATCTCACGAAGCTTTCAACCAATCGTCATATCCACATAACCCAGTTTTCTAATTAGTGGAATATATGGCATACACGGTAACAAGATTATATATATATATATATATATATATATATATATATATATATATATATATATACTGGTATATATAAACATTGAATAGCATCACCAGCTCATTTCTGGTAGAGTATTGTTTGGAGAGAGAGAGAGAGAGAGAGAGAGAGAGAGAGAGAGAGAGAGAGAGAGAGAGTTAGAGTTACAAGGAGTTACAGGGAATAGTTAGTATCTCAGAGACCTTGCGGTCCATTCCGGGAAGATGCTGAAAGTGTAAGGAGAGAGACTGTTTAGTGCACTACACTCACTACAGAGTGTGCAACATAATATCTACTTACCTTACCTTGCTCTTTTCTTGAACTGCTCTACTGAAGAACTGTTTACAACTTCGGAAGGAAGTTTGTTCCAGGTAGAACATATCTTATATTTGAAAAGGTTTCCACAAATACTAGTGCTGAGCCGTTTAAATTTAAATTTCCAGCCATGATTGAGTGTTGTATTCATATTGAGGCTAAACATTTTGCTATAATCCACATTGACAAACCCATTACGTATTTTAAAAAGTTAAATGAGCTGATCTTGTAGTCTGCGTGTCTCCAACGGAAAGGGATAGAGAGAGAGAGAGTGAGTTAGAGTTAGAGATAGAGAGAGAGAAGTCACTACAAACCGAGGATACAGAGTACTTCCAAGTACCAACACACACACACACACACGCACGCACGCACGCACGCACACGCAGGTACGCATTCCTTCAGGGAGAATTAGCTATAACACGTCGCTTATTTAATGCTTGCATTACTCTTGCGCGTGCCCCCCCCCTCATTTGCTCTCTCTCTCTCTCTCTCTCTCTCTCTCTCTCTCTCTCTCTCTCTCTCTCTCTCTCTCTCTCTCTCTCTCTCTCTCTCTCTCTCTCTCTCTCTCTCTCTCTCTCTCTCTCTCAACAACGAGTGGTACTGGTAATCAATTGTGTTTCTTCTGAGTAGACTGCAGTCACTTCTGGAGTTCAACAGTGATCTGTCCTTGGCCCACTTCTGTTTACCATATATGTCAATGACATCGATATTGGTCTGTTGAGTGTGATCTCCAAGTTTGCAGATGACATAAAACTTGGAATGAATGTGAAAGACCCCAAAGGGGATGGACCTCAACAGACTGGGTGAATGGTCGGAGACATGGTAGATGCCTCTAAATTTGGAAAAGTGCAAGGTGTTGCATATCGGCCAAGCAAACCCCAATTCTCCCTACCAACAATTCCTTTGAGACCTCTGGTGGACGCTTCTGAACTAGCGCCAGAGCTACGACTGTAGACATCACTATAGGCTATCCAACACCTAGGATATGCAGTTTATCTCAATTTTTGTGTGATTCTACACATTTTTATTATACAGTATACGACTACACTAAGTGCTTATATAGTATAGTAATACAGGGAAAGTCCATATGCAGCTGATAATGACTACACACATAATTATAAGCTGATTAAATATCATAACAAAATTGGCGGGAAAATACCTGCTGACTTTGTATTGTAAATATACGTTATGTATGAATATGGGTGATTTTAAAATATATAAAACAAAAGTATTCATATACCAAAGTATGTGTCAGCTACAGACATTTAGACTAATTGCATATATTATAGAATTGTTTAAGGAGAGGGAGGGTGGATAGCTCCGCGATGTCGCCCATTTCCCACAATGCACCGCGGTAAACCTTGCGTTCAGCGCCTCTATCGGCCACCGTAGGCATTTATTGGTAGGGAGAATTCAGGCTATTCACTATTGGTAATGCCTCTGGAAGTGACTGACTTGGAAAAGGATTTGGGTGTTCTGATTAGCAGTGACCTAAAGTTTTCCAAGCAGTACATTGAAGTAGAGAAGAAAGCTCAGAAATTATTGGGCTATGTTAAGAGGCAATTTAAGGCTTAGTATAGAAATAAGGAAATAGTCCTCACACTTTACAACACTGATACGGCCACTCCTGGAGTATGCTGTTCAATTCTGGTCTCCAGCACTCAATAAATAGTCTAGTAAAAATATGAAAATTTTCCCCAAACCCCAAACAAATTGCAAGAGTTTGTTTTATGGTTGGAAGTTGTTGTATGAATATCAAGGAACATCCCACCCAAAATCCCCCAAAATCCAACGACGGGAAATTACGTAATCAGCATAAATTAAAAATGGCCGCCTAATTATTTTTAAATGCTCCGATTCTCCTAAATAGTTGGTTTTAGGGCCTATAAATGTATTACAGAGGTATATCAATGTGATACCGAAAATTTTAATTAGCCAATCAAAGTGCTGAGGGATGTAGTTATAACGTCATGATGTGACATGACATACATTTAATGATATTAAATGACCAACATGGTCACGTCAGGACACTTTACCCACTTCATTGGATCATAATATTCAAACTCTCGATGGCCATGGTACGTTTCATAGAATGGGGATCATATCTACTTCAACACCAGGATTGGTTTCACATGAGAGCATCCCAAGGATGTCCACCACAGACTGCAGCCTTCATGATGCAAAGATCAACATCCGGTACTACAAATGTTTGACTGGCAGTTGTGAGAAAATACTTTACCAGAAGCTGCCAGACATATGTGCAAGTGATGAACGCTGGCAGATAGATGTCCTATGGAAGTCGGCGTGGAGTTTCAGACCCCAGCGCCCTGCATGGTCTGGGCTGCTGCAGGCAGTAACAAATGGTCCTCATCCAGGAAAAGCATCCTTCCATCTCCTTCCCATGATTGACATGAATCCAAATGACCTCACCTGCATCTACTCGACTCTCCACTTCATCGCCAAGGAGTGTAAGCACAATGGAGCCACCCCAATCATCACATTTGATCAGCCACTTTGGTGGAAGTCCAAGACCATTATCATCAGGGAAAAGGCTGACAGTGATCTGAGGAAGATAGTCCTTAACCTCGGAGGATTTCACACAATCATGAGTTACCTTGGAAGCATCAGTCATGTGATGACGGCAACAGGGCTTAAGGATGTGTTGGAACTTGTCTATGCTGAAAATGCTGTTCATCACATGCTCTCTGGAAAAGCATATGCTAGAGCAATACGAGGTCACTTTCTAGTAGATACAGTTCTGAATGCCCTAGTCATCCAAAGAGCTTATGATCTGCCAACCATCCCCATTGAGGAAGAAGAGAATAATATATGCAGTGAACTCAAAGATCTCATCGACACCTTTGACCGTCTTCTGGAGTCTCAAGATGAAAGAACCATCAACGATAATGAAACCATCACCAAGGTCTCCAACCATATTGAGATAGAGAAGGAGAAACTGAGGGGCACTCCTACAGGAAAGTTATGGATACCGGTACTCTACATGAAGATGGTTGACCTACTCCGAATGGTCCTGAAAGCACAGCGCACTGGTAACTTTATGTTATACTTGAAGACTGCAACAGATGCTACCCTTCTTCGCTGCCACTGGTCACAATCACTACACCAAGTCAGTTCACATATACCTTCAGGATATGCTTGCCCTCAAGGAGACTAACCCAGAAGTATTCAACAGCTACTTTGCAGGCCTATTTGTAGTCCACAGGACAGATCGATTCTGGGCTGGACTGCCAACTGATTTAGTTATTGAACAAGTGCTGATGCGGGCATTGAAGACTTCAGGAGGACTTACACATGGTAGAGGCATGGATGAGGAAAAGCGGACGCGTTGGCTACTGGCGATGCCTGCCTGTGTGGAAGTAAGCCAAACGATGCAGGAACTGACCGAAACATACCACTCCACTGGTGAGCAAAACACACATAAGGACCTGTCAGAAGCTAGGCAGAAAAGAGATAGAAAGGACACTGGCACAATACTTGAATTCTTTGAACATCACAGTCCATTTGGAGACCTAGAAGACCTCTATGATATTGCGACTGGAGTGGGCAGCACAAAGACAGCTAATCCACATGATGCTGAAGACGTGGGGAAAGAAATCATAGCAAGGATGGAAGGCCAGGATGCATTAAAGTACAGTTTCCGAAGACGAGATCAGATAGAGACACTTGGTCAGAAAGTCTCTATTTCTGCATGTGAAAAAGTATCTGTAGACCCACAGCTGCTCTTTCAGAGACTGGTTATTATTGCCAACAACTCAGACACAAACCTTCTATCTATCTATCTATTGCCTGACGCCGTGATCCCCGAAGGGGTGGCCACGAACGAACCGCCCCCATGCACCTCTGTCCCCAGTCAGTCGACGCCCCTCCCCCCAACCAGCACCGCCTTCGTTCATGTAGTTCCTCACTCCATCCTTCCACCTCATATTCGGTCTACCTCTCCCCCTCTGTCCCTCCACCTCGCTCTCGTACACCCTCTTAGTCATTCTCTCGCTTTCCATACGTTCCATATGGCCGAACCATCTCAAGTTGTTCCTTTTCACACTTTCCAGCACATCTACCTCCACACCACACCTCCTTCTTACTTCCTCATTAGTCTGTCTATCCCTCCATGTAACTCCGCACGCACTCCTTAAGTAATTCATTTCCACTGCTCTCACTCTTGGTCTGAGTCTCTCAACCAACGTCCATGCTTCGCTTCCATAAGTCAGTGTCGGGATTACCACACTGTCATGCAAGGACTTCTTCACTTCCATACTGACCACCCTATTTCTTGTTACTGCTTTTAGCGTTCCTACAACCCTCTTCCCCTGTTGTACCCTCTCCCGCACCTCTTCATCCATAGTCCCATCTTTACTCAACACACTGCCCAGATACTTAAAAGAGTTGACGATCTCCATAGCCTGACCGTTCAGCTTCACCTCACACTCTGTGACTTCACCCCTTTCGAAGACCATAACCTTGCTCTTCCCCGTATTTACCTTCAAATTCCGTTTTTCGCACACTGTTCCAAACTCATTTACCAGACCCTGCAACTCCCATTCATTATCACTCATCAGAACTGTATCATCCGCAAACAGCAGTATAGGTAGCTTCCACTCAATTCCCTCCCTTTTCAGCAATACACCAACATCCACTGCTCTTGATAGTATTTCTTTCATAACTCCATCCATATATACAGTAAACAACCACGGGGACATCACACACCCCTGTTTCAAACCAACATTCAGGTCAAAGAACTCGCTCTGCTCACTCTCCACACGTACTGCCGCCTTTGCACCCTCATACATGCTCTTCACTGCTTTCAGCAACTTGCCCTCTACTCCGTATATTCTAAGTACTTTCCACAAACCTTCTCTATCCACTCTGTCATAGGCCTTCTCCAAGTCCATAAAGGCAACATACACCTTTTGTTTCTTCTCCAGATACTTCTCCACAACACAATTCAGGGTAAAAATCTGATCTACACATCCTCTTCCCTTCCTAAAACCTCCCTGCTCGTCGCCTATCCATTTCTCCGTTCTCACTCTCACTCTCTCAATCACTACCCTACTGTATACCTTCCCTACTACGCTTAGAAGACATATTCCTCGGTGGTTACCACACACTCCTCTTTCCCCTTTGCCCTTATATAGGGGGACTATTATGCCAGTCTTCCAGTCATCGGGTGCACTCCCCTTCTCCCATGCTAGTTTGCACATTTTCCATACCCATTCTATCACTATCTCACCACCATACCTCAACATTTCCCCACACACTCCATCTGTTCCTGGTGCTTTCCCCAACTTCACTCTTTTCATGGCTTCCCACACTTCTGACCTGATCCCCACCTCCTCCTCCACTACTTCTCTTCTTCTCCCTCCCATACCATATCCAGCTATGTTTGCTGGCTCTTCATTCCTTTCATTTAGCAACTCACTGAAGTACTCCCTCCATCTTTCGACTCTCTCTTGCTTCTCGGCTAGCATTCTCCCATTCTTATCTTTCACACCCTTACTGTTTCCCTTGCTACCTTCCCTAACTTTCTTGACTTCTTTCCAGAACAGTTTCTTACTCTCCCTCCATTTTACACTCAGATTCCTTCCAAATTCCTCATCTACTCTTCTCTTACTTTCCTTCACTACTCTCTTCACCACCCTCTTACTCTCCACGTACCTCGCTCGTTTCTGTCTCTCGGAATCTTCATTCCCTCTACTACCCAACCACTCTCTATATGCTTTCTTCTTTTCTTCCACAGCTATTCTTACCTCTTCTGTCCACCATGCTGTACCTTTCACTCCCCTCCCTCTTCTCCTCACTCCACACACCTCCTCACATGCTGCACAGATCTCATCCTTAAACACCTTGCTCATCTCCTCCACTTCCTCCATAACTTCCAGGTCGAACCCACCTAGTCGTCTTTCCACTGCTCTCCTGTACTCCTCCCTGACTTCCTCCTCCTGCAACCTCTCCACCCTCCTCACCATTCCACCCTCCTCTCGCCTCCCTCCCGCTCTCCTCACCCACTTCTTTTGTATCCTAACCTTAGCTACCACTACATAATGATCAGACAGACCCCCTCCAATACCCTATACACCCTAGCATCCATCACAGATTTCTTCATTCGTTCATCCACACATACATAATCAATCAATGACTTTCGTTCCACCACTGTCTTATCCTTCATCGTCAACATCCGTTTCCACGTGTACCTGTGGATCATTCTGTGTCGGAAGAAGGTGTTGGCTATCCACAGCCTCCTCCCCACACATACGTCCACAAGTGCACTACCATTCCCATTCACCTCTGATGGTACCCCCCACCCTCCCACCACTCCCTCAACTTTCCTATCACCCACCTTACCATTCATATCCCCAATCAGAAATATTCTTTCGTTCTTGTCAAAATTCTCCAGGCACGCCTCCACATTCATCCAGAACTCCTCTTTCTTTCTTTCAAGTATATCCTCTGTCGGGGCATACACACATACAATCACCCACGTTTGTATTCCTACTTTCATTCTCACCCACACAATCCTTGAACCCACAGACCCATACTCTCTTACACATTCCTTCCATTTGCTACTTACAAACAAACATGCACCTTCTCTCGCTGTTCCTTCACTCACTCCAGCACACACACCCATTCCACATTCCCATTCTCTCACATCTGAACCTTTCCATTTGGTCTCTGTCATTCCACATACATCCAGCCTGGCATTCACTAACACTTCCAGAACCTCTCTCTCTTTTGTGCCATCATTCATGCCACTAACATTCCACGTAGCCATTCTCAGAATGTCCGAAGGCATGTCCTTAGTCGGTCTTGGTTCGTCAACGTTGGTTCCGTCCGCATCCGAGGCTGTTCGTTCGTTTTTCTTTGCTTAGATATTTTTTCCGGGTGGGGGTCGCAAGCCCACCGACCCAACCTCTTTAGTCGCCTCTTACGACACGCAGAAGGCACGTGGGGCATATTCTATTCCCTAACCCCCAGGGGGTTAGGGAACCTTGCTGATGTATTTAAATATGAACTATCTCCCCATCCCCCTGCCCTCTTCGACAAATCAGGCATGTTACATGAGCCCAATAAACCTCAGCTGACTGAAGCATTGGCCAAGATGATAACCAAAGAAGAACTTTCACGTCCTCCACAAGATGCTTTATTCTCCATTGTTGATGGGGGCTCACTTCTGCAGAGGCTGCCATGGAGCAGGGGGGAGAGTTTCCAAGAAATAATTGGGAAGTATGTCTCTCACTTGAAACGCTTAACCAATCCAGTTGTAGTGTTTGATGGATATGCCAATCCTTCGACCAAAGATTTTACTTATTTGCGTAGATCAAAAAGAATAACTGGCCCAAGGGTACACTTCAACCCTAAGACCCGTCTTCATTCAAAGAAGGACGTATTCCTTTCGAACACTAAGAACAAGCAGGATTTCATTACCTTGTTAAGCAGTAGGTTAACATCGGGTGGTGTGATAACCATCCATGCGGAGAGAGATGCTGATTACTTGATTGCAAAAACAGGAGTTGAATATTCAATGAAAGGAATGACCCATGTTATTGGAGAAGATACTGACCTACTCATTCTCCTGTGCCACCATTCAAAGCCAGACACCAAGGGCCTTTACCTCATATCTGAGAAAGTGACCTCAAGGTTCCCTGTGTTGAATATTTGCCTCCTTAAAGACAAACTTGGACCACAGATTTGCCAGGCCCTTCCTTTCGTTCATGCAATGTCTGGGTGTGACACAACTTCTCGGCTCATTGGTATCGGGAAAGGTGTAGCCCTTAAAATGGCACAGAATGACAAGGATTTTCTGAATCTTGCACAGGTGTTCTCGTCAGTGGCAAAGGCTGGGGAAGTTGAAGATGCAGGGAAAAAGGTACTCGTCTCCCTTTATGGTGGTGGGAAGGGAGATACACTTGATTTGTTGCGAAAGAAGCAGTTCACAAGCAAAGTGGCCAGTAGGATAACTAGTGTTGATGTTCGTAACTTACCCCCAACATCTGACTCTGCAAAATACCATTCATTCCGTGTTTACCACCAAGTTCAAACATGAATGGGACGAGGAAATGATTTTCAAGCAGAAGAATGGGGATGGACAGTGAAGAAGGGCATGTTTCATCCTAAGACAATGGACTTGTCACCTGCACTAGAAACACTCATGAAGGTAATACGGTGTCAATGCAAGGGACAGTGCGACAACAACTGATGTAGCTGCCGAAAACAGGGACTTGAATGTACTAGTGCTTGTGGGGATTGTCAAGAAGGCACGTGCAGTAACATTGAAGTTGACATGATGGACACAGAGGATTTGGACTCATTGTAAACAGTGGTAGGTTATCAGTGCTCTTCGTTCTAGTTTTATTATACAAATAGTGTTCAAACCAGGAGTCTATGGTGCAAACAGACAAACCCATGGTGAATTTGGGTGTACTTCATAGCAATGACGTCATATTTGTATGACATAACACTATGATATCATTACTATGACATAGCTACGTCACTTACTGCTTTTGTTGTGCTTAATAAATTCTTTGGTACCACATTGATATACATCTGTAATATATTTATAGACCCTAAAATCAACTTTTTAGGAGAATCGGAGCATTTAAAAATAATTAGGCGGCCATTTTGGATTTATGCTGATTACGTAATTTCCCGTCGTTGGATTTTGGGTGGGATGTTCCTTGATACTCATACAACAACTTCCAACCATAAAACGAACTCTTGCAATTTGTTTGGGGTCATACTTAATTTTACTGGACTAAAAGATATAGAGCGACTAGAAAGAGTACAAGCTAGAGCTACAAAGCTTATTCCATCGCTTAGAAGAATGAGCTATGTGGACCGGTTGAGAGTTCTTGATCTCTTTCCATTGGAGACACGCAGACTACGAGGTGAGCTCATTGAAGTATTTAAACTACCGGTACTTAATGGATTTGACAATGTGGATTATAGCAAAATGTTTATTCTCAATATGAATACAACACGCAACCATGGCTGGAAATTAGAATTGAAAAGGTTCAGCACTAGTATTTGTGGAAAGTTTTTCACATATAAGATCTGTTCTACATGGAACAAACTTCCCTCAGAAGTTGTAAACAGTTCTTCAGTAGAGCAGTTCAAGAAGAGAGTAGATAGTATTTTGCACACTCTGTAAAGAGTGTAATGCACTAAACAGTCTCTCTCTTTCCACTTCGAGTATCTCCTCGGTATGAACAGCAAGGTCTCCGAGATACTAACTATTCCTTGTAACTCTCTCTCTCTCTCTCTCTGGCTGGCCTTGTAATTCACTACCATTAAATTTTAAGGGGAGATAGTCGGTTTTTCCATCGGAAAATGTATAAATTAAGCTTGAAAGGGGTCTTGGTTAGCATTTTTTTTGTTTGAAGGAAGTCTGGGAATGCGTTTTTGTTAGCCTAGGGGACAAACTAAAATACATTGTTCGAAAATGGCAAAAGCAAGACAAATCCTCAATAATACTGTAATCTGTAATTAAAGCAAATACTCTAATAAACCCCAAACACGTGGGACCAGGTGCCAGGAATGTTAAGCCCGTTGGGTGGCTACCTGTATCCTGGTGATGGTGGAGGTGGAGGTGGAGGTGGAAGAGGAGGAGGATCTTTGGGTTAGTTTGGTTAGGTTTGTTGTTGTTGTTGCTTTGTAGATTTTCTGGTTGAACAGACATAAAAGTTTGATGAACACCGACAGTCGTTATTACTGGTAAAAGTTATGCGATATATATATATATATATATATATGTATATATATATAAGAGAGAGATAGAGAGATACTGTATGCACTATGTAAAAATGGTAGGCTATAATATTAATATTTTGAATATGCACATTATCTAACTACTTATAAATCAAATTAACCTTGTGATTGTTTTCCTTGCAGGTAAGTGCCGGATGCTGTGAGTGATGTCAACACAAGCGCGTGGTTGTGGTAAGTCAGCTGATTAGCACGTGCCTCGGGTAAACAAACTCGCCTCGCCACACGTGTTCAATGTAAACAAAAGCCCACACTCTTGTTTATAGTGCGTTAGGTTAGTGTTCTCAGCAATATGTTTAAGGGGACAGGGGTCGTTTTTTGGTCGAATTTTGTCATTTATTAATCATTTTTCTAGTTTCCTCCCTAGACCTCCATCAAACTTTATAAAAACATCCATTAGATCCCCCTTCTAGATTTATTTGTACATTTTTCGGTAGAAAAATGTCCCGGCCGAAGGCGGGTTCTTCCAACATTACAGGCTCACTATCGTTCGCCAGGAAAAAAAAATGGACACCTAAATGGCACGAAAGTGATTTTGTGTTTTGCTGCTATCCTACAGTGCTAACTGACTGTGTGTGTGTTTATATTAATATATTTTTGTATTAGTAATGGCAACGTTATTCAAAAGTAAAACAAATCTTGATAAGGCATTTGTAATAATGGAGTTTTTACTTGTTTATTTTGTTGTGTTTATTTTTTTATTTTTTTTTATTGTTGCTTTATTTATTTATTTATTTATGTATTTATATATTAATATATATATATATATATATATATATTTGGTATTATTATTTAGTTTCCTCCCTAGACCTCTATCAAGCTTATGCAAAACATACCCCCAAGACCCTCCTTAGCGATACTTGTGTGCATTTGTGCATTTTTCGGTAGGAAAAAGCCCCGTCCGAAAGCCGATTTTCATCCTAAATTGCAGGCTCACTATCGCTTGCCATGAAAAGAATCGACACCTAAATTCCACGAAAGGTCCTAATATCACCAAAATAATGAGGCTAATGTTTTAAAGTCGAAACTAATTGGGTTAAACATGAGGGAGACGGGGATCCAGAACTGTACAGAACCCTCTCTCCCCCCCCCCCCCCCCCCCCCCCTCCCCCCCTTAACAGTATTATTATTTGGGACACCCGACTTTGTTTTGTAGGTTCAAGCCCACAAATGTCTGACTACACTTATTAAAGGGACAGTGGTTATTTTGGGGGTCTTTATTTATATATTCATTTGTTTTTTAGTTTCCTCCCTAGACCTCCATCAAACTTGTGAAAACACCCAACCAAGACCCTCCTTCAAGATGTGTACATTTTTCGATCGAAAAATGTTCCGGCCGAAGGCCGGTTCCTCTTGAATAACAGGCTCGCTATCGCTCGCCAGGAAAACATTGACACTCAAATGACACGAAGTCTTAATTTGAAAAAGAAATGAGACAAAAGGTCTTCAAATCGCCAAACTAATGGGCCGAACGTCTTAAAATCTGAAAGCTAATGGGGCCTAACATAAGGAAGAAAGTGGACCAGAAAAATGGCCCATCTATCCTTAATGGAAAAGGTACATGGTGATTACAGTCTATTAAGGGAGCTCAGACGGTATTGTGTAGCATAATTTAGAGGTTCGGCTCAATGGTTTAAATAGGGGGTTTAGTTTGCTCTCTAAACCTCTATCAAGCTTAAAAAACCCACAAGACCCACTTCGATATAAATTTGTACATTTTTCGGTAGAAAAATGTCACGGCCGAAGGCCGATTCCTCTTCAAATAAAGGCTCGCTATCGCTCGTCAGGAAAAAATCGACACCTAAATGGCACGAAAGGTCTTAATATTGGCAAAGAAATGGTGCAAAAGGTTTGAAAATCGCAAACAAATGGGGCGAATATCTTCAAATCTCATAACTAATAGGGCTAAGCATGAAGGAGTAGGAGGACTCGAAAAACCAACTGCCTCCCCTTAAATATGCATGTAGTCCAATAGTATTTCCACTATAATGTGGCCAAAATCTTGAACACACCATTCTTATAAATAAAAAAGGACTACAGCAATTGAGTTGATATTTCTGCCATTTGAGTAGAGACAACTGAGAACTAGGTGTGCAAATTTACAGCCTATTTGTTCTAGCCCTTTTCGAGTTACGAGAGGTTAATGGTCAAGATATTCCCCTAATTATAGTGAATAGACTATAGTACGAATTTATTTTTAATTTGTTTTTAGTTTCCTCCCTAGACCTCCATCATACTTTAACAAACAACCATCCATCAGCTCCCCCTTCTAGCTTATTTTTTACATTTTTCGGTAGAAAAATGTCCCGACCGAAGGCTGATTTCGGCCAATGTTCGGTTCTTCCAAAATTAAAGGCTCACTATCGTTCGCCAGGAAAAAAAATAGACACCTAAAAAACACGAAAGGTCTTAATATTGACAAAGGAATGGGGCGAAAGGTTTTAAAATCGACAAACCTAATGGGGCAAACATCTTAAAATCTGAAAACTAATGGGGCTAAACTTGAAGGAGAAGGGGATGTAGAAAAAGGAACCATTTCCCCTTAATAACCAAAGTCACTTGTGGCTTATGATAATACTATAACTACAAATAATAATAACAATAATAATACCAGTCACAATCATAGTCATCATTAGTAAATATGATAATACAAGAAGGGTTAAATATATTATTGTATTTAATATGGTTATACTTCAGAATTAACTTTGCTCATTTATGTATTCATAATAATAATAATAATAATAATAATCGGTTTATTTCAAGCCGGCAGCCAATGGGGCTGAAAATACACAGACTTAATCTAGATCTTATCCTAATGGATCTACAGACTGATCCGGGCAGCTAACGAGAGCGCCTACATACTCCCGAGGGAGTAGGACGTGGGCAGGAGACTTTGTGGGTCCCCCGAGACGATCCGCCCAGATCTTGCCTTCACGGCCAGGGAAAGTTTTTGAGAGAACTTCCCCTGCCGGCGCGTGGGATCGAACCCCCGTCACCAGAGCTAGCGCTCCCAATACAGAGTACTAAGCGCGCTCGGCCACCGTGTGTGTGTGTGTGCGTGTGCGCGTGTGTGCGTGTGTGCGTGTGCGTGCGTGCGTGTGTGTGTTTATCTATTTGTAGTATACAGGAGTTGAGCTTTTTAGGCTCGTATTGTCCCGCTTCCTGAGTTACAATGTGTGTGTGTGTGTGTGTGGGGGGGGGGGGGGGGGGGGGGGGGGAGGAATGAGATACTCCGATAGTCATGAAATTCAGTGATAGGAGAGGCTGGGAATGCGAAATCCCCCGGATGAATAACAGGGGTGCTATGGGCTCTCTGCCGAGAGGGCTGGTTATCACACAGAGGCCCACGTCTCTTCAACAAACTCCCACTGCGAGTAAGAGACATGAGGGACATCTCGTTAGACAACTTCAAGAGAACCCTAGATGTCGAACTTCAAAAAGTGCCAGACGAGCCCATCCTCGCAAGGGAGCGAGCTGTCGCTTCAAACAGTCTACTGCACCAAATCACCACCCATAACGAGGGGCGTCGCGCTCCTTGGTGCCGCTAGAAGAGTGGCGAACACATCAAAAGGTAAAACAAAACAAAATCAAAAGGTATAGGGGGTGAGTGGAATGGAAGCTTGAGATTGAGTTGTGGTGAGATTGAAGGAGGGGTAAGGGGGGGGGGGGGGATGAACACACTTAATAGGGAGGAGGGCATCTTTGATTATTTGGGTCGTCCCCCCCTTACCCCTCATATTACTTCCCGGATATTTGGTATTATGGCCAGAGAGAGAGAGAGAGAGAGATTGTATGAAGTCAGAAATGCGGAGATGGTAAAGGGTTAATAAGAGAAGAAAGGGAATAAGAGAAGAAAGGGGGAATAAGAGAAGACAGAGGGAATAAGAGAAGAGGGAATAAGAAAAGAAAGAGGGAATAAGAAAAGAAAGGGAATAAGAGAAGAAAGAGGGAATAAGAAAAGAAAGGGAATAAGAGAAGAAAGAGGGAATAAGAAAAGAAAGGGAATAAGAGAAGACAGAGGGAATAAGAGAAGAAAGAGGGAATAAGAAAAGAAAGGGAATAAGAGAAGAAAGAGGGAATAAGAAAAGAAAGGGAATAAGAGAAGAAAGAGGGAATAAGAAAAGAAAGGGAGAATTAGAGAAGAAATGGGGAATAAGAGAAGAAAGTGGGAATAAGAGAAGAAAGGGGGAATAAGAGAAGAAAGGGGGTTGAGAGAAAGAAGGAATAAGAAAAGAAATGGAGAATAAGAGAAGAAAGGGGGAATAAGAGAAGAAAGGGAGAATAAGAGAAGAAAGGGAGAATAAGAGAAGAAAGGGGGAATAAGAGAAGAAAGGGAGAATAAGAGAAAGGGGGAATAAGAGAAGAAAAGGAGGATTAAATATAAAAGGGATAATTAGATAAAAATAAGGGAAAAAGGGAGAATAAGAGAATAATGAGAGAAGGGAACATAATGGCAGAGCGATAAAGAGACCCTAGCATACTCAATTAACCGTTTCACGCATTTATGACGCAGAAGTTGCCACATTAGCAATAAGAAATAGAGTTCTCTCACTCTTATAATTACCTCTCCAAAATTAGTGTTCTGCCCACAGCTAACTCAAAGACAACTGCAGAGGTTGAAGTAACTAAACTAAAGGTTTCTAAATACACCTGATGGTAACAAAGGCTTTAAAGTATCCCCAATAGGCTCAAAATCGCGTCATATGTCGGAGAGGGTTAAAATGTAAAACTTGCAAACTAAACAAACCAAAACTTGGACAAAGACAAATAATGGCAAAATAACTTATCAAAATCGCTATGTGGAAACAACGCTTACTAAAATAGAATTTATGAAATAAAAGAACGCAATCCACCACATAGGGTGTACATTACTACATTAGCAAGTTAATCTGTTTCCCAAGCAAACTAATCGCACACATAACAACGCACTATCGTCACGTTCAAGGAATTCGTCAATTTGGGAAGAAAATGCCAGGAGTAATAGGAATTTTAATTAATGTCCGAAATTTCCTTCGGGACATCCATAAACAACCATAATACTGCATAGGTAGGTGGTGATCATTAGTTAAGGGGGCTCACAGGCTTTATTTATCTTTCTCTCCTTTTCTCTCTTTCCCTGGCTTGTATCCATTCGGCCCCATTCAGCCAACTGTTTTAAGACGTTTATCCCCATCCAGGTGTCGATTTCTTCCTGGCGAGCGATAGCGAACCAGCATTGTATAGAGATATCCGGCTTCGCCGGCGACATTTTTCTATCGAAAAATGTACAAATTTAGCTTGCTGTCAAAACAAATATATATATATATATGCTGGCTCGCTACCGCTCGCCAGGAAAATATTGACACCTGGATGGGGGTAAACGTCTTAAAATAGTAGGCTGAATGGGGCCGAATAGATACAAGCCAAAGAGAGAGGGAGAGAAAGAGAAGAAAAGCGAGGTGGGCTCCCTTAAAGCCTGTTTCTTTTCAACTGACGGTAAATTGACAGTTATTTTGAAAATTGTGTGGTGAAATGGGAATATGGTGCTAATTATATAAACTTGGTCTTAACCCAGGAAGTGCGATAGGCCTCACGGAAGAACCCTTCAAATACCATGCCAGTGCCGGGAAATTTATAAAAAATTGGATGACACATAGAAAGAAATAGTATCTCCCTATACCACATCCCTCCCTTCCTTTATACCCCCCCCCCCCCCTCCCTCCTCCCTCCCTTAACTTTATATACCTGTTATTTTGTCCATTTATTAGCAGTCCACGGGTTTTATTATGATGCAGTCATTGTGGTTTCATATTTCTCCATTAAGTATCGAGAAATTCAGTCATTGTGGTTTCATATTTTTCCATTAAGTATCGATAAATTAGCTGCTAAGGAATTCAATTTACCGTCAGTTGCAATGAAACCGACTATAGTCATCAACCTTCTATAAGTAAGTTGGATCATTTCGCAATGTGGTCTCAGCCTAGATCCCACCACAGTAAGTTGGATCATTTCACAATGTGGTCTCAGCCTAGATCCCACCACAGTAACCCAAGAGGCCCCAGTTACCTATAGTCCATTCAGTATAGGTAGGCCAGAAATCAGGACACCTAACCTCTGTAACTCAAAAGGGGCTAGAACAAATGGACTGCAAATGTCCACACCTGCCCTGGTTGACCCTTCCTAAATGGTAGAACAGTTATCTTGATTACCCTAGTCGTTTATGAGTTAATAGAGATTAGTGGTCAAGATTTGTGGCCTACCTGTAATGAATGGACTTGGTACAGTTGGTCAAATAAGTGATGTCGCGGGACCAAGTATATTTCGATCAATAATTGGTATCAGCACTATCTAAGCATTAATTCATCGTTTCGAGTGAGATATACAAACATGTTCCTATTATGTTCACACCCTAGTCAACATCTGACAGACATTAATACAGCATACAGCGAGCAAATGCTAATGACAGCTGTGACACAGCTTATTTGGCCAACAGTCTGGCATCAATCCTTATTGTCGAAGATGTCACACTACGGCCTTGCATCATTAGTTCCACTAATTTCTTCTTATCTTCATAACAGAAAAATACGTGTAATGGTAGATGGCCTTTATTCTCAATTTCACTCAATAAATGCTGGTCTTCCCCAGGGATCAGTTTTGGCCCCAATTCTGTTCCTCATTCATATCAATGATCTCATATCTACCACTCATAATCCAATACATTCCTACGCAGATGACTACAAACACTCCACCAGATTCCTTCACCATTTAAAAACCAATTTCTTTCACCCAACTGACTCTTATTAAATGTCAAAAATAAACACTGCAATTTCTCTGAACCAGGACCTTTCTAGATTAATGGATGGGGGACAAAAGAATCGGTGGTTTTTTTTTTTTTTAGGTTTCCTTTAATGAACAGAAAACCAAATACATTCAAGTTTCGAACCGACAGACATCTCACTGACTCCCATATATTTTTTAATGATGTAAATATTCCCACTTCCCCTAGTATTGACATTATCGGTGTAACATTAACTATTCTAACTTGAGATGGACAACATTATGTTAGAAGCATTGCTCAAGAATGCCTCTAAAAAAACTGGGACTCCTGTAACAGAGTCGCAGAATTCTTCACTGGCAGCAGAGTCAGTTGGCCGTGATATTATAAAAGTCATGTGCGTTCTCAGGATGGATTACTTTTCACCTCGTGTGGGGTATGGAAGTGGAGTGGTTTGCATTGAGGCAGTTGGACAAACCAATTCAAAATAAAGCTATTAGATTAATCAATAATCCCGTGCAATCACACAGGACCTTCATACATATACCATCAAGAAGACGAAAGAAACGTCCTCTGCGCATCCCTTTTGCATTATTCTACAGATATTTCACAGCAATTGGTTCAGAGGGAACTTGCTTCCAATCTGTGCACGCCTCTCCCACATCTTTCCCCGTAGAACTACGGGCAGCTGAACGCGCCCATGAATTTACACTTTCTCCTCCACAATGCAGAAACTTCTGCCTTATTCAGAATTCATTGATCCCCAGAGCTACTACTCTTTGCGAATTCACTTCCCTTCGAATGCTTTCCACAAACTTACAACTACAAATGTTTAAATCCAGTCTGTTACAAAACATTTTATTACTGGAGGATGCCCTTAGTGCACAATGGACATTTTTGTTTTATCTGTGTTTTTCCT